>CM046035.1:16008671-16591171 GCA_025215565.1 Flaveria ramosissima
TTGATAAATAACTTTTTTCAGCAGCTTAGAACGACTTTTTAGGAGGAGTTTGATGCTCAAATTCCAAGGCTCCAAGGTAAGGACCCCTCAAGCTTGTATACCCAAAGCCCTTTGCAAAACACCTTCTTGTTAGGAAGAAAAGTACACCAAAGCACTCCAAAACCTTCCAATCTTTCTGCTGGCCGTGAGTTTTTGAGAGAGAGAGAGAGGTTTTTCTTGAGTCTTTTGCATGTGAGTTGATTGTGTGAATGTGGAGTGATGGATGATCAAAAGACTTGTGTGTTCCAAGGACATAAAGGTCCAATGAGGAGCCCTCAAAGGGGGCGGCCAAGGTTCAAATTTTAAGAGGTTTCCCTCTTAAAATTATAACACATCAAATATGTTAACAAGTCTTTTAACTAGATATGTATACAACTAACCCATTTAATTGTATAATCTAGTTACTCCCATTATTAATTTGTAACCTTATCTAACTTATTTAAATAACATTACAAATAACTCATTGAACAAGATATCCTAATAAATTGTTCCATCTCATATGCAACTTATTTAGAAAAACCCATTTTCTAAATTGGTGTTAATATTTAATTGCATGATCATATCATCAATTAAATATTAGTAGGTGTTTTCTAAGCTCGTTATTGGGTATAACCCGACTTGGATCATAACGTACTAACCACATCAATATTCTAAGTGTCTTGGGCATACAGGATCCAACAATCTCCCACTTGCCCAAGATTCATAGAAGATTGATGCAAGCAGTAAATACCGCCTAACAACGGTTTACTACCCTTAATACGCATGACTTATAGCCATTCAATAACATCATCCCTTTCAAGTACTCTACTTGAAATGATTTAGGTGAATCAATCATCTATCCTTTTGTTACAGATGTCATGTTAAATCCAAGGACACAGAATGATCATTCCTTGTTGATTTAACTTAATCAGGCCTTAGACATCTAACTCTCAACGAATAAGAGGAACAAATTCCATCTTGACTACATACGTTTCTCACAAACACCTCGTGTTACACCTGAACATACCCTTATGTACTGTCCACTATTTCAGGACAGTGAAGAAATAGCTCAAGGTATAAAACTTGGTGAATATCAAAACCCAATATGTATCTCAGGTCTGAGGATACCAAATGATATTCGCCTTTACTCAAACTTACTTATGATCAATCGATAAGATTCTATGTAGTAAAATTTGAAGTGCGGGTTAGTCCAATATTTGTATCCCACAAATATCTATGAACCTTGGTAGCAACCCATTGCTCTATATTCATCCTTATGAATATCAACCAATCCAAGTTCATAATAATCTTACTTTCACACTTTTTCCCACAAGTATGAGCGACTACGGACATTTTAGAGTAAACATTTTACTCATGGATAAAACATGCTAATTCGGAACATTAATTGAAACATTATACCCAAATAATTTTATTCATATAATAAAGAGTTCCACATATCCAAATACAAAATGTACAGATCAAATCCAATCACTAGAATATCGAAGTCCCATGGCACAAGTATGACATTCATGCTTTGCCTTTTCAAGGAGCTTCGTGAGAGGATCCGCAATGTTTTGATCAGTGTGAACTTTGCGAATACATATCTTTCCCTTTTCAACTTCATCTCGTATGTAGTTGAATCTCCGCTCAATGTGCCTCGTCTTTTGATGAGCACGAGGTTCCTTGATTTGAGCAATCGCACCCTCGTTGTCACAAAATATCTCTAGGGGTTCCTGAATGGAAGGGACAACCCCTAGATCGGCAATGAATTTCTTCAACCATGCAGCTTCTTGAGCTGCCAATGAGGCGGCGACGTATTCTGATTCTGTAGTTGATAGAGCCACCACATCCTGCTTGGAGCTCTTCCAAGAGATAGCTCCTCCATTCAGAATGAAAATGTATCCCGATTGTGACCGTGAATCGTCACGATCGGTTTGGAAACTCGCATCCGTGTAACCTTTTACAACGAGCTCCTCGTCACCAGATCCATAGATCAGGAACATATCTCTTGTCCTCCTTAGGTACTTAAGTATGTTCTTAACAGCCATCCAATGACTGTTTCCAGGATTTTGCTGGTAACGGCTTGTCATGCTCAAAGCGCATGACACGTCCGGTCGAGTGCATATCATTGCATACATGATGGATCCAATAGCAGATGCATATGGGATTGCCTTCATTTTATCTTGCTCATCCTTTGAGCTTGGACATTGAGTCGTACTCAATATCGTTCCTCTTTGAATAGGTACGGTACCTTTCTTAGAGTTCTCCATCTTGAACCTTTTCAAGATCTTATCAATGTATGCACTTTGATTCAAACCAATCAACCGCCTTGATCTATCCCTATAGATCTTTATTCCTAGAATATAGGCGGCTTCACCAAGATCCTTGATGGAAAAAACAACTTCCAAGCCAGGTTTTTACACATTCCAAGGTTGGAATGTCATTTCCAAATAGTAGTATGTCATCAACATACAATACTAGAAAAGTTACTGTGCTCCCACTAGCCTTCTTATACACACAAGCCTCATCAGCGTTTTTGATGAAGCCAAATTTCTTTACTTCCTCATCAAAACGGTGATTCCAGCTTCTCGATGCTTGTTTCAATCCATAGATTGATTTCTTTAACTTGCACACTTTATTAGGATGTTTTGGATCGACAAAACCTTCAGGCTGAACCATATAGACATCTTCCTCAAGATATCCATTTAGGAAAGCGGTTTTGACATCCATTTGCCAAATCTCATAATCATAATGAGCAGCTATGGCAAACAATATCCTTATAGACTTTAGCATCGCAACAGGTGAGAAGGTTTCATCATAATCAACCCCTTGAGTTTGAGTGAAACCCTTTGCTACAAGTCTAGCTTTATAAGTATCCAAGTTTCCATGCATATCGGTTTTCTTCTTGAAAACCCACTTACTTCCAACTACCTTGGAATTAAGAGGTGGTACAACAAGTTCCCAAACTTGATTGTCATACATGGATTGCATCTCAACGTTCATGGCCTCAAGCCATTTGTCACAATCCAAATTGGACACTGCATCATGGTATGTGGTTGGTTCATCTGAATCTACCACATAGCATCCATCCATGAAAAATCCGTATCTTTCAGGTGGATTACTAGTTCTACCACTTCTGCGAACGTTTTGCGTGTATTGATCAACCATTTGATCATCCTCAACATCCCCATGTTGAGTGCTAGTTTCAACCAAACGTGCATCGGGTTGTGGTTCTTGATCCTCCTCAAGATCCACTGTTCTACTGCTAGTTCCTTCCATAAGGAACTTTGCTTCTAAGAACTCACCCTTTCTGGCAACAAACACCTTTTGTTCCAGTGGATCATAGAAATAATATCCCATAGAATCTCTAGGATATCCAATAAAGATACACTTGGTGGATCGGACTTCCAATTTGTTTGGGGTGGGAGTCTTAACATAAGCCTCACAACCCCAGACCCTTAAGTATGATAGGGATGGAACCCTTCCATGCCATATCTCAAAAGGTGTCCTTTCCACCTTTTTGGTTGGGGCCATATTTAGAATACGGGCCGCGGAGAGCAAAGCGAAACCCCAAAATGATAGAGGTAATGTGCTTCTAGCCATCATTGATCGGACCATATCCAATAAGGTTCGATTCCTCCTCTCAGACACACCATTATGTTGTGGTGTTCCAGGTGGAGTGAGTTGTGAGACAATCCCACAACTCCTAAGATGATCTTGAAAAACATCACTTAGGTATTCACCTCCTCTATCGGTACGGAGAACTTTAATTGACTTGTTGAGTTGATTTTCAACTTCATTCTTGAAGATTTTGAACATTTCAAAAGCTTCATCTTTGTGCCTTAATAAGTACACATACCCATAGCGACTATAATCGTCGGTAAAGGTAATGAAGTATCTTTCACCATTCCTAGTCATTGGCTTAAAAGGACCACATACATCCGAATGTATGATTCCTAATAAATCTTTTGCCCTTTCATTAGTTCCACTAAAGGGTGCCTTAGTCATCTTTCCTTGTAAACAAGATTCACAAACATCAAATGAATCACATTCATTTGTTTTTAAAAGACCATTCTTTTGAAGTGTTTGTAAACGTTTCTTGTTTATATGACCAAGACAACAATGCCAAAGATAGGTATCACTCAAGTCCAACTTGAGTTTCTTGGTGTTAGTTTGGTACAATGAGCTATTTAAAGTATTTTCATGAACCAATTCATAAATACCATTAATGGGAATAGCTTTAAAATAGAACATACTATTTAAAGAAACATGAATATCATTTTCAATAAAGGATAATACATATCCAAATTGTTTTAACAGGGCTACAGAGATAATATTCCTAGTCAAACTAGGAGCATACAAAACATTGTTCAAAATCACTTCCAAACCATTTGGAAGTTTCAAGATGTAGTCACCACGGGCTTCAACTTGAACTTTAGCCCCATTGCCCATGTAGAGGCTTACATCCCCTTTCTTGAAGTCACTACTTCTTTTGAACCCCTGCAACAAATTGCAAATGTGAGTTCCACATCCGGTATCTAATACCCATGTGTTAGAGGATATCATGTTTAAATCAATATGGATCATGTATATTGTACCTGAGGTCTGCCCGGCATCCCTCTTTGCTTTCAACTCTTGGAGATGGACGGGACAATTCCTTGCCCAATGTCCAATCTCCCCACACTTGAAGCATGGGTCGTTAGTAGCAACCTTTTGCTTTTTCTCTTGTGGTTTGGGTGGTACCCTTACCACCCCTTTCCCTTTTCCCCAAACGGGTCCCTTACCCTTGGCAACCTTTGCCTTGGGTGCGGGATAAGGCCTTTTCTTGTTCCCACCTTCATTGATGGTGAGAACGGGTAAAACCCTTTTACCCATGGCCGCCTCGGCCGTTTTCAGCATTGAGTGAAGCTCACCAATGCTTTTGTCCCAAGCATTCATGTTGTAGTTCAACACGAATGTCTCGAACTTCTTGGTAAGGCCATTAAGGATCAAATCCGTGGCCAATTCCTTCGAGACGGGACAGTTAAGCCTCTCGAGGCGGTCAATATGACTTTTCATCTTAAGAACATAAGATGAAACAGATTGGTTGTCGTCCATACGACATGCATGGAGTGCTCGAACCGTTTCGAAGCGCTCAACCCTCGCTTGCTGTTGGAACGTTTCCTTCAGCTGGGTTATCATGTCATAAGCTCCGTGATGTTCATACTCCTTTTGGAGATCCGGAGTCATGCTCGCTAGCATGAGACAAGACACTTGGACGGAGTCCTCAGTGTACTTCAACCAATCGTTGAAGGCCTCCTGATCATCCTCGCTAGGTTGATCGGGGATAGGGTCGTCTAAAACATACGATCTTCTCTCTTGCTTGAGAACAATTCTCAAGTTTCGATACCAATCGATGAAGTTGTTATGATTTAGACGTTCCTTTTGGAGGATCGCTCGTAGAGATTGGTTGGACGCGGATGAGTTATCGGAATTATCATTATTTGAGGCCATCTACAAAATTAACAAAGTTTTATTTTAGTATTTTCGATATTGTAATTTTAATAATAAATGCCTTTTAAGGTCTTTCATATTAAAATCAAGAACCCAACATTACATTTAAGTTGTGGTTAGGTGACCTTTATCCCACGTTTTAAATTAATAAGGTGGTCAACGTTTGACGATTGCAACCATTTGCAACTTCTAGAAATATGGGATCGACTTTGAAACATCATATGTAAAGTCGGCATGTTAATCCCATCAACACCATTTGGAAATCACATCGTAGGTGATCCATTTGACATGATTTGCAAATCAAGACACCCTACTTACACCCACGTGTGAGTTTGCCAAAGCAAGTGGTTAGGTGACCTTTATCCCACAAAAGGCATTCTCACCTTAAGTCACAAGTTCCCTCAAAATGGTTAGGTGACCTTTATCCCACTAAGAGTTCCCAAGTGACTTAAGTGTTGTGTAAAAGGACGATGTTGATCTTGTTTGAAAAAAAGGTTTAGAGGTTTCAAAATACAAGTTTAGAAAACTCTATGTACTTGTATTTGCATGCTTTCAAATACAAGGTACCCTATGGTTCTTTGATTAAAACCTATTTTAATCTTTAAAATCATTAAATCATTTTAATAACTTTATATAAACTTTTAAGAACCATCAATTTTCAGATTGTTAAGTTTGTTAATGAGTTTGTTATGAATATCCAAATATCAACCAAACAATCAAACAACAAACAATCAACCAAGCATAAACATAAACAACCATATGAGCATATGTGCATAACCATAGCATCTAAAGTGGTCCACACTTGTTTGCCATCACAAGTGTGGTCCATAGGACATTCCTAAGGGTCACAAACAAAGCATATAGAAAGCTTCCAAAAGCCTCCCACTTGAAACCGCATCCAAAATGCTCCATGTTTCTTCCTTTGTGCTTCCAATGTGTATGTCTTCATATTACAAGATATAAAGTCCTAATACAAGATATCTAGTAAAATGAAAATACACCTAATCTATTTATTACAACCCAATAATAAATAAAATTACATTTGGAATAAAGCATAAACAACAAATAATACAACCCAATTGAATGAATGAATACAACCATCACAAACATCCAAACAATCACAAGGTCAATGGCTAGGTTATGCACTAAAACAAGCATCTATCATATCATCCAAAATATAACCATGAATCCCCTTAAAACCAACGAATTTTCAGCCAACATAAACTGAAAAATTCGGGTTTAGATGTTGTCCAAACAACACAACATATCAACATATATATATCTTTCAAGATTTAATCTTAAGCATGTAAAATATAATCTTGAAAGTTGGGGATTCAACAAAACAGAAATATAGCAGCCCCAAATCAGTTTATATATAGATCATTATCATCCTTTAAAACCTATTTTAAAGGACAAAACAAGCAAGTCATCCACATAACCGGCTCTTGATGCCATTGACGGGTTTGTTAGAACATAAAACCAAGTTTAACCATTTAAACTTTCAGAAAACGCAGCGGATATAGAGCTTTAAAACCGATTTTAAAGGCTGAAAAATATGTTCTTTAAGTGACCATACAAGTGTAAAACAAACCCATAATCAAAGGATCTTTAATATGTGAATGAACAAGCTATGAACATCTATTAAACTACATAAAATCACAGCTACATAGAGCTGTGATAAACTACCTTTTTTCAGCAGCTTAAGAACGACTTTTAGGAGGATGTTTGATGCTCAAATTCGGCCAAGGCTCCAAGGTAAGGACCCCTCAAGCTTGTATACCCAAAGCCCTTTGCAAAACACCTTCTTGTTAGGAAGAAAAGTACACCAAAGCACTCCAAAACCTTCCAATCTTTCTGCTGGCCGTGAGTTTTTGAGAGAGAGAGAGAGGTTTTTCTTGAGTCTTTTGCATGTGAGTTGATTGTGTGAATGTGGAGTGATGGATGATCAAAAGACTTGTGTGTTCCAAGGACATAAAGGTCCAATGAGGAGCCCTCAAAGGGGGCGGCCAAGGTTCAAATTTTAAGAGGTTTCCCTCTTAAAATTATAACACATCAAATATGTTAACAAGTCTTTTAACTAGATATGTATACAACTAACCCATTTAATTGTATAATCTAGTTACTCCCATTATTAATTTGTAACCTTATCTAACTTATTTAAATAACATTACAAATAACTCATTGAACAAGATATCCTAATAAATTGTTCCATCTCATATGCAACTTATTTAGAAAAACCCATTTTTCTAAATTGGTGTTAATATTTAATTGCATGATCATATCATCAATTAAAATATTAGTAGGTGTTTTCTAAGCTCGTTATTGGGTATAACCCGACTTGGATCATAACGTACTAACCACATCAATATTCTAAGTGTCTTGGGCATACAGGATCCAACAATGATTTGTATCATGGTGGGTGAAAGATCAATTCTCAATCCAATTTTTGTCGGGACTCAGTTTTTGTGCAGGCCAAAATGATTGCGTAAATCCAGACATCCTTAAGCATATATTTTAATTTGAATCATCATACTGTTGTCTACTTTATTCTTCAGGCTGAGTCTACCAAGCATATCATTAAAGAATCTGATTGTTTTTCTTTTATTTGCAATTAAAAATAAGATGTAAATCAGATAACAACATCAGTTACTATCATTTCTCATTTTAAAATGCAAGTCATGAAAAAACAAGCATTTCAAGAAGATATACAATCATTTCTCAATCATCTCGAATCAAGTTCTCAGTACACTTTTCATTTTTATTTACTTATATTCTCCCCCTAAATTTTTATTTTTGCAAACTTTTCCTTTTTTTTATTTTTATTTATTATTTATTTTTTTATATATTTTTTATTTTTTTATTTTTTTTATTTTTTTTAATTTTTTATAAAACTGTACAAAAATAAAAATTTATCAAAGAAGGTCTTCCAAACTACACTGATATGATGATAAAAAATGAATGCTCAAGAAATATGCAGTGATTGTAAAGTGAGAACTGTGATTGTGTAGATAAAAATCCAGATTGTGGATAAAATACCATGACCTTAACCTGTTTGTTCCGCCTCAAATTTGAACTAGGAACAATCTCTGTCAGTAAACCGGATTACTAACAGTCCTCCTGAATTGTTCCTGTGCTCATTAACAAATTAGTTAGAAAGGGAAACCCAGGCCATCGTAGTCCTGGAAGTTCCTTTTTCATCAAGATAAGTAACAAGCTTCTGCACACAACCGTTTAAACAATCGGCGATTGTTGTATCCTTCTTTTTAATTTGCCAAATTTGCTTCGGTTCAATTAACTTGGATTTGAATGAATTAAATTTGGAAATCATTTTCTGTTTAAGACCGGAAGGAAAAGAATTTGGTTTGAAACCTTTGGTCATTTTAATCTTTGAATCATGTGAAACCGGCTTCACATGAAAAGGTTTGGATGGAGGGTTTTTCATCCAACCATTCAAAGATGTGTGCTTTTTTACCTCTTGATCCAGAGAAGCAACCCGTGTTGCCTTTACCGTCTGGAACATTCTTTTTATACTTACATTCGGAGAAGCAATTTGTTTTGCCTTTACCATTCGTAGCAAGCCTTTGAGGACATTTCTTTACCACATGCCCTTCTTTTCCACACTCAAAACAAGCCTTGAAAAGCTTTTGATTCTTTGTAGTCCCGTGTTGTGGAGGTGGTGATGAGGATTGCTTGGAGCTTGTAGCAGATTCTTGCTTGTTCTGTAGTTTCTCGTGCTGAGCAGTGAATGAGATCTTTTCTGATTTATTGGGATGCTTTGCAATTGGAGAAGAGATCCGTATTGGTCTTGATTCAGCTTTTGGAAGCTTTTGTGACTTGACAATGTCAGGAGATATCTTGATCTGTGAGGAACCAACACG
Source organism: Flaveria ramosissima (assembly GCA_025215565.1). NCBI lineage: Eukaryota > Viridiplantae > Streptophyta > Magnoliopsida > Asterales > Asteraceae > Flaveria > Flaveria ramosissima. Next base: position 16,018,061 of record CM046035.1, read on the forward strand.
CTCCTCTGTGTTTAATTCATCATCTGAGCTTATCCAGTCTCTTATACACAGATCTGCTTCCAAAGGATCTTGATTGACACCTCCTATTGTGTCGGCTTCGGTTATAGGATTTTGATTGCCTGACGATTCAACAACTGTTCCTTCTTTGACAAACCTGACAGGAACAAACGAAGGAATGTTACCTGTTTTGAATTTGTTGAAGAAGGTTGGAGAAGCAACTGATATTGGTGTTGGAGCATCAGAGGTAGAATCGTCATTAATCTTCTTATCAGACCCCTGCCTGAGAAATCTCAAACCTACAGGAGAATCCTGCACATCTCTAACCTCATTAAGATTAACGTTGCTTAAACCTGCATTTAAACTATTAGTTTCTGCAGCTTCAATCAAATCATTAGATGGATGAGGTTGAGGCATAGGAGAGTAACAATGGGTGCTAGGAGGAGGATAGACGTATGGATTTTCACCACAACCCACTCCCGTTTTAATCCTAGCTCCCCTCTGTTTACACAGTAGCTCTTCCTGTTTCATTCCAGATATGGTCCATCTATCAAGCTTTGTTTTAAGCTTGCTTGTTTCAAATTCAGCCAAAGTAACTCTTTCATTTAAAAGATTAATTTCAACATTTCTTTCAAGAAGAGTTCTTTTTAAAAGATCATTTTCTTTTAAAGCTTCATTTAATTTTATGAAATATTTGGCTTCATTCTTTTTAAGTTCTGCGTTTATGGTGGTTAACTCCTTTTGGTTATCTAAAAGTAACCTATTAGCTTTATACACACCAAATAAACGAATTTTACAAGCAGAAGAACACATATCCTGAACTGTCTCGTATGGAAGATCCAAGATGACTCTTTCAGCAGTAAGAGCCTTCTCACAGTTGCAAACTCTGGTATTTCGCTTCCATTCCTCTTCCTTCTCAGCATCACAAACTTTAGCATTCAACTCAGCTCCACCTTTACCCATTGATGTCTGCTTAAGCTCCTCTTCTACCTCTTCAGTTCCCGGTTTCGGTAAACCGTCGGAATTGGTGCCAAAATCTGATCTCTCTTCTGGTTTCTCTTTGGAGTTTGAAGTGATCTTTGGAGTATATGTTGCTTCATAGTACTCACGATGTTTGATATCCAACTCCATTTCTTTCAGTTTGTTGATCACCTCCATTAGTTTGTAATCCCGAAAACCTCTATCTCTTTTAATCGACTTGTCGTGTGAGCTCCATTCTGATGGGAGGGAATCAAGCAATCTTAGAACTTGTTCATGATTTCCTAATTGGGCATCAAACTTCTTCAGATTACTTGCCACCAACAGAAAACGATCAACAAAATCAGACATCGTTTCATTCTTTAAAGCTGCAAAATTATCAAACCGATATTGTGCAATTGTGAGATCATCAGATTCGAAGGATTAATCAGTTCTGCAAAAGCCATTTTATTTTTATTTTGTTAAACAATTAAACGCTCCAAAAATATTTTTCCCAAAAAATTTAGAAAAATTCTCCCCCGGGTAAAAATATTATTTGTATATGTCACGCTAGAAAATTTTTCTAAAATATTATTTAGAAAAATTCTCCCCCGGGTAAAAATACTAGTGAACTCTAGTTTCGCTGAGCCGACAGTAGTTTCGCTGAGCCGACAGTAGTTTCGCTGGAAATTTCGGCAGCAATTTCGCTAGCCGAATGTCACAAATGGCTTAGTTTTGCTAATAAGTTCGCACAAAACAAGCTTGAACTTTCGTTCAATGATACTTTCGGCAGCAATATCGCTTGTAATATGCACACAAGCACTGTTGAACTTTCGTTCAATGAAACTAGTTTCGCATGACAGCAGAAAACAACTTCAATGAGGATAACCGATGTAGTTTCGCTGGAAGAACTCGTAGTTTCGCTGGATGAACTGGTAATTTCGCTGAACGAAGCTGAAAAACTTTTTCAACACGAAATCAATCTGAAAACGCCCAAATCTTAATGGATTTGAAACCTGATGATTAACAGAGCTTTCCCAACCAATAACAAGCAAACTTCAATCAATTTCCATATCAATAACACTCAAATTTGATCCGAAATTGATGAAAACATGATATTGAACAAACACAACCAAAACCTCAACTTCTCTCTCTAAAAATCTTCAAATCTTCACTGAATTTGATCCAAAATGGCTCTGATACCAAATTGTAAATCCAGGATGATCAAACTTGAATCAAATCATGAAGAATTAGATCAAAATATGATAATCACAATAAAACCCCTTTGATCTTCATTGATTGCTAATAATATTGTTTACAAGTAAATCCCTCAATCAATTGGTCATGCAACCATTAACCAAAACCTAATGACAATTAACCTATTTATAGTCTAGACTAAGATTCACTAATTGCACTTAACCCCCTAGACTTAGGCTAATTAATACAAAATTACATATTAAGCATAAAAATGACTAAAAACAAGATAAAATATATTTTGTTCACACAAAATATATTTATTACAATAAAACTCCTAGTCATTTAAAACTTCAACGTCTTGTCTCGGTTCCTCATCTCGAGCATGTCGGGTTTGAATTTTGTTGACTTTGACCATGACGTTGACTTTTGTTGACTTTCATTGTGTTGATAATATAGACTATCTTTTCCAGCTCCAACATTTGCAGTCACTGCAGCAGAGTTCAGTGCTTCGGAAGAATTCCTTTCTTCCGAGACCAACTTTTCTTCCAAAGGCAGTTTTCCACTTACATTCTTCTTTGATTTGGAGCTTCCGAAGGAAACAGACTTTCCTTCCGAAGCTTGAATCTTCTTGAAACTCCTTGAAGTCTTTGTCTTGGTCATATGGACAGTACTTTTGAGATTGTATGGACAATCCTTAGCAATGTGAGAGGTACTTTCACACATGATACACAACATTTTCTTCTTCACAAGAGTCTCCTTATGAGAGCAAGACTGTCTTTGGTCACATCCCTTCTCCACCTTCATCTTTGCAGATGCTGAGACAGTTCTTATGGGTTGGGAACTGTTCTTGGAGTTTGATGGTCCAGGCTGTGCAGCAGTGGTACACAGGATATCAGTCTTCTTCTTGGTAATGAAATGATTTGAACAAGAACCAGAACTCTTCGCTGAAGAGTTTTGGTTGATGTCTTCAGTCTTTACTACTTCAAACCCTGCAGAGATAAAAACTTGTTTCTGCTTAGAGTCAAAAGTAGCCTTGATCTCTTGAGCCTTCCTTGCTTTTCTTTTGCTCTTCCTGATCAAGTTCTTTCTCATTGACTTGGTCATCACAGTAATCTTCTTCTCCTAAGAAGGATAGTGTCCCTTCACAGAATCCTCCTCTTCACTCTTCTCAGAGGAATTCTTCACTATCTCTTCTTCATCCTCTTCACTTATAGGATCTATGAGAGGAAGCTCATCTTCACAAGTTCCACACCTAGGAGATCTTACAGACAAGATTGTGTGTGGAGGAGCTATCTCATTAGATTCCAGTCCTTGTCTATTTTGATAACACACCTTGTTGTGCAGCGTTAGGTCTAGAATCAGTAGATCTAGTCATTATGTATAGGCTTAGTACTTGAATTAATATCTGTAATGAACTTTTGTAATACATTATTGTATATGCATTAAATATATAGGGTAACCCATTTATATATGTGTTGGTTTATGTATGGTTGCAGGAACAAACATTATAATTGGTCTTTTTATGAAATTGACCAAGTGTAAGAAACATCTACGGATGAACATTTTGTTCTTCCGTAGATATATTTCTTACAAGTAATTACACATCCAAAGATCTTCTGCGGATGAACAACAAGTTGCCTTCGGAAGAACCAGTTACCTTCAGAACAACAAGATACCTTCGGAAGAACAAGATATCCTCGGAAGAACAAGATACCTCCGGAAGAACAAGATACCTTCGGAAGAACAAGTTACCTTCGGAAGAACAATATCTACGGAAGAACAAATTACTACTGAAGACAATATTCCTGCGGAGTCCAAACACTTTGTGTTATACAAGTGGTACAAGTCAACAAGTCAACAAGTCAACAAGGCGGTTATGCGAATCCCGAGAAATCCGATGATTCCTTAACAGAAACAAATCAAATCCCAAGAGATCCGGTGTTTCCTATAACTGAAACACCTCTGTCTATAAATATGGATCCTAGGTTTCGATTCAAAGACGATTGAGTTAGACGATTGATTGATTGAAAACAGCAATAGCAATACAACAATCATCAAAAGTCTTTCGATCAACTTTAGCATTCACAACATCATAGCATTCTTTGATATCATACATTCAATTCTTTTGTAATCACAAACATATTATAATAAAATACTGATTAATCATTAATTGTGTTTTGTTACGTGTGTTCTTGATATTTTATTGATATTTAAAGTTGTTTTAACACAATTAAACCAAATCAACGTTAATTCCGCAATCGTTGACTTGACATCGATTGACACTGATAATTCCTGTTGACGATCCTTGGATTCACAGGTGGTATCAGAGCCAAGTGCTCATTGATTTAGATCAATTGATCTATCAGTGTTAGTTGTGTTTTAATTGTGTTTGATTTCGTTTAACTGCAATTGTTTTTTAGTTAACTTGTTTCTATATTCAAATCAATTGAATAGCAGATCTTGTTAACATCATGAACAACTTCAGTGGTTCATCTTACCAACCTCCGAAGTTGGAAACATGATAGGATCGGATCAATTAGATTTGAATTTTGCAGCGGATATAACAAAATAAGATCGAATTCAAGCAAGAAAATGATGAATATGCAAACACACAATAACAATTATAGAGAGAGAATATTTCTGTTAGAGGAATGTTTTCATTCACGCGTAATGCTTCCGTTAGAATACAACTAGGTTAACATCCCTTATATAGAGGAATGTGACGTCTGCTGATGTCACTTGATAGTGACATCTAACAGAATTATACATAAAACTGTTGTGACAACTATTGATCACTCTGGTCTCCAGTCTTTGTCTTTAGTACTTCACTTTCAGACTTTGTCTTCAGTTCTTTACTTTCAGACTTTGTCTTCAGACCTTTGTAATCAGCTGATGTCTTCAGCTGTTGTGATCTTCTTCAGCAGTTGTAATGTCTGTGGGACTTAGAGGTTTTTCTGATCAGGCTCATTGGTTCTTTTGGTCCAACAAACTCCCCCTGAACCAATGCAGCCAAAACTTCTAACTTTATTGATGATCCCACTTATTCTTTGGCAGAAGTACTCTCTTGATCAGCTTCAGAGGTAATCAAATAAGCATAGGCCGGAAAAAGGTTTCTAATCTTTTGATTGGCTAAGTATGGAAGGGAACTCTGTCTAGGGGAAACTGGACACAGAGTCTTGTCCCAACCATGAAACCTATTTCCCATTGATGAGTCTGTAAGACTCCCTTGCATAGGCCTCGAGGAGAACAACTTGTTCCTCCTTGGTGAGTTCTTCTGCTTCTCCCTCAAAGAAGAATTCAGTCCCATAGTATTCAGACAGATACCTTACTGTCTTCCCATTCTTCAACTCAACAGTTGTGATCTCTCTGTATGCAAATTCATCTGGATGAGAGCCTTCAAGCAGCAACTGGAGTTCACTCTTTTGAAGATCTTCAAGCCTTTTGTATAACAACCCCTTCTTGATCATTTTGTTCTCAAGTATAGACAAAGGGGTTGATTTTGAGGTGTGTGCTCTCTTGAATTCTTCAATAATTTCCCAGGGTGAGACTACCATGGCCAACATAATTACAGCATTCAAAGTCTTTCTTACTTGGCCATGATATCTACTTGGTATGTTCTTCTTGTGTATTCTGGAACTTACCCTGGGGTCTGGCCAAATCCTCACTCTTTCTCTTTGATGTTGGAAGGTATGTCTAAGAGTGTACAGCCTCTGAGCTTGTTTCTTCATTGCTTGAATGGATGAGGACTGAGGGAAGTCCTTGTCAACCATTTTAAGAAATTGCTCATCATGCTGCTTATGCTGTTCTTCTTCTTCAATCTTAACTTTAACCATTTGCCTTTGAGTTTCAGGAGTTATTGTTTGTGATTGACTCCTAGGCTTAAGTTTCTTCATTTCAATAATAGCAGATATTGACAGATTATCCTCTTCATCCTCCTCCTCTTCTTCTTCCATCCTCAGCACCCTTCTTTTTCTTTTAGGTGCATCACTGGTGGTAGATTGAATGGGTTTCTTGGGTAAAGGGGTTGGTTTAGAGGGTTGTGAGGTTGATTGTTTTGAGGATTGTGAGGGTAATTGTTTTGGAGGTTGAGAGGTTGGTTGTTTTGAGGGTTTTGAGATTGGTTGTTTTGGTTGTGAGGTTGGTTTTGAAGGTTGTTTTGGTAAGGGAGATTTGAAAGGCTGCTCTATCATTTTATTTGTGAGGGTGGCTTTGGATAACTTAGCCATGTCAGATCTCTTCCCAGCACCAGCTTCATCCAGAGCTTCTATGATCAGACCTTTGTTGAAGCTTTCAGAGGAGCATATTTTGGTGGTTATCTCCAAAATGCTATCTCTGGACCATGACTTGATCTCAATGATAGGTCTTCCCAAGTGTTTGGATAGGAATCTGATCATAGCCTCCAATCTTTCCCTTTCTTCTTCATTGCAGCCTGCCCATCGATCCTCAATCTCCTGAATCTCAAGCCTTCTGATCTCTGAATCAAGTTTGGCAGTATCAAATCCTTACCTGAAGAGCTGATCAATAATCCTGTCCATGGATCTGCTATGTTGCTCATCAGCTTCTTTGATCATCTCATCCAACCTCTTCTCATCCTCAGTTTGTTCACCAACACTCTTCTTTCTTTTTTAAGTGATGATCTCTTTCCCTTTAGTCTCCTTGGCTTCTTCCTCTTCAACTCTCTTTCTTTTATCATCTTTCACTGACTTAGACTCCCCCTTTTTGGTTGCATTGGGTTCAGGGGTTTGAATGTCAGAAAGTTTGTTTGACACAGCATCATCCACAAGGGTTCTAATATCTGAGGAAATCCTCTCATTAATGGTTTGATGGACAATAGATGTGATGATGGGAGTGATGAGAGGTAAGGAAGATTTGAAAACATCAGCCATTTGCTCAGAGGGGTTCTCTCCCTGAGAAATGGTGCCTGAAACAGAGGCTGGTGGCTTGTTTGATTTGAGTGGCTCAGTGTTTGGGAGAGCTTCAATAGAAGTTGCCATCTGTGGGTTAATTGGGGCAGATGGACTTGATTCCTGAGACATTTTGGCAAGCAGTTCTTTTAATCTGCAAACCTCAGCCTCAAGAATGGTGTTTTGGGCTAAAACTTCAAAGAAAAAGCCCAGGTCATCATCAGTGGAAGCTGAATCAACTGACCTCTTGAGTGAATCAGGATGAACATGTGCTGAGTGTAAATCAGTAATCACATGTGCCCCTTTGTCTTGGAACTGGGGACTTCCTGCCTCAGGAGCAAGTCCTTCATTGGCAGTTGCCTTTGGTGAGGTCTTAGAGATGATACCTGCTTCATCCTGTTCATGTGTTGAAACAGGGGAAGAGGTAGCCTCACCAGATGTTCTAGTCTCCACATCTACACTAGGAGATTGAACTTTATAATCCCTATGCTGTGGGTTGTCAACTACATTAGGATCCTCTCCCTCAGCTGTTGAGGTTTTCCCAGTGTTAACAGGTTTCTGGGGAGGGGTAGAGGAATGTAGTTGAGTCAGCACTTGTGCAATGACTGCAGTTGGGCTTGTAGGGGTGGTATCAGTGGGAGATGGAGGTGAAAAGGATTGCACCTGGGGAGAGTGGTGCTCTTCAATGCAATCTTCTCAAGTGAGGTAGATTCCAGTAATGTGGTTTCCCCAATGTTGGTTGCATCAGGATCCTGTTGAGAGGATACCTGAGCGGTTTCAGCTGGTGGAGTCATTGAAACTACAAGGGGATTAAGGCTTGTAGTTTCATCCTGCGTTTGTGCTGCAGGGGCATCATCAGGGGACTCAACTCCCTGAGTAGCCTTTTTGGTTTTCTTTGGTTTTGGTTTGGAGGGGACTTTAGATTTGGAGGTGGAGGCTGTGGGTTCCCTCTGCTTGGGTTTTAGCAGTTTGGCAGCCTCTTTGAGTTGTGGGTTTGAGTTGTGCCTGGAGTATACCTCTGGCAAAACTACCAGAGCAGGGACTCCAAGGCCAACAAGGCCATCAGATTTTAATTGATTTAGAATTATGGCCATAAGAAACCTTGGATATAATATCCATCTATTTGCCACAGGTTTCATTGCCAAATCTTTTAATTCCAAAAAGATAATTTCAGAAAAATTTAGGCTTTGATGTTCAAGGATAGAATACAATACCTGTTGCCACCTGGATGACATTTGATCCCATGAGGATGTTTTGGGGGCAAGACAGACATTGATCATGTGGAAAATGAGTCGCTCAGCATCATGAAAGTGCTTCTTCAGAATGGTAGTAGCACTTAGGTCACCCTCATAACCATGATTGGCAAAAGATAGATCAATGGTGCCTTTGGGGTATTTGGTGGTATAGGTGGCATCATTCAGGTCTAGGGTTTGACGAATGATCTCAGGAGTGATGACCACCCGTTTCTGGTTGACAAACGACTGGAGAGTGATGGTGTCATCATTCTCAGCAGTATGAACAGTGACGTTTGTCCAAAATTGGCACAGGGTATCGGGGTAGATGGTAGGATTCAAGAGAAAGCTGTGCGGTATTGGGAATCAACCATCAAGTCAATAGCAGCATCAAACTTGTTCCAAAATGGTGATTTGGTAAGGTGAGCGACACAGTTGTGTCGAGGTTTGATTTGCATGGTCGCCATTAATGGAAGATGAACGTTTGGAGAGTGGGTTATGAAAAGTTTGAAGTTAGGGTTAGGTATATATAGGTTATGAAACGGCTGAAAGAAAAACTGAAAGTTTTGGTGTGAGTCATCAGGTGTTAGAAAACAACTGAAGACATGGTTTTAACTTTCAGATGTTGTAAACAACTGAAGACTTGGTGTTGGTCATCAGTAGTTGTAAACTACTGAAGACTTGGTTTTGGCTTCAGTTGTTTGGAAATGAAACAGTAGTTGTCGTCAATTCACAAAGTTCAGCTGTTTCAATGACCTTAACATTACTCATCAGATCATCTGATTTTCAGATGTTTCATTGGTCATCAGTACTTATTTATTATAAAAGACTTCAGTAGTTTGAACTACATCAGTACTTTGCAACAAATGAAGTACTTCAGTACTTTTAAGTAATTTAGTCTTCAGTAGTTATAAAACTACTGAAGATAAAATGACTTATCAGCACTTATTTTTGACAAAAGTATACTAATGCTCATCAGTATTTATTGACTAAGAGCATCAGTAGTTGTCAAATTATTCTAGTTGCAGCATACCAAGCCTGAGTACAAGATTATGAAAAGTTGCACTATCCAAAGGCTTAGTAAATATATCTGCAAGCTCATCAGCACTAGGCACAAACTTTGGATCAATCAGACCTTTTTCATAACAATCCCTGATAAAATGATGTCTGATCTCAATATGTTTGGTCCTAGAATGCTGGACAGGATTCTTAACAATACAAAGAGCTGAAGCACTATCCATTAATAAAGGAGTCTTAGTCTCTGTAATGTCATAATCCAATAATTGATTTTGAAGCCAGAGTACCTGAGATGTACAGCTTGCAGCTGCAATATACTCTGCTTCAGCTGTGGATGTAGCAACTGAAGTTTGTTTCTTACTCTGCCAAGAAACCAAACAGTTGCCTAGAAATTGGCATCCACCAGAAGTTGATTTTCTGGTTAACTTACACCCTGCATAGTCACTATCAGAGAAAGCAACCAATTTGCAAGAGTGCCCAGTGGAATACCAAAGTCCTAGAGATTGAGTTCCTTGCAAATATCTAAAGATCCTCTTGACTGCAATCATATGGGAATCCTTAGGAGCAGCCTGAAATCTAGCACAGACACAAGTTGCAAACATAATATCTGGTCTAGAAGCTGTTAGGTACATCAAGGAACCAATCATACATCTGTAAAGAGTTTCATCAACTGCTTTACCTTTTTGATCAGCATCCAGTTGTGTGTTGCTGCACATGGGAGTAGAACAGGGTTTACAGTTTTGTAAACCAAACTTGGTTAACAAATCTTTTGTGTATTTTGACTGATGAATGAAAGTTCCATCAGCCATTTGTTTGATTTGCAAACCCAGAAAGAACTGTGATTCTCCCATGGCACTCATTTCAAACTTTTGTTGCATCAATTTAGTAAATGCATCACACAACTGTGGATCAGATGATGCAAAAATAATGTCATCAACATAAATTTGAACAAGGAGCTTATGCATGCCTGCTTTCTTTATGAACAAAGTTTTATCTATGGAGCCTCTAGTGAAATTATTTTGAAGAAGAAAGTTAGATAATGTTTCATACCAGGCTCTGGGTGCTTGTTTCAACCCATAAAGAGCCTTATCAAGCTTATACACCCAATCAGGATGTTTATGATCTTCAAAACCTGGTGGTTGACACACATAAACTTCTTTTATTTTACCATATAAAAATGCACTTTTGACATCCATTTGAAAAACTTTAAGGTTATGAAAAGCAGCATAAGCTAAAAACAATCTAATTGCTTCCAGTCTGGCTACAGGGGCAAAGGTTTCATCATAATCAATACCTTCTTCTTGTGAAAACCCCTGTACAACCAGTCTGGCCTTGTTCTTGACAATTTGGCCTTTTTCATCAGTTTTATTCCTAAACACCCATTTAGTGCCTATTGCACACTTACCTTGGGGTAGAGGAACCAGTTCCCACACTTGCTGTTTTTGAAATTGAAGAAGCTCAAGCTGCATGGCTTCAACCCATCCATTGTCCCTTAAGGCCACATGATAATTCTTTGGCTCTTGCTGACTGATGAAGAGAGCATAGAGACAGAAATTGGACAATTGACTTCTTGTTGAAACACCAGCATTAATGTCACCAATGATCTGGGACATGGGATGATTCTTCAATTCTTGATATGCAATAATATCTGTGCAAGTGTTTGTAGGAGATTCAGCAGCAACAGATGTTGATTCAGACTCTTGAAACCTAGACTGAGATGGCAGTTCAAATGAAGTAGAGGATTCAGAGATTTCATCAGCATTTGTTGTGGATGGAGCTGCTGAGGCTACAGGAACATCAAGTGTAGTAGAAACAGGCAGATGATCACTACAACTTGCATTTGTATCATCAGATGGAGAGGATGGAACTTCAGAAACAACAACAGGTGGAGGCTGATATGGAACATATTGCAGTATGTCCAAGTCAAACAACTCAACAGGGTTTTGAGGAATCTTGTCTTTTGGAGATTCATTAAACTTGACATGCAAAGTTTCTTCAACAATCTTTGTTCTGCAATTGAAAACTCTGTATGCCTTGCAAGTAGATGAATACCCAACAAAATACCCTGCATCCACCTTGGATTCAAACTTCTGAAGTATATTCTTTGTGTTAAGAATATAACATGGACACCCAAATGCTCTAAAGAATGAAATCAAAGGGCCAAATGATGTAAGAGCTCATAAGGAGTCTTCATCAACCTCTGATTCACTAATACTCTATTCTGAACATAGCAAGCTGTGTTGACAGCTTCAGCCCAAAAGGTTAGTGGCAAACCTGAGTCAGCCAACATTGTCCTTGCGGCTTCAATAAGGGTCCTGTTCTTTCTCTCCACCACTCCATTTTGCTCTGGAGTTCTTTGAATACTATATTGTCTTTTGATTCCCTTAGACAAATAGAATTCATCAAGAGTGTGATTCCTAAACTCTGTCCCATTATCACTTCTCACACATTTGACTGGAAGTGAATGCTGCTTTTCCACATGCAACACAAAATAAATGATACTTTGAGCAGCCTCATCCTTGGAATGCAAGAAGAAAGTCCATACATATCTGGAATAATCATCCACAATTACCAGACAGTACTTTTTCTTTGCCATACTCATTACTCTCACAGGACCAAAAGATCCATATGCAGTAATTGCAAGCAGGCAGTGGACTTGGGTTCTTCTATAGGAGGGAATGAAGCTTTGTGTTGCTTTCCTTTTAAGCAAGCTGGACAGTTATCATCACACTTGAACTCCTTCAATGGCAAACCTCTCACTAAACCATGATGAATGAGCTGATTCATGTTCTTAAGATTCACATGACCAAGCCTTCTATGCCATAGTTCAGATTCTTGAGGAGAGGCTTTGGAAACAGACATGGATGGCCTTTAAGATCAATTTTCTTTGATAGATCTAAAGCATATACTCTTCCAATCCTGTTGGCCTTCAGGAGAGTATATTCATCCAATATCTTGTCAATCTTGTGCAAAACTTTGGAAGACAGAATCCTACAGTTTTGACTTGTGAAAAGTGCAACATGCCCTTTATCACACATTTGACTGACACTCAAAAGATTGTACTTGAGGTTCTCCACATGGTTAACATCATCAAATCTTATCTCCCCATTTGAGACAAAACCTTTCCCAATGATGTAACCCTTGGCATCATTTCCAAAAGAAACAAATCCCTTCTTCCCTTGAGAATAGTCATGAAGAAGAGAGCTGCTCCCTGTCATATGCATGGATCCTCCACTGTCTACATACCAGATGCTTCTTTGGCATGCTGAAGAACCCTGCATTTTTCACAAACATTAGTTAGCCTTTGAGACCCAAACCTTTTTGGTTTTGGGTCTGTTTTCATCAACAGATGTTAAACTAACAGATTGTGCATGATTAACAGCCTTTGAAGATGTAGATGGTGCTGAAAAGGATTCCTTGGATTTTGGCTTAGGTGTCCTTTTCAGTGGTTTAATCACAGAAACATCTAATTGGTTAACTCTCCCCAATAGATGTTGAACCATCATCACAAGTTGTGTCTGATTGGTTGTCAGAGTTTTCAACTCAGTTGACACATCAGTACTTGTAGATGATTTGTTCTTGTGATTCACTACATTCTTCTTTTGAAAAGACAGACTTAGTCTGAGTTTTTAATATTCCCTGAGGAATATTTGCAGCTGTTGTTTGACAAACCCCTTCCTGCTTTGTGACTTTTTGAAAAAGCTTTGGTTTATCAGATTGAGATGATTGAGGTACAAACTTGGTTTTAAATTCATCTTTCATTTTATGCATTTGCTTCTTAATGACTTTCTCTTTGTTGAATTTTAAACCCTTGTTATACCAGCATTCATCAGTAAGATGATTAAACAAACCACATATTTCACATGGCTTTCTTTTCATCTTTTCTTGATCAACTGCTGAAGTTGATGAAACTACTGAAGATTTGTTCTTCAGTACTTTCTTCCTTTCAGTACTTTTGGGAAGTACTGAAGGATTTTCAACAACTGAAGATTTCTTCTTCAGAAGTTTTCTATCAGTACTTTTTAGAATCCTGATAGATTTTTCAGCAGTTGTCAAGGAATGCTTGTTTTCCTCTGATTTGAAATGCTCTTCAGGTGTTGTGTTTTGCCCTTCAGTACTTTGAGTACCTTGTGGAACAACACCTGAATTTCTCAGTCTCTTCTTGATCAAGTGTTTCGAAGCAGTGGGACCATCAGTAATTTGATTAGCTGAGGTACTCACACTATCTTCATCCTCAGATTTTGAATTATCATTTGAGGATGAAACACCTGATGATGTGGTTTGGGAATGACAGTCATCCTCAGATTTTACTTCTAACTTGGGAGTAAAATCTGTGGGAGGTATGGTATGATTATACCCAATCCCAAACTTCACATTAGAAGCAGTTTGCTTACTGAGAAGCATTTCAAATCCCTTGCATGATGTTACCCAGCGTTCACAATCAACTTGGGTAGCTGCAAGTGTTTCTTTGAGATTCTTGTGATTTTCCAGAATGACCTCTACCTTTGCTTTTTCATCAGTGATTTGACACTTAGTTTATAAATCTCCTCATCCTTCTCTTTTAAAACAGACTCAAACTCAGCTTTTCTTTTGGAAATTGCTTTTTCTAGGTCAAGGTTTTGATTAATTAAAGCTACATTTGCTTCCCTAATAGAAACAAAAGCAGCTATGCATGATTCAGAACATAACTTGGCCTTAGCCTCAGAAGATACCTGTGGTACCTGTGATGATGAAGGATTTTCATCAGTAGACTCCAGGGCCATTAGAGCAAGATTTCCAAAAGGGTTTTCACCACCATGTTGACCAGCACCAGCAAATTGTTCAGAATAACCAGAGACATCATCTGGTAAGCTGCTCCAGTCAACAACCTCAGGGGTGAAAAAGCTCTGATGAGATTGAGATTGAGATTGCTGATTTGTTTGAGATGGTTGAGGATCAGGTAGAGCATGTGGTTGTTGAGCCATGGGTACAGAAACTTGACCAGACTGAGGCATGTAAAAACATGGATAAGGATATGGCATTGGGCTTTGAGGGACAAAGTATGCAGGAGATGATTGATGTTGTGAATGATGATCAGAACTGGTAGAATGTTGCCCTTTGGATTGTGAGCTATTGCTTGGAAAAGTCACAAAGGTGCAGATGAGTTAGATCCAGATGATCTACACTCTCTAGCAAAATGTCCAAGTCTATGGCACTTGTGACATCTCAACTTACTCTTGTCAAAACCAACCTTGGTTTTGCCAGAGAGACCAGGGAATTTTCTACCTGTTCTTTTGTAAAACTTTTGAGATCTGATATTGATCAATGCCATTTGGCTCAGAATATCCATCTCTTCCAGATCATCATCAGCAATTCCTTTCAAATCATCCATCATAAAACACAAATTATCAACATTAAAACCTGAGTTTCCCTCAACTCCAACAAAAGCATGATTTCCACTGTTTGAAGAGAAATCAATATGCTCATCATATGAACTTTCAGATGAAGCATATTCAGACTCATGACCAACCAGAGCAGTGTTACCTGGTACAAAGTCATCAGTGAGCTTTCCAGATGAAGATAGTTTCCTTTTCTGTTCTATCTCTCTCTCAAATGTTAAGAGTTTCCCATGAAGTTGGGTGAGAGATAGAGTATCCAGATTTGCACTAGAGCGTAGGACAATGGTGTAAGTGTCCCATCTCTCAGGCAGGGATCTGAGGAATCTGTTATTCATCTGGCTGTTTGTGTATTCATGTTGAACCATTTTTAGCTCAGAGATCAAACATGAAAAACGCTCAAACTGTTGAGTCAATGTCTCACCCTTCCTATGAGAGAATGTCTCATATTGCTGGGCAAGGATTTCTCTGTTGTTTGCTAAGACCTCATCAGTTCCTCCAAATTGTTCCTTCAGAGCAACCCAGAGATCATAAGCAGTTTCATGATGCATAAGCCCAGAATAGATTTCATTAGGCAGTGCCATGGCCAGAATTCCATGGGCTTTAGCATCAATCTCAAACAGCTTTAAATCCTCATCAGAATATTGTTCCTTCTTCTTAGGAACCATCTCATTGGTTTCAGGATTACTCACCATAGGCTTGTATGGTCCATGAACCACAGACTTCCAACAACCTGAACTGTTAACAGACAGGTGATGGAGCATTCGGCGTTGCCATATGTTATACTCACTCCTAACAAGCATCGGAGGCTTAGTTGAGGAGCCAGTATTGTGAGGATCATTGATTGAAGTAGTCATTTTCACTAATTCAATCGAATTCAATGAGATTAAAATCAGTCTAGTTTGAAAACTCAACAACACAATTTGAAAACACAATTAGAATCTCAATTAATTAACCGGAAGCAACAGAAAATCAATCTCTATAATCAATTCTTGCAAAATGCTAATTCGATCAAACTTAGCTATCAAAAGAGCAGTTTCAATGATCAATTGTTAGATCGATCAATGATTAACTAGCTCTGATACCATTTGATAGGATCGGATCAATTAGATTTGAATTTTGCAGCGGAATATAACAAAAAAGATCGAATTCAAGCAAGAAAATGATGAATATGCAAACACACAATACAATTATAGAGAGAAAATATTTCTGTTAAAGGAATGTTTTCATTCACGCGTAATGCTTCGGTTAGAATACAACTAGGTCAACATCCCTTATATAGAGGAATGTGACGTCTGCTGATGTCACTTGATAGTGACATCTAACAGAATTATACAAAACAACTGAAATAATGCAAACTACTGAAATGTTCTCAACAACTGATCACATCTCAGAGAATGCTAAGTACAAGAACATAAAACTACTGACCTACAACTACTGAAACAATAAACTACTGAAAGGTAAAATTACAAGTACTGAAAAGGAAAAACCATCACAACTACTGAAGTTAACAACTTCAGCTGTTGTGACAACTACTGATCACTCTGGTCTTCAGTCTTTGTCTTCAGTACTTCACTTTCAGACTTTGTCTTCAGTTCTTTACTTTCAGACTTTGTCTTCAGACCTTTGTAATCAGCTGATGTCTTCAGCTGTTGTGATCTTCTTCAGCAGTTGTAATGTCTGTGGGACTTAGAGGTTTTTCTGATCAGGCTCATTGGTTCTTTTGGTCCAACAGCCTTTTGCTTCTTAGTGTCTTCTAGGGAGTTTAGATAGTACCTAATGTCATTAGCTTGGTTAAATGCAACTACTTCAGTTTCCCTAAGCTGTTTAGTCAAAAGGTCTATCTTTTCTTTGTAACTATGCTCATTTTGTTTTAATACTCTATTAGCCTCAGTGCACAGTTGCAAATCTTTTACTAAGTTATCATTATGATCTAATAACCTAGCAAATTTCTCATCTATGCTATTTCTAAGAGTATCACAATCAGAACAAACATGATTATTAAACATTTGGTCAGTGGTACTTACCTGAGAAGGTTCAGAAGTGTTAGCCATCAACACAGCATCAGATGTTTCTGGTTCTGGTGATTCTGTCTTTGCTGTGGAAGTTCCTTCTTCAGGCTTGTACCTGACCTCAGTTGCAGTTGTCTCTTCAATATTTGACATCGCTATCTCAACTGCAATATCTCCTTCACTCGCGGAATCATCGTCTAAGTCTTCTACACTTGCAATGTTTGATTCCCTTGGAGAGACAAACCTAAAACTCCAGTCCTGTCCTTCATCATCATGAGCAGTCAAGGCTTTTGGATCCTTGCTTGATGAAGTAGAACTCGTAGCTTGCTTGTCTTGACGAGTGAAGGATGAGAATGGGTTCCCGTTACCCGTCTTCTTTGGCTTAACACATTCTCTCTTGAAGTGCCCCTTCTCTCCACAGTTAAACCAGGTCACTTTACTCTTGTCAAAGCCAAATGTGGTATCCTTAGTAGCTACCATGTTCTGTCCGGTCTTTTTCACAAACTTCTTCGCCCTTCGAACAGCACTAGCTAAGGCCCACATAATGTCCATCCTCTCAAGCTCCATTTCATCTACTTGCTCGTAGTCCTCATCTGCCAGATGGCAGTTTCCAATCTTTCCAGCAACAAGTCCATCATAAGAATGAACCACTGCAGCCAAAAGATCCATGTGCTCTCGAGCTACTTCCACAGTCACATTACCGAGGTTCTCGGTCTTCAGTCTAGTAGCATTTGCTTCAGATCCAATGTAGTGGGTACCAGAAGACCCTGACGTATCTGATCCTGAAGGAGAAGCACGTGAAGGACCCGATGAGCTAGACACAAATGCAGTCTGGAGAGGTGCTCCAGATGTCTTAGCTTGAGACGTGGCATTGTACAAAGCTGGATTCTGAGTGTACGAAGACTTCTGAGCTCTGTACTTCATCCTAAGTGCTTCTTCTCGCAGCTTTAGAATGAAGTCATTGATATCCAGCTTTGCCAGCATTTCATTCTGTCTCAGGTTAGACACGAATGAAGCCCACTTTTCCGGCAATCCGTCTGCAAAGTTAGTAACTTTTTCTTCCATGGTAGTAGCAACCCCATGTGTATGCAGTTCACTCATCAGATGGTAGAATCTATCTATAACATCGTCCAAACTCTCGTTTCCCATCGATGAGAAGTTATCAAATTCATTCTTTAATTCCTTAGCATTGATTGCCTTGAGCGAAGCATTCCCGTCATACCTCTTTTCCAGCTCATCCCATAGTTTCTTGGACTGCTTATTTTCTGAGTACTGGTGGAAAATATCTTTAGGGATAGACTGTGTGATCAATGCATAGACTCTCTTCTCTGCATTATACTTAACCTTCTGCGCGTCTGTCATCCCTCCTAAAGTAAGCTTTACTCCATCGGCTCCCACCGGCGTACTATACCCAATCTCGATAGCTTCCCACAGATTTGGATCCACTCCATTGAGGTAGATCTCAAAACGTTGTTTCCAGTGGGGAAACTCATCTAATGTTAAGAGCTTTGGTGGTTTATTATGATTACCCACCTCACTCTCAAGGAGCAGCAGACTCTGGATCCTTGAGTCCTTCCCAGCAGTAAAGGCTGACATTTGATCTTCCATGTTGAATAACTTTAAGTCTACTAAAAAAACTGTCAACTGATGCGACTGAAGGATGCGATTGGGCTATCCGTGCGAATGAACTATGCGACTGGTTCAATCGTGCGGCTGAACTAAGCGATTGGTTCAGTCATGCGAATGAAGCTGATGCGTATGAACACTGCGAACGAATGGTTCAATCGTACGAATGGAGATGCGACTGGTCCAATCGTGCGTCTGGGCAATGCGAATGAAGTCCAGTCGTGCGAATGGCTCACTCGTGCGACTGAAGCTGCTGTTTTGCGAAAATTTCTAGGTTAAACGTGGTTAGCCGTAAAAATTCGAAATTTCGCAAACTCTAATCGCCTAAGTCCGTAGAAACTAAACTTTCATGAGCAGGGAACGTCCAAGATCACTTTTGACACAAAAGATTGCGTTTTTGATGTAAAAACACAAACTTTTTATCAATCTTGATTGAATCACACGTAATCAAGAGCCAAAGCTCTGATACCACTTGTTAGGACCTGGTATTTGAACAAAATACCGAGTGATTAGTGTGTAAACCAGATCAAATAGTGCGGAATCCTATTTGATTGGCGATCCAATCAGTGAGAACACACAAAGAATCAATAAAGTATTGAATCTAACGTTAAGAATCGATTGGGAATCGATCTAATGTGTTCTATGAACTTGGAGAACGAATTGGGAGGCTTCTGGACGGCTAGGGTACGTCTGGAGTCGAAATAGAATGAATGCTTCACATTTTTACACGAATTGGGTTGTATTTATAGGTTAGTATTGTTCATTCGTGCGACTGGACCATAAGTATGGTTCAGTCGTGCGATTGAACCATGCGGTTGATTCATCCGCACGACTGAGTGTTCAGTCGTGCGACTGAGCCAATCTTAGGTTACAATCATACGACTGATCTAGTCTCCTGGTTCAGTCGTGCGACTGAGTCAATCGTATGAAGTTATTCATGCGTATGGTCCATTCGCATGGGCCATTCGCATGAGAATTTCATTGTGTTAAGTTTGAATGTATTAATTAATATAACATGATGTGTAACCATTCAAACAACCACAAACCTAGTTAACCAATTCAACATCGACTCATTAATGAAATATTAAACATTATTAATCACAAACAATCAATATCATTTCATTAATCATTTCACATTACATCAGAATCAAATAAACAAGATCTATTACATTCATATCCTGATCTAGGGACATACATGTATCAACACAGTGACTTTAGAGTAGATGATGACAATTATATTAATGAAGTTAACAGAGACATGAGAGATTTTAGGTTGCATACTGATGTAGATGTTGATAATGACTGGTCAAATGATGAATCAGATGTTGAAGATATGGAAGAATATATGTTGGATAATGAGCAATTTGATACTAGTGTATTAGAAGCCAATAAAGATAAAAATTCAGTATTCTATGTTGGTCAAGTGTTTGGAACTAAGGAAGAAGTTAAAAAAATCATTAAAGAACATGAGGTCGAGACAAGAAGACAAATCAGGATTGTAAAGGATGATCTTTATAGGGTAAGAGCAATGTGTAAGGGGGATAGTGTAGATGGGGTTCATAAAGAAAGCCAAGTTGGGGTTCAATCTAGCAATTCTATTAAAGATAAAGGATTATTAGTAAAAAATGTTAGTGGTAGGGGGAAAAAGACAAACCTGTTGGAGCATATATAGTCATATATAGTGTGTCCGTCGCTTGTCGAATAGTCTAGGCTTAATGTAATACACCT
Source organism: Flaveria ramosissima (assembly GCA_025215565.1). Lineage (NCBI taxonomy): Eukaryota > Viridiplantae > Streptophyta > Magnoliopsida > Asterales > Asteraceae > Flaveria > Flaveria ramosissima. Next base: position 16,038,106 of record CM046035.1, read on the forward strand.
GATATGTTGTAAACACATGAAACTGGATCATTCGCAGGAGCATATGCGAATGAGACTCAGTCGTGCGACTGAGAGATGCGATTGGCCATTCGTAAGATTGAACCATAAGTATGGTCCAATCGCACGATTGAACCATACACATGGTCCAGTTGTACGATTGAACCATACGCATGGTCCAATCGCACGAATGGGCCCAGTCGCATCTAATATGGGCCGAGGCCTATATATACCAGTTTCAATGTGTAGAGAGATTAAGGGTTTGGGGAGTGAGTCTGCCCGGAGCCTAGGGCTGCCGGATGAGAGGGGAGATCATGCGCGATCTCCCCTTGCCAAGAGTCTTGATTCTTCTGTTGTTACGAGCTTGTAATCGTTAGGTTTTATCAATGAAACCATTATATTATAGTTCGTGTTATTGATTGTCTCTTGGTTTTTGCTGTTGTTTATCCTTCCATCAAGAACATGCTCGGATGTCTACCGATCCAGTGACTTCATGTTAGGACCTGGTATTTGAACGAAATACCTAGTGATTAGCGTGTAAACCAGATCAAATAGTGCGGAATCCTATTTGATTGGCGATCCAATCAATGAGAACACACGAAGAATCAATCAAGAATTGAATCTAACGTTAGAAGTCGATTAGGAATCGATCTAATGTGTTCTGTGAACTTGGAGAATGATTTGGGAGGCTTCTGGACGGCTAGGGTACGTCTGGAGTCGTAATGGTATGAATGCTTACGTTTTTCCACGAATTGGGTCTATTTATAGGTTAGTATTGTTTAATCGTGCGACTGGACCATAAGTATGGTTCAGTCGTGCGATTGAACCATGCGGTTGTCCAATCGCACGAATGGGCCCAGTCGCATCTAATATGGGCCGAGGCCTATATATACCAGTTTCAATGTGTAGAGAGATTAAGGGTTTGGGGAGTGAGTCTGCCCGGAGCCTAGGGCTGCCGGATGAGAGGGGAGATCATGCTCGATCTCCCCTTGCCAAGAGTCTTGATTCTTCTGTTGTTACGAGCTTGTAATCGTTAGGTTTTATCAATGAAACCATTATATTATAGTTCGTGTTATTGATTGTCTCTTGGTTTTTGCTGTTGTTTATCCTTCCATCAAGAACATGCTCGGATGTCTACCGATCCAGTGACTTCATGTTAGGACCTGGTATTTGAACGAAATACCTAGTGATTAGCGTGTAAACCAGATCAAATAGTGCGGAATCCTATTTGATTGGCGATCCAATCAATGAGAACACACGAAGAATCAATCAAGAATTGAATCTAACGTTAGAAGTCGATTAGGAATCGATCTAATGTGTTCTGTGAACTTGGAGAACGATTTGGGAGGCTTCTGGACGGCTAGGGTACGTCTGGAGTCGTAATGGTATGAATGCTTACGTTTTTCCACGAATTGGGTCTATTTATGGGTTAGTATTGTTTAATCGTGCGACTGGACCATAAGTATGGTTCAGTCGTGCGATTGAACCATGCGGTTGATTCATCCGCACGACTGAGCGTTCAGTCGTGCGACTGAGCCAATCTTATGTGTCAATCATACGACTGATCCAGTCTCCTGGTTCAGTCATGCGACTGAGTCAATCGTATGAAGTTATTCATGCGTGTTGTCCATTCGCATGGGCCATTCGCATGAGAACTTCATTAAGTTAAGTTTGAATGTTTTAATTAATATAACTTGATGTGTAACCATTCAAACAATCATAAACCCAATTAATCAATTCAATATCGACTCATTAATGAAATATTAGACATTACAAATCACAAACAATCCATATCATTTCATTAATCTTTCATATTACATCATAGTCAGACAAACAAGATCTATTACATTACAAATCATGATCTAGGGACATACATGCATCAACAAACTCCCCCTTGGACCTAGATCTCTCTAATCTCTTGTTTTCTGCATAACCTCCTTGTATTTCTTGTACTTCTCCTCTTTGGTGACTCCCGCGTGAATCTCAAACGCGAAGCAGAGTCGTATAACGTTTTGGAACTGGAGGGCTTGTACAATGTCCTGCGTGTCATAGAACAGTGGCCACTTGTATAGCGTATAGACATCATTTGCCGACAAGTTAGTAAGCTACATCGGGTCGAATACCCTGATCGTATCCATTTGTCCCTCTTTGCTTAGGACTATGACCACTTCAGCTGTTCTCCAATCATAGTACCACCACTTAAAGTGTGGAGTGAAGTCCTGTGGCATTTCCCTGAGTGGGATTCTCGACATTGTGCGCGGAGGACTCCACTTCAACACTATCTTAGGCTTACCAGTAATGGCATCAACCTCAGACCTTCTGATATACCTAGTAGGCTGTTGGGGTCTGAAGTTAACCCATCTGGTGTGGTACTCCTTCTTAAGGGCAGCCTCGAACCAGCCTGACATCTTCCTCGGGTCAGCATACAAAAGCTTTAGCTTAGCCAGCTGGTTGAGCTCAAAACCTGGTAGAGTCTTCAGATCATGTGGGAATCTGAAGTACTCTATGCCCTGTTCTCTCTTAACTGCATAAACATTAAGATCATCAAAATACGCCCATGCTATAATCCTGCCAGACACCTTGTGATGTTTCTTGACTCTGTAGAGTTTGGTGTAGGCATCCTTCTTTGGTGCAGCACGTTGGGCTCTAACTTCTTCAAAACATGCAGCCCACTCAGCCTTTCGAATGTCAACATCATCATTTGAGGCTTGGGCTGTTCCTTCTGCCTTCTCTGTTTCCTGCTCCATCTTGTTCAACACCTCAAAAGTATCACTAACGAGGGATTCACCCAGATTAGGGACCACATTACCCTCATTGTCAGCGTACTGAGGGTACTCCTCTGCGGTGATATCTTCGATCTCGACTTCATCAACATCGTTGAGCTCTTCATCACTAGTCGAATCGCATGTTGGAGCATCTTTAACTATTTCATCCGGATTGAGCTTGAAAATCTCTGCGAGTTGCTCGTTTGATAGGTCATGAATTATTTCCCCTTCTTCAGGGGTATAACTCACAGACCTTCTTACGATCCCTTGCAGATCAAGAATCATGGTTAGTTGAGTCTTGACCTGTTGAAGGGGAGCAACATCAAACTCATCTCTTTGATAATTTGGATCTGTTTGATTTAAACATTCAACACATAAATCATTAGTAATTAATCAAACAGAAATGCATTAACTTAATATAAACATTCAATACATTGTTTTCAATACAGGATTCAAACACAAAAGTAAATAAATACATAAACATCTAGTCTTTACTTTTATCTTGTATCATGGTCTCATCACATGGAGGAGCAGAGGTGGAGGTTGATTGGTCCTGTCTGTTCTTCGACCTCCTCTCTTGACCTGAAGCAGAGGCCGATGCAGCTGCATCCCCTCCTTCTGCTTCATCATCATCGTCCTTCCCCTCTGTCCTATCTCTGTCAGTTTCCTCCTCATCCTCTGTATCATCCTCTTCATCCTCATCATCATCTTCATCCTCATCATCACCATCATCTCCATCATCTCCATCCCCTTCCTTGATCTTTAAGGGCTCGTCCTTTGATCCCTTGAGCCGCAGCATGATGGTCTTGTTGGTGGTCTCCAACTCCTCTATCCTTTTAGCTGATTGGGCATGCTGCTCCTGGAGTTGGGACATCTCTACTCGCTGTGCATCCATCATCTAGGCCTGCTGCTCTATTACTCGAGCCTGCTCTGCCATCTGGTGAGATTGTGCAGCAGTCAGGTCGGTGAGCTGGCGGATCTGGGCAGCTTTCTCCTCATCTGCAGCTAGTAAGCGCATCACCATCCGATTGAGCGCTGACAGCTGTTCCTCTACCCCGATTGGAGGTAGAGGTGATCCATAGGTGTGTGAGGGATGGGCTGACGGTCCTGCTTGGTGTGAGGTGGTGGTGGTGGTGGCTATAGTGAAGATGGGTCGGTGAAATGGTGGAGGTGATGTGGGTGTAAAGGATATGGTGGTGGCTGTGGTAGCTAGGGTGGATGTGGTGGCTGTGGTGGTGGATGGTATAGCTGTGGAGGTGGTAGTGGTGGCTGTGGTGGTGGAAGTAGATGCTATGGAGGTAACGAAGGTCAACCGACGCTTCTTCTTCTTCAAACCATGGGGCTGAGCCATCCTCTTCCTCCTCGTCCCTGTGGAGGTGGATGCTCCCCCTACAACCCTGCCTGCAGAACCCGGTGCATAACTCGGGTCAGTATCAGTCTCTCTGGAGTCTCTCGGGTGTTCACCAACCACCTGTAGCCCATGTTCTGTGGGAACAACTTTGCTTCCCACAGTTCGCGTTAGGGGCTCCTCATCAGACTCCTCCTCCTCCTCAGCACCATGAACAAAATCCTGATGAAATCCAGCTGACTCAGCAACATCTCCAGCTGGGGCAGACACTGGGGGTATAACATCTGACACAGTGCCTCTTGGTGGAGCAGGCATACCGTCCCCAGCGTCCCCACTATCATCATTGTCAGAGTCAAGCTCTGAGAGTAGCAGCCTCTTATCATCAGAGTCACTGTCCTCATGACGCCAAAGCTCTGATACCACTTGTTAGGACCTGGTATTTGAACGAAATACCTAGTGATTAGCGTGTAAACCAGATCAAATAGTGCGGAATCCTATTTGATTGGTGATCCAATCAGTGAGAACACACGAAGAATCAATCAAGAATTGAATCTAACGTTAGAAGTCGATTAGGAATCGATCTAATGTGTTCTGTGAACTTGGAGAACGATTTGGGAGGCTTCTGGACGGCTAGGGTACGTCTGGAGTCGTAATGGTATGAATGCTTACATTTTTCCACGAATTGGGTCTATTTATAGGTTAGTATTGTTCAATCGTGCGACTGGACCATAAGTATGGTTCAGTCGTGCGATTGAACCATGCGGTTGATTCATCCGCACGACTGAGTGTTCAGTCGTGCGACTGAGCCAATCTTATGTGTCAATCATACGACTGATCCAGTCTCCTGGTTCAGTCGTGCGACTGAGTCAATCGTATGAAGTTATTCATGCGTGTGGTCCATTCGCATGGGCCATTCGCATGAGAACTTCATTAAGTTAAGTTTGAATGTTTTAATTAATATAACTTGATGTGTAACCATTCAAACAATCATAAACCCAATTAATCAATTCAATATCGACTCATTAATAAAATATTAGACATTACAAATCACAAACAATCCATATCATTTCATTAATCAATTCATATTACATCATAGTCAGACAAAACAAGATCTATTACATTACAAATCATGATCTAGGGACATACATGCATCAACACTTCACAATTGGTATCAGAGCCGGCTACTGCTGGAATGATCTAACAATCATTCTAGCAACCCGAGCTCTTGATTTCTGGATCCATTTTCAGATCTTGACGTTAAACCCACTTCGTGTTCTTCGTGTTTTGCTCAGATTTGGTAACGTGTGTTGGTTTTATGTTAAAATCGAACTCGAAACCACGTTCCTATCACCCTTGCGAATCTGATGATGCCTTTCTTGTTTCGGTCCATGTAAAATTCGTCAGATTAGGGTTTTTGGCAGCCCTGGCGGCTGCAGATCTGAAAATCTGCGTGCAGATGCGCTCATGCGATTGGGCCATGCGAATGGACCATTCGTACGACTGGACCATGCTAATGGACCATTCGTACGACTGGACCATGCTAATGGACCAGTCGTGCGACTGGACCAGTCGTATGTTCAATCGTGCGACTGGACCTGTCGTATGTTCAATCACACGAATGAGCCATCCGCATTGACTAATCCGTATTTGTTCCAGACTATTAAAAAAAGAGTCTGGAACTGCTTCTTGCACAGATTTAAGGATGAGCAAAGCACATTCACCCTGAGGTTCTTTTGTCAAATGAGTTCGATGTATACCCCATTATTCGTCAGATTTCCAGAATAGGTATATGATGTTGGAACACGAAAGAGAGAAGAGAAGATGTCAGCAGTCGGTGCTGATTTTGTGGGGTAGTCAGGAGCATCTGACTATTTATGGGCCAATCAAGTTATATTTATCCGCATAAAGAGGATTCTCATTCTTAGGGGGAATCCATGTATAGAGAAATTGAAGACGCAATCAGAAAGTGATGATGTGAGCAGGTTTCTGATGATTAATCTACATGCATGCTGATTTGTTTGATATTGTCAGCTGTGGATTGGAACCTTCAACCTTTTGCCCAATACACCGTATGAAGACGCAAGAGAGCACAACATTTATATATTGGGATATGCTGAATGTGAGGGGGAATTTATGCAGGTGTTAATGTTAATCAGGTTAGCCTGTGTGAAGATTGAAGCAATGGAAAACTATTCATGTCATTATCTGGAAAAATCAGTCATATGGGGAATCTTGATGCTGTGATGGTGTTCTGCAAAGTAAACGAAAGCTATTATGCCTAAATTCATCTTCAGGGATACTGTAGCAACCTGACGGAGCGGCAACGTTGGCTAATATGGTTTTCGTTTGATTCTATTGACAACCAGAGCAAAGATTGACTGAAGATTGTAAGAGGTGTTATCTACTATTCGCAAGCAACGTCCAAGGGGGAATTTGTTGGAGCATATATAGTCATATATAGTGTGACCGTCGCTTGTCGAATAGTCTAGGCTTAATGTAATACACCTGATATGTTGTAAACACATGAAACTGGGTCATTCCCAGGAGCATATGCGAATGAGACTCAGTCGTGCGACTGAGAGATGCGATTGGCCATTCGTAAGACTGAACCATAAGTATGGTCCAGTCGCACGATTGAACCATACGCATGGTCCAGCCGTACAACCATACGAATGGTCCAATCGCACGAATGGGCCCAGTCGCATCTAATATGGGCCGAGGCCTATATATACCAGTTTCAATGTGTAGAGAGATTAAGGGTTTGGGGAGGGAGTCTGCCCAGAGCCTAGGGCTGCCGGATGAGAGGGGAGATCATGCTCGATCTCCCCTTGCCAAGAGTTTTGATTCTTATGTTGTAACGAGCTTGTAATCGTTAGGTTTTATCAATGAAACCATTATATTATAGTTCGTGTTATTGATTGTCTCTTGGTTTTTGCTGTTGTTTATCCTTCCGTCAAGAACATGCTCGGATGTCTACCGATCCAGTGACTTCACACATCTCCATAAATGCCCTTGGGTTCTTTATCTTTCTAGAGATAAAAGTTGTGGGTCTTGGATAGTCAAAACTATAGTAAGTGAGCATAAATGCCTCCAAAGTCGGACCATTTATGCTTGTACAACAACTTTTCTATCTCAACATCTAGTTGATCAACTACAAGAAAATCCTAAAATCCCAGTTAGAGCAATTCAAGAACAGTTCTAAAGAAAGTATGAGGTTGGTGTTTCTCAAATGAAAGCCTATAGGGCCAAGAACCTAGCTATAGAACAAATCCATGGAGATTTCAATACCCATTATGGGATGCTTAGGGATTATGTTGGAGAGTTGATGAACACAAACCCAGATACAATAGTTAGATTAGAAGTTGAACCATCCATAGATCCAACATCTGAAAAAAGAAGATTTAAAAGAATATATGTATGTTTGGGGTCTTTAAAACAAGGATTTAAAGCAATTGGGAGGGATTTTCTAGGACTTGATGGAGCTTTCCTTAAAGGTCCATACCCGGGTCAAATACTCACCGCAATTGGGATTGACCCAAACAATGGTATTTACCCACTGTCTTATGCAATTGTAGAAGCTGAAACAATATTCTCTTGGTCTTGGTTTCTAAAATGCCTTGCTGATGATTTGGATTTGGTTAGCAACTCAAACTTCACGTTTATAAGTGATAGGCAAAAGGTTAGTGTATAAAAGTTTTTAACTTTAACTTTTTTAGCATGTTATGAATCATATTCTCTTGGTCTTGGTTTCTAGAATGCCTTGCTGATGATTTGGATTTGGTTAGCAACTCAAACTTCACGTTTATAAGTGATAGGCAAAAGGTTAGTGTATAAAATTTTTTAACTTTAACTTTTTTAGCATGTTATGAATCATACTTTTTTGGTTATTATTGGATTAAAAGGGAATCATCCCTGCATTGAAGAAGGTATTCCCATGTGCTGAGCATAGATATTGTCTTCGACATATTTATGAGAACATGAAACAAATATACAGAGGAAAGATTTACAAGGATGCTCTATGGAAAGTGGCAACATGTACAACAGTTTTTCAATTTGAGAAGGAAATGGATGCCTTGAAAAGGTTAAACAAAGATGCACACATGTGGTTGTCTAAACTCCAACCAGAACATTGGTCAAGATCATATTTTTCTGGTAACACATATTAATAATATTTTAATTATTACACATGCTACTTTATTACATGATCATTATTATGTTGTGATAACAGGCAATGCAATCTCAGATGTGTTGCTCAATAACATGTGTGAAGTTTTAAATTCCAAGTTGTTAGATAGAAGAGACAAACCCATAATAACAATGTTGGAATACATCAGGGAGTATCTTATGAGAAGAATTATGAATGTTCTAAAGGTTATTAATAAAAGTAGTGGTTTGCTAACACCATATGCTTCTAAGATGTTGGAGTCAATTAAGAAGGAGGCAACTAGGTTTATTCTCACCATTATCTATACATATTAGTCACGTTATATACCCTTACAAGCAAATGCAATCTAATGATAGGTACACTATAAAATGGAATGGAGAAGAACACTATCAAGCTTGCGGCCCACAAGATGATCAATGTGTGGTGAATATGAGTACAAAAAGTTGCACATGTAGGAGATGGGAAATCAATACCCTACAAACATGCAGTGGCAGCCATTTGGAGCAAGGTTGCACATGATCAAAGCGTTGGTATACCAGAAGCTTTTGTTAATCTTATTTATGAAATGGAGAGGTGGAAGCAAGTTTACAACTACAAAATCTATCCAATTAATGGGATGTCAATGTGGCCAAAGTCTCACATGCCTACAATTATCACACCACCTGCTTACCATAAACCAATAGGGAAGCCCAAAAAAGCAAGGAAAAGATCAAATGTTGAATTAGAAGATGTTATAAAAACGTGGGTGTTTTTCAAAGTAAGGCTCAACAAAAACTTGTGGGAAGTGTAAAAAGAAGGGTCATAACAGGAGGAGTTGCAAAGGTCAAGATGAAAATTAAATATGGTTTTTGGGATCTTGATTACTTTTGATGTGGTGTCTTTTGAGAATTGTCTATTAAATCCATAAAACAATGTATTAGGCAACTTAACTGATTTTGATGTTTCCTTTTTGTCCATGGTGTATGCATTATTGATTGCATAAATTGATCCACATTATTGATCGCAACTTAGAATATTTGACAACATAGTTGACTGCATATTGCCATATTTTTACTGCATTTTCACTGTACTTTGGCATATTTATGACTACATTTTTTGATTGCATTTTGGCCTATTAAGTACAACAGTTTTATACTGCATTTTAGCTGTAGTATATATTGCATTTATAACTGTTTTTACTGCATATTTTGATTGTATTTTTACTTTGTTTTTTACTGCATTTTGGCTTATTTTTCACTGTAGTTTATACTGCATTTTAGCTGCAGTTTATATTGCATTTTAACTGTTTTTTATTGCATATTTTGATTGTATTTTACTTTATTTTTTACTACATTTCTTACTGCATTTTGGTAATATTTGATTTCACATTTGACTGCATTATATGATTGTAATTTGTTAATAGTTGACTGTATTTTGACTTATTTTTCACTGCAGTTATACTGCATTTTAGGTGCAGTTTATACTACATTTTTAATTGATTTTTACTGCATATTTTTATTATATTTTTACTTTATTTTTTACTGCATTTTAATAATATTTGACTGCGCATTTGATTGCATTATTTGACTACATATTGTCAACAGTGGACTGCATTTTAGTAACAAACATATCTCATGAAATATATGATGTATATTTGGACTGCATTTTGGGGTAAACTGAGGATTATTGTGTGATGAAAATAATTAAGGGTGAGGGAATTACCATTATACCCTTATATGAAATTAACGTTCTTTGATCTAAGAAATTACATGGATGGACATTTGGCTAAAGGACAAAAAAATAAATCAAGTTTTCAAATAAAGGACAAAAAGTGAAAGTCCAGAAATTAAAAGACCCATTCCATAATTTAAATAAATATAAAGGACAAAACTTGTAATTTAGTCTTGTAATTAACTTATATTAAAAGTACATTTAAAACCCACATCTCTTTCCATTGTTCTTCTTGATTCACTTATGTTGGGTCTTAGATTACTAAAATTGATGATTATCTAATTTTACCTTTGATAGGAAGAAGTCGCTATTGATGATCAAGTACAATGAGTAAAAGAGTCGCTAATGAGTAAGCTAATGAGAAAGTTCTCGATGCTAACAATTGAAGTACTATTAAAAATGTAATTTGTAACCAATAGCATGCTAACACTCAAGATCACTATGTTATTGATGTTAGTAATACCATGGAAGAAAATGTTGGCACCGAAAGGATGCTTTGGTGCTAAAAACAAGTTTCTCCTGATGGCATTTGACACTGATATGATGTTAAAGAATCATTAGAACTAGTCACTTACGAAAAGTTATCACTTGAGGGGGTTAAGGGGAATTGCCATTGAAGCCACCTGCTAATAAAAATTTAATAGAATATAGTTCATGGACTTGTCACCGATGACAAGTTAACACTTATAAAAGGGATTTGTCATTGATGGTAAGTCACCACTAATGAAGAAGTCTCTCTAATGAATAAGAAATATCATATGGTAGTCCATCATTAAGACGAAGACAAATTGATAAAGAAGAAAGGAATTTACCATTGTATTAAGTTACATGTTCATGAAGAAGTTACGTTGATGAAAAAAAGATGCCACATGAAAAGTTATCATATGACCATTGGGTGAAGATATTTTATTAAGTAATATGTTAAAGGTGTTATATATTTTTGTCAAACTAACAATGACGTGTCTCTAAACAAGGATTTAATACAAGGAATCCCTCTTATTCTTGCCGAATGCTTGGACTCAAAAACTATTGTGTCAAGCGGTTGTCAACAAATTCAAAGCAAGGTTCTTCTAGTCATACAATTCAAGGTATTAACTCAGTGTTAAAGTTGATAATGACCTTAAAAGTTGGTATCTAAGCAAGGTTCTTGTAGTCAAACTGATCTTACGATTGAATTTAACTCAAAAATTGATCCTGGTTTTGTTCATAACTCTAATTTCAAAATGATTGCATTATTCATGTAGTCTATTGATTGATTTGATCAATACTTACTCAAAATGTGTTTTGATTTTGAATTAGAGATCGATTTACTAATTATATTGATTTAAGTCATAAATTTCTCAACAACAAGGTATTTAATATTAAAATTCATTTCAATTGAAGAATTACAACAACCAATAAACCCCTAATTAACTCAAAATGAACTTGCCATATGAAAACAAAATATGGAACATTTCATGATAATCTTGTCACACCTAAAATAATAGCGGAAACCTCGGGCGGGACGAATGTGAGTAAATGTTCATAGCTCATGGTACTTAAAACATTAAAATAATATTAAATGCAAATTTTCTTATTTTATATAACCATACATTGTTTATTATTAACAATGTCCAAAATCCTAGTTGTATACATTCACTAGGTTAGTACCTCTGTACTACATGCTGATAAAAAATTATCGTAAGATTGCATATTTGAATTCAGATTGATTTTTTTTGTGTTTACATGATAAGATGTAAGTATACGCTGACTTTATAAATTCCATATCATTTGTGTAATAAATTTAGAATGTAATATAACTATTATAATTAGTTTAATATTAAAAAAACAAACAATTCTAAATTTTTGAGAGATGAAACGATATAAAATAACTCGAAAGATAGTGAAGTCAAAATCATATTTGAAGTGTAGAAAGTTGGTGCGTTTTGTAATTGTTGTATCAAAATTTAAGCATTATATATGTTCATTATTAAAATGCTTACATTTGATTTCATTAAGCAATGACATATGAATAAAAAACATTTATTTTCATGTAGATGGTTTTTAATATTATAAAATATTATGTTCTAGACATTGGGTTATACTTTGATAAATGGGAATTAGAACACAATATATTAATTACAAAATTATATATTAATTTTTTAATAATCGATATAATAAATAATTGATTTAATCTAAAAATATACCAGCTCATTTATTAATGTCATATCAATAGAATATGTTTCACCTCGCTATTCTTACTATCATTGTATAGTCATCTTTCTTCACGTTAAGGTCTTTAGGAAAGTAAAATTATTTAGTTCTGTTTTTTGTGATTTAATTTCATATGAGTATACAGAAAGCAATAATCTTATCTTTAAATCTCTAACTCACTTTATTATTATTTTTTCAAAAATATCACGATAAATTTGATCATATTTATACCAGCTCTTATAAATAATTTTTAAATACTAAGATTAGTATAGTATCAACTTTTTAATACCTTTTGTCCATAGACCGGGAATTTTGTGCAGGATCGGGTTTTGTCACTTAACACTTGTTTTCTCTCAAACTCACTTATAATATTCACTCAAACAAGATGAAGCAATGTCTTTGACAAGAGTTGATAGTAATATAATAAGTAATCAAAGCAACAAGCAGAAATATTTTCAAGGCACTTGTATATATTATTTCTCAACTCAAGATTACAAGACACTTACAAGCATGCTACAAGAGTTACAATGAGAAACTATATATACTAGATCCTACAGCCGGTTATACTTGATACCAGCTGGAAACCTAAGACTAAAGCATATACTACAATGCTATAGTTAAGGTATCTTAGATAAAGTATTATCTAAGATATGGTAGTCATGACATGTCCATGACTTACCTTTTGTCACCAACTAAAGATGGCAACTGTACTTAACATGAAAAGGTAAACAGTAGATTAAAGTATGGTCAACTACATGGCTTTTGAGAAAACGCCATGCAGTATCTCAGAGATTTGCAGCGGACTGTCAGACAGACCATACTTATGTCTACTGGATAATAGAAGTGTTCTTCCGAAGGTTAACTGGCTTCGGAAGAACAAGTTCTTCCGAAGCCACTTATACTTCGGAAGATGCTTCTATGCTTCCGAGGCTTTAAGGACTTCTTTATTCTTCGGAAGTTGACTTCAGATCTTTGTCTTCAAGTCTTGATCCTTCGGAAGTAGCTTCTTTACCTTCGGAAGTTGGAGTTCTCCTTCGGAAGTGTATTTTACACTTAGACTTCGGAAGAACTCTTTCTTCCTTCGGAAGTCCCACACTTGGCTTCGGAAGTCCTTTGCATGTAGTACTCAAAATCTTCTAAGTGATATTGTTTTGGTTGCAACAGCCTCTTATGATCCAACAAACTCCCCCTAGGCTGATGCTACCAAAACTTCACTTATCTCTACTTCTCAAAGTTTTCAGCACCAGGGACAGAAGATATTTGTCTGTCTCTCTGTTCTTCCCGGAAGTGGTGCTGAGAAGCTTGTACAAGTCATTCGTGGATAGGAGATCCAGTCTATCACTTTGAATGACGTGTACCCTTTGTTGTGCCCCCCTGAAGAGAGTTAGTTGACGGGAGTTGTAGTCATACTCCCATCTAACTATGGACTCAAGTTCAGGACCTTCAACCATTTGAAGAAAGGCTTTGCCTTTGGTTGCTGATCCTTTCCTTTGCTCCTCCTCTCTCAGTTTTGACTCCTCTTCAACCTTGCTTCTTGCAGTGAGCTCGGCCATGTGAAGGCTGCCTAGATGATTTCTGATGTGAGCAGCTACTTCGGAGTTTGAGGGGTTGGAGAATGGTTTCTCTGCTAACTCAGCAATATCAAATCTGCTTAAGTGTAGCAGAGATGAGGCATTCAGCCTGTTAATCTCACCATTCTCTCTCTCAACAACAAAGTTGTGAGAAGAGTCTTCGAACCTCCACTGGACTATCTTCTTTCTGGGTACAAGAGATTGTCTTGGTACCCTATCTCTTTCTTTGTGTCCAGCAGAGTCACCAGCCTTCTCCTTAGCCTCTTTTCTTCCTCATTTAATGTATCTGAATTGAGGCCAAAGAGTCTTGCGGCTTGGTCCAAAGTTCCTCTTGGTAGATCAAGAAACTCATCTCTTGTGAGGGAACTTGAGGATCCATCAACATAAGTCAGGTTGACTGTATCCTCCTCACAAGAGATGTCGCTCAGAGTAGTGCAGTTGATGAGCTTGGTTTTGATCTCCTTGAATTCCTCCATTGAGAGATGTTTAGAAGGCTGAGGGGATGGTTTGATTGGTTGTTGGGTAGGTTTAGGAGGTTGGGTTCTGGGTAAGGCTTTAGGTTGGATGATGGGTAGTTTAGGTGGTTGAGGTGAGGGAGTTGGTAGATGGGAAGGTGTAGGTTCAGGGGTGAAAGGTTCAGGTTCAGTTTTGATTGGGAAGGGAAAGGGTATTGGTTCAGGTTGATGTTGGGTTTGGATATTTGGCTGAGAGGTGGCTTTGAAGGTCATCCCCTGTCCCCTTCTATACATCTCCTTTCTTCTCCCTGCACGAATGTCAGCTTGATGTCACTGACATGTCGTTGCAGAGTCTTTTCAGACATTGGACCCACTTGCCTGCCAGAGAAGCCGTGAGCTTTAAGATAGTTCTTCATCCAAGCTTTGTCACCTATCTTCTTGGCGGCAGACAGTCCAGCCTCTTCTTCCTTCTTCTTCTTCACTACCAGCTTCTCCCTTGCAGCTCTCTTTCTCTCCTTCTCCATTTGATCTTGCTCTTTGTTAAAGAGCCACAAGATCGTGTCATTGTTGTGTGGAGATAACTCATCTTGAGAGAATCCTCTGGAGAGTAGGAAAGTGATCCTTTCTCTCCTGAGCTGCAGATCAGCTTCTCTTTCTTTTCTCAGCCTTTCTTCTTCTAAGGCCAACCTTGCTTCTTCTTCTTTTTGCTGTTTTTGCAGCAAGGTTGCCTTTTCTAGCTCTATCAGCTCCTCTAATGGTAGCAGGAGTACATCTTCCGAGGCAGCCCCTAGACTGACTAGTCTATCAATTACCTCCACCCTTCTTCTATTGTTGATTGCCTCTTGGTTGGCTGCAGCTGCTTTTGAACTTGCAGCTAACAGTTTCCCAGTTGGCAGTCTTCCTTTCCTTTTGAGTTTCTCCAGCCTTTCTTCTTCCAGAAGCTCTTCCGAAGTCATCTTCCTTTTACCTTTAATGTCTTCGGAAGTGCTAGACTTTGGTGGTTCTTGGGTAGAAGACTCAGGTTGGGTGGTGGAGGTAGGAGCTGAGGTCAATGCAGATGTAATGGCTAGTGGTTGGCTGAGAAAATCCTCCCTATTAACCTCAGATGCAAGTTCCAGAATTGCATCTGTGACTATTAGATCATCGGAAAGAGAGAACAGTCCTTCCGCAGCAGCAATTTCAGCTTCGGAAGTTTGAGTTGGTTCTTCCGAGGCTTCAAATTGTGCTTCGGAAGCCTGTGAAAACACACCTTCTGTCCCAACTATTTCAGTTGCTGGGCCATCAGTCCTAGTTTCCCCTTCGAAATCAATCTCAGGTTCCACTTGGGCCTTAGGTTGACCAACTTCCTCAACAGTGGTAGGAGGTGCATTCAACCTTTGAAGCTCTTGAGCTCCAAAGTATATCACAGACATATCTGGACTGGGTTGATCAATGAGGGACTCTAAAAGGAACTTGTTGAAGATCCTATTTAGATCCTGAAGCATCCTTTGATCCACTTGAATCACAACTGGAGGAGGCTCAGGGAAGATGGCGGTTTGTTGTTTTGAGCTCAAAGAAGTGAGAGCTTGACTGGTGGAATCCTGTCTTTGACTTAGTTCCTCAACATTCTCCCCCTTTTTGGTAGCATCATCTTGAGAGGTAGATGAGCTAGAGGAAGAGGTCAAGGAGACTTGAATGGGTACATGCCTAACAGATCTCTCAATCTGTTTCTCAGCTAGTTTTACCTTGAGACTTTCAATCTCAAGTTGCTGAGTGGCAGACCTATCCTCTAAAGTCTTAACCTTTGATTCAAGGTTTGAGACTTTAGAAAGTAGGTCTCTTATTGTGAGTTGCAGTCTTCCCTCATCTTCTTTGGAAGAATCACGGGGAGATGAGGTAACATACCTAGTATGTTCATCCTCACCACCAGATGTGGTTTCTTGGCACCCTGGTTTCCCTTGCACCATGATGTCTCTTTCAGAGGCATCATAGGGCATGGTTGCCGTAGATTCAGTCTGACTATTGTTACCACTGTCCTGAGGATCCAATGAGGCTCCTTCAGTAGTGGCAGCTGAATCTACATGAGTCCCCTCCACATCAGTGGGACTCACCTCAGTTGGGCTTTGCTGGTGTGGGCTAGAGACAAGAGGTTTCTCTAGGCTCTGTTGATCCTTAATGGGGTGTTGTGGATCAACTTCATTGCCTTGGAGAGACATAGTCTCTTCACCAGCTCCGGTCAATAGGTCAGTAAAAGAGAAGGAATGAAGACCTAAAGACCCGGGACTTTGATCAATGTCAAAAGGCATTGAGCTGTCCCTTGGTGGCTGCTCAGGGGAGTATAGAGACTCACCCTGAGGGCTATCAGCTGGGGTTATGGGCTCATGGGTCTGAGACTGAGGAGACTCAAGACCCATATTGAGGTCAATAGTGAAGGATTGGGGACCTCTGGCTGAGTGGGAGCCCCTTGTTCCACTCTAGCCTTTTTGGTTTGAAGAGGAGGGGCTTGTTCAATCAGAGTAGATTGAACAAGGGTTCGTTTGGTTCGTCTCTGATAGGTGACTTTTATTGGTGGAGAAGGTAGATTTGGAATGGTGAGGGTTGTTGCTGGTGTGGGTTCATCACCTGTGGGGATAACAGGGATGTCACCAGGAGCCATTGGCTCAATCATACCTGGAAGTAGTGCGGTATCCCTTCCAGTGTAGTTGGTAGACACTCTCTTCAGTACTTTGAAGATAGTCGGCCTCATCTGAGGAGCAGATAGAGCAGCTGAACAGACAAGCTTACTCTGATCTAGCTCGCAGTTGATTATGTGCTGTAGAAATCTGGGATACATAAAGAATGTGTCCCTTTGCAGATTTCCCATGAGATTAGTCAGCACAAACCTGGAGTAGTTGAAGCGCAAGCCTTGTACCAACCCATGAACTAGGCACCCGAGTTCATAGGGAATTTGATCCCATCCCCCTGATTTGTTAGATAAGCAGTGGAGAACCACATGTAGCAGGAACTTCCACTTGTAGGAGAAGTTGAATTTGTAGACTGTAGACCTGCTTACATCTCCACCGTATCCCATTTGGAGATAAGAGTTATCTAACTCAGACTTGGGGAATTCCGTCGGTGCGCCTTCATCATGGAGCTCAAGATGCTCCCTGATGATTTGTTCAGTAACGACCAACTCTTGGCCACATACACTTGACCTGATAGCACGAACCCCATTTAGGGTTTCAACCCGACTATTTGCCCAGAATTCGGACATTTGGTTGGTGTAAATGGTAGGGTTTACAGTCAGTGCTGTGTAATATGAAGATTGGGCTAAGAAAGAGATAATATCAGAGAAGTCGGCATCCCTTGAGGAGTCAAGGAGTGCGACTTGGTTGTGCTGAGGGTTTAGAGCCATTTGGAAAGGTAGCAGAGGAAAAGTTCTTGAGAGAGAGGTAAATTGGTGAAGAAGAAAGCTTTTAGGGCAGTGAATTTGGTAAAAAGAGTGTAAGTGATTAACCGGAAGTATTTAAATGGGTGAAATGGCGGTTTAAAGGGTGGTTTGGATAAGATGATGTGAGGGTTCAGAGGATGATGTGACAGGGGCGGTAAGGTTAAGCCATTTAAATAATCCGACATCATTAACAAAATCTTTACTTTTTACAGAGTGGGGCCCAAAAGATTTCCGTTACACAGTAAAATCCTTCTTCCGAGTATAAGGTATTTCCGAAGGTAAAGTTCTTCCGAAGGCAAATGTATTTCCGAAGGTAAATAAATTGCTTCCGAAGATACATGTTGCTTTCAAGTGGAAAGTATTAAGTGCTTCGGAAGTAGATCTGAGATTACCTCAATCGCTTCTTCCGAGACTTAGTATACTTCCGAGAAGAAAATTATCCTATGAGAAATTTGCTTCGGAAGTTATGCTAGATATCTTCCGAAGGCAAGTTTCTCTTCGGAAGAACTTATACTTAGTTAAATAAGAAAGGATCTTTTGTAACAGGGCTTAGATTGTATTGACATAAGACTTTACATATTGAAAAGGTTTTCAAATGAGATTGACTAGTCAATGTTTATCATCCCAATAGCTGTAATAAGATACTTAAATCTTTGTTCATCAAATGCTTTGGTGAACAGATCAGCATATTGTTCATTTGAATTGACTTTGACTAGTTTGATAAGATTTTTCTCATGAATATCTCTAATGAAATGATACCTGATGTCAATATGCTTTGTCTTTGAGTGCTTTACTGGATTTTCTGTGATGGATATAGCACTGTTGTTGTCAATGTGGATAGGAGTGCTCATGAAGTTGAATCCATAGTCAATCATCTGGTTTTGAATCCACAGCAGCTGAGCACAGCAACTTGCAGCAGCAATGTATTCAGCTTCAGCAGTTGATGTAGAGACACAGGATTGCTTTTTGCATTGCCATGAGATGATCCTTCCACCAAGAAATTGACATCCTCCTGATGTTGATTTCTTGTTGATGTTGCAGCCACCATAATCACTGTCAGAGTATCCATAGAGATTAAAATCACTATTTCTTGGATACCAGAGACCTAACTTAGGTGCTCCTTTGAGGTATCTGAGGATTCTCTTGACAGCAATTAGGTGAGACACCTTCGGAGCAGCCTGATATCTTGCACAAATGCAAGTTGCAAACATGATATCAGGTCTACTTGCTGTAAGATACATCAGAGAACCAATGATTGCTCTATACTGATGTTGATCAGTATCCTCCCCCTCAGAGTCAGGGCATAAATCATGGTTTCTGGGTATGGGTGTCTTTGCTGCTTTACAATCCTTCATATCAAATCTCTCTAAGATGTCATTGACATACTTAGATTGATTGATGAAAAACCCTTCCTTCAGTTGCTTTACCTGAATTCCAAGGAAAAAGTCCATTTTTCCCATAGAACTCATTTCGAACTTCTTCTTCATAATGCTCTCAAAGTCTTTGCACATTTGGTCATTTGAAGAACCAAATATGATGTCATCGACATAGACTTGAACTAGCAAAATGTCTTTCCCAGACTTTCTGATAAAGAGAGTCTTGTCAATGGTTCCTCTAGTGTAGCCGTTCTTCAGAAGAAATTGAGACAATGTCTCATACCACAGCCTAGGTGCTTGGTGCAGCCCATATAGAGCTTTATCCAATTTGCACACATAGTTTGGATGCTGTGGGTCTTCAAATCCTGGAGGCTGGCATACATAGACTTCCCTATCTATATCCCCATATAGAAAGGCACACTTGACATCAAGCTGGTAGACAGTGAAATTCTTGGATGCAGCATAAGCAAGGAAGATCCTAACTGCCTCAAGTCTTGCAACAGGTGCAAAGACATCAGTATAATCAATTCCTTCCTCTTGAGTGTATCCTTGAACCACTAGTCTTGCCTTGTTCTTGATAATCAAGCCTCTGTCATCTCTTTTATTTCTGAAAACCCACTTGGTGCCTATAGGTACTTGACCAGATGGTAGCGGACATAGGTTCCAAACCTTCTGTCTTTTGAATTGAAGCAGCTCCTCTTGCATTGATTCAACCCAGCTACTATCCTTTAAGGCATCTTCCACCTTCTTGGGTTCCATTTGGGATAAGAAGCATGAGTACAGGCAGACATTCCCATTGTGAGTTTGTCCCCTTGTTCTCACACCCTCAGAGACTTCCCCTATGATGTTTTCAGCTGGATGAGTATTGTGAATTCTAAGTCTTGGAATCACCTCCAGCTGCAAAGATAGTCCAAGTTGGACATATTTTGCTCTGGAGCTTGAATACTTGGTCCAGCTGCTGTTTCAATCTCATTCAATGAGGACTGATTGAATGAAAGAGAAACATCATCATTTCTTTGCTGTGAAGCATCATTAACAGTTGCCTGTTCCTTCAAAATGCTGCTTCCATCAGCTTGGTGTTGTGTAGGATCACCTGAGGAGACTTGAGATCATCAGGTGAGTCCCTTGTTGAAGTTCCACTATTTCTTGAAATGGTTATACTGTCAGATCTTTCAATAGTAGGAACTTGATTTGTTGTTCTTGGAGAACTTGGAGCAGGTCTGGGAAGCTCAAATAGTTGATCTTCATCAGAATTGCCTTGAGCACCTGTTCCAGCTGAAACATTCTCACAAGATGGTTTAGAATAGTTTGGAAACAATTCTAAATCAAAAATATGATCAGGGCCATTCCCCCTAACACAAGGAGTGTGCTCATTAACTACAATGTTGGAGGATTCCTCAAATTGTTGGTTTTTAATGTTATAAACCCTGTAAGCTTTAGAGTGGGAGGAATATCCAACAAAGATGGCATCATCTGACTTTTCAGCAAATTTTGCTAAATTGTCTTTTGTGTTAAGTATGGTACACCTGCTGCCAAAGGACCTTAGAAAGCCAATGAACGGTGGCCTCTTGTTCCATAGCTCATAAGGGGTCTTTCCATGTGGCTTTACTACAAGAACTCTGTTCTGCACATAGCATGCAGTGCTGACTGCCTCTGCCCAGAATGTTAGAGGCAGCTTTGAATCAGCTAACATAGTCCGAGCAGCCTCAATAAGTGTCCTATTTCTCCTCTCAGCAACACCATTTTGTTGAGGAGTTCTAGGAGCACTGTATTGTCTGGCAATCCCTTTTGAGTTACAGAATGAGTCAAGAACAAAGTTCTTAAACTCAGTCCCTTGATCACTTCTGATTATTTTAACCTTGTGATCAACTTGATTTTCTATTTTAAGAATAAAAGATTTTAAAGTTTCAGCAGTTTCATCTTTAGTTCTTAAAAAGAATACCCATGTAAATCTAGTAAAATCATCAACTATCACAAGGCAATATGATTTCCTTCCAATGCTCATTATACTTGTGGGACCAAATAGATCCATGTGCAATAAGTGTAATGGAGTAGTGATAGAGTTAACAACTTTGGATTTATGAGAAGACCTGTGTTGTTTCCCTTTCAGGCAAGCAACACAGTTATCTTTGCAGAAAAATTCCTTTTTAGGCAAACCATGTACCAAGTTATTTTTAGCCAATTTATTCATTGTCTTAAAATTGACATGACACATTCGTTTATGCCACAGTGTTGACTCATCACTATCAGCTTTGGAAAGAAAGCATGATACTTCTCCCATTGGGGAAGCATTGTTCATATCAAGCTTGTACATATCCCCTCTCCTGGGAGATCTAAGAAGCACCAATTCCTGAGGAATTGTCATCCCAGGTTTGAGGATGATGCACTCATGTTCTGTGAAAAGCATTTGATGCTTTTGATCACAAAACTGAGAAACACTTAACAGGTTGTGTTCAAGCTGTTTGACAAAATTAACTTTGTCAACTTTTAGTTTTCCATTGGATATACTTCCTCTGCCAGAAATATATCCTCCGGCCTCACCTCCAAACTGGACAGGACCTCCATCATAATGTTGAAATTGTTGAAGGAGAGATCTGTTTCCTGTCATGTGCCTGGAGCATCCACTATCTACTATCCAAATGTTGTTATTCTTGTCATATGGATGTCCCTGCACATAAGGTGAGAAAATTAGTTTTGATTGGAAACCCAAGCCTTTTTGGTCTTGGGTTCTTCCAATGAAAGTGACATGATTGAACCAAAGTTTATGCATGGGGGTTCAATGGATGTCTTTGAAGAAGAGGTTTGGGCTACAGCATCTTCTTGATCTTCCATTCCATCCCTTGGTTGATCATAGAAGATGAGCTTGATGAAGCTTTTGCAGCTTGGCATTCTTCCGAAGCTTCTTTCTTTTCGGAAGAGACCTTCACCACCTTTTCTTCCGAAGCAGTCTTCTTCTGGGATGGTTTCAAGGGAACTCTTTTGTGAGTCTTTGCAGCTTTTACTTCCGAAGCCTTTTTCTTCTCGGAAGAAGAGTTTTCTTCCGAGACAAGCCTTGCTTCGGAAACAAGCTTTCCCTTTTTCAACACTTGAACCATCTGATATGGTCCAAATGTGAAACCTTCCCTGACTCCTTCTCTTTTAACATTATTTGCATAATGTGTGCTAGCAGGATTGTAATAACAATCTTTAGCCATGTGATTTTGCAAACCACACATTATGCATGCAATGTTAATTTTCTGGGAATTGGAGGGTTGCTGTTTCTTGTTCTTTTTCTCCTCATCAGCAACCTTTCCCTTTAACTTCTGATCCTTTGGTAGGACAGGAGTACTGGTATTATACTCCTTTCCTGAATCAGAAGGTCCAACCACCTGGAATCCTGCTGATATGAATACACCCTTTTGCTTTGGGTCTATCTTCAGCTTGGATTCAGCCACCTTCTTGGCAGTTTTTCTGGCTGCTTTAGCCCTGCTTCTTCTGGCTTTGGTGGTCAGAGATTGATCATCATTGGTCTGGGAGGGCTCAATTACCTGTTCCTTCCCTGTGATGGTCATGGTCTCCACAGTTGCATCACTCTTTGACTCTTTACAAGGTGGGTCAACAGATGGAACCTCTTGCTCTTCAGTACCACATCTTGGTTGTCTTACAGACTCATAAGAGTGTGGTGGAGCAATTTCATTGG
Source organism: Flaveria ramosissima (assembly GCA_025215565.1). Lineage (NCBI taxonomy): Eukaryota > Viridiplantae > Streptophyta > Magnoliopsida > Asterales > Asteraceae > Flaveria > Flaveria ramosissima. The sequence continues at coordinate 16,060,774 of CM046035.1, forward strand.
TTCCCAACCCACTTTTGTTTTGATAACAAAGTTTGGAGTGAGAGGATGATGCAAGTATGGCTTGGAAGTTTTGCTCAGCAATAGCATACTTCCTGGCTTGAGCCTCAGCTGTGACAAGCTGGGCTTGAGCCTCAGTCAATTTGGATATTAAATCCTTGATTTGAGTCTTGTAGTTGGTGTGTTCATGTTTTAAAAGAGATACAGTTTTCTCTAACTCCTCAATTTTCTTTTGGTAGTCAGATTCAGCTCTTTTAAATCAGATTTTAGCACATTTAAAGACTCAATATCGGATTTAATTTCCATATTGTAGTCCTGGTACAACTTAACCTTAGCAATACAAGCAGGGGTACAGAGATGTTCATATACCTTATTTTCATCTGTTCCTGCCATGAGTGCTTGAGCAGGAGTCACATCTTGAACCATAAAGCTCCAGTCAACTTCTTGAGCCATAGCTGCAGTTTCAGTTGACTTCCCATTGGGCTTTGGTGTAGAAGGATGTGTGGAGGCCTGTGAGGTTCCCGGGTTGGACTTGGGAGCCTTGCATTCCCTTGCAAAGTGGCCAAGCTGGTTACAGTTGTAACACTTAGCCTTGCTTTTGTCAAACCCAAACTTGCTAGTGATTGGGTTTTGAGGGAATTGCCTTCCAGTTCTCTTAAAGAACTTCTTCGCTCTGTAGGTAAGGAGAGCCATTTGCTGGACAATGTCCACATACTCTATGTCATCTGGACTAAAGCACTCAAGATCATCAAAGCAGAACTGATGATCATTGGAGTGTCCACTCCCTGAAACAAACGCACAGCCCTCCTGAAAGGAGCTCTGCTGAGCTTGATGAGACCTTGGAGTCTCAGGGAATGTGATGTAAGGCCCAGATGAACAAGATGGCTGCTGGGTGTATGACAGGTACTGCTGAGACTGTGGGATACCTGAGCCTTCAGCAACCATTAAAGCGTTGCTAGCAGGAAGGCTCAAGGGTCTGCTTGCTTGGTGACCCTTCTTGCTTTCCATTTCCAAACGGTATCCATCTAGGATCCCATAGAGTTCGGTCATGGTGAGAGTGTTTAAATTCTCTGTTCTCTTAATGGAGACACAGTAGAAAGTCCACTCATTGGGTAGAGCACTCATGAACTTTCTGGTAAGGTCTCTAAGTTCTTGAGTGATTCCCACAGATTGGAGGGAGGAGATAAGATCCATATACCTGAAGTATTGCTGGCTAAAAGTTTCTCCAGCAACATAGGTGAAGTTCTCGAACTGCTGCTTCAGTGAGTCCTTCTTTGAATCATTAGAGCTCGAGTACATCTGAGCAAGTGCATCAAAGAGTTCTTTGGCTGACTTGCAATGCTCAAACCCCACCATGATGGAGTTTGGGATTGCAGTCATGAGAACAGTCATAGCATTGCTGTCAATGTCGAGCCTCTTCCTATCTTCATCGGAGTAGTCTTCGACATCCTTTTCGATCATGGCACCGTTTCCACCAGCAACTTTTGGTTTGTACGGGCCATTCACGATGGACTGCCACATCTTGCTATCCTGGTATCTGATGAAGCCTTCCATTCTTCTGCTCCAAGACCTGAAGTTTTCAGGATCGATGATAGGAGCTTTGGTCATCGTTCCCATTTCGACTTCAGATTTGTTGAGGGCCATTTTTGAGTGAGGTATAAGGAGGAGTGAAAAACTTGGTTGATTGGGATGGTAAGATCTTACAATCAAGAGCCTAAAAAGCTCTGATACCAATTGCAGGATCGGGTTTTGTCACTTAACACTTGTTTTTCTCTCAAACTCACTTATAATAGTCACTCAAACAAGATGAAGCAATGTCTTTGACAAGAGTTGATAGTAATATAATAAGTAATCAAAGCAACAAGCAGAAATATTTTCAAGGCACTTGTATATATTACTTCTCAACTCAAGATTACAAGACACTTACAAGCATACAACAAGAGTTACAATGAGAAACTATATATACTAGATCCTACAGCCGGTTATACTTGATACCAGCTGGAAACCTAAGACTAAAGCATATACTACAATGCTATAGTTAAGGTATCTTAGATAAAGTATTATCTAAGATATGGTAGTCATGACATGTCCATGACTTACCTTTTGTCACCAACTAAGATGGCAACTGTACTTAACATGAAAAGGTAAACAGTAGATTAAAGTATGGTCAACTACATGGCTTTTGAGAAAACGCCATGCAGTATCTCAGAGATTTGCAGCGGACTGTCAGACAGACCATACTTATGTCTACTGGATAATAGAAGTGTCTTCCGAAGGTTAACTGGCTTCGGAAGAACAAGTTCTTCCGAAGCCACTTATACTTCGGAAGATGCTTCTATGCTTCCGAGGCTTTAAGGACTTCTTTATTCTTCGGAAGTTGACTTCAGAACTTTGTCTTCAAGTCTTGAACCTTCGGAAGTAGCTTCTTTACCTTCGGAAGTTGGAGTTCTCCTTCGGAAGTGTATTTTACACTTAGACTTCGGAAGAACTCTTTCTTCCTTCGGAAGTCCCACACTTGGCTTCGGAAGTCCTTTGCATGTAGTACTCAAAATCTTCTAAGTGATATGTTTTGGTTGCAACAGCCTCTTATGATCCGTTTGCACCGGACGCTATATATATATATATATAGATACGTTAAAAAACAAAGTTTTAAACTTTCTTCCAAAATTTTGTTCATGATAGATAATCAAGTTTTTCGAACAATAAACACACATTCACGCTAACAACGCCCATTCTTGGTCCGTCCATCTTCTAGCTTTTGTTTTCCATTTTGCTCTACTCTTTCTTTGCATTTGAATCGATACCTCCTTGTCCACCCCTGCCATCTCCTCTTTCTCCTCCTACCCCGACAACTCTATCTCTTCCCTTGATGGAGGTAATATATCGTCACTTGAATCAAAGTCCTGAAGGTGTGGTTGTTGAACGTGTTGCGACATTAGCAATGTGTATTGTTTGCAGTACGGTGGCAGTTGAAATGACAGAAAATATCCTTTGGTGGCGAATGGCTTTATTTGTAGAGAAGATGGTTGTGATGATTGAGTTTTTTTGTGAGAAAATTGATTTGTTTTCTTAGCGGGGCGGGATAATGATTTCGTATTTTTTTTAAAAAGTAGACAATTTAAATAATAGAAGTTATGTGCAAGAAAAATATAGGTTTAAGTGGTTTATATAAGGTTTAGAAATAATTAAAGAAAATTAAATGGAAATGGTCACTAGAACGTTTGGTAATGATCGAAATTGGAGATATGGTGTGCAAGTGAATAATCATCAAGTTAGGGTTAAAAACTTCACATCCTTGGTTTCCGCTCCGTCCCACCTAAAATGCAATATGTAAATTTTTAGAAAATTGTATCTGGGTTCATCTGAAACCGTAAAATTACTCAAACTGGTTATCGCTTTAGTTTGTTTTAAGGGTTTTCTAAATCATACCGATACAATTAGTTTGCGTATCGTACTTGGGTCTGTAATGTAACTTCTTATATCATACCTGGATCTTAAATTATTTTAGGTTAGACTAAACATATAATTGAGTTTTGCTTGATAATAAAATATAAGATTCAGCCTTTTCGTCTTTATAACTTTTAGTTGTTATTGTGTTATTGTCATACATCAATTGAATTACAAGTAATTTCGAATAATTTAGTTAATAGATCTAAACAAATCAAATAACACTTGTTTTTATTAATGATCTTTAGCTCAAATGATTAATGTGAGATACCTTAATATTTTACTAAAATAGAGAGAGATCTTGCTTTTAGTTCCTGTCTATGATAAGAAAAAGAAAAGTTTTTAGATTGGACAGATGATTTTTTCTCAAATAGCATTATTTTTAAACGATTATACAACAATGAACCAATAGCGTACATGCCTACCAAATGTTTGTGAGATTGTCTCAATCAAAAATCACATGGGTTGTGATCGATGTCAACATCAATGCATTGGCATACTGATAAACAACCTTTATTTATGGTCTTAAATGATATTTACTTTAGCCATTAATACATTGTCAAAATTATCCAAAGGGTTAAAGTTATTTTTTTAACGGCTAATTGGATCACTAACAAAATATCGACTCATCCAATCGTTTTTACTACTCAAATACAAAATCTTGGGCCATCAGGTTGACATTTATCTGAATGGAAGTTCGTAAATCAGTCCGTACTCATCAATCCCAAACCTGAGACAACCAACAGGAGGAAACTCACTAGATAAAAAAACGCCATGGCCCCAACTTGAAAACTATTTTTTTGTCCCAAGTAGGACTTGAACCCAAAACATCTTTCTATTTTAATGAAGTCTTGGGGGTCATGGGCGAAACGAAGTTAAAGGTTGGGGGCAACCGCCCCACGTAAATTTTTTTATAGTGTTATATGTATGTGAAAATCCTGAGTGCCCCCTAAAGTTATGTAATCGCCCTACTTTTGTCCTCATGAAAAATTTTGCTAATCAACCACTACTTGGGGGTACCTCACCTTAACCACTTGGGCTAATGATCATTAGTGGGTTAACGTTAAATAGATGACACCGATTGTAACGGTGTGTCATTATATAAAATCTTTACCTATTAATATATCAAAGTTGAAAACTTTATCGTCTTATCAACATTTTACTTGAAATTTTTGTTATTTTGTAAAATTTTATAAATAAAGATGAGGTTTTGATATATTATCAGATAATGCTTTTACTTTAATAAATATTATTACAATACTCATAACACGTATCAAGTTCATTACACATCTTCCTTCTTAGTAGATAACAAAATAGCATATGCTCGGTTTTCTTTGATAAAACCATTCTATTCTTATAAGCTATAGAGATAAGCATGAACCTGGCCACCTACCCGCTAGCGCTACTGGTGTTCCCGGGACCCAGAGCTTGAACCCGAAGCCCACCCCGTCCACCCTTCAAAAATGTAAAATTGGGTTCAAGATTATAAAAATTGACCAGAAATAAATAAACGAGTCTACACAATAATTGTTGCATATGGTAGGTGGGTTTAATTGCTCATGGTCCTGCCCAACTTCAAATTTAAGGCACGTATATTAATGTTGTTGGGGTAGAGATATTTGCTTCTAACAACTAGAAATAAACAAAGTATCTTTATTAAAAATGATCTTATTAAGTTTTATTTATACTATTCATAAAATCATAAGTCTATAGTTAATATGTGTCACAAAACTTTAAACGATAATAATGTGGTTATTACATTAAAAGATAAGTTAAAATTCAGATGCCTATATAATAACAAAATGTATAAAAGAGAATATATTTTCATGTAGTTTACAATAAGTTTTATCTTAGGGTTTTAAATTAGTAAGTGTTTGACTACGTAGTTTCGAACAGAATGATAAACTAGTCAATCTAAAATATTACGATTTGTTTCATAAAAAAATTAAAACATAGATTCACATCTAAACCCTCATAAACATTTTATTATTATTATTTTATATCTAGATTCACAAATTATAACCAAAGTTCTTTGTAGATACACTATACCAAAGGCAACTATGAAGGACTACTAATAACAACTCTCACCTAACGTATTCAATATACCTACATTGATAATATATAAGTTTAGAGGCAACCCACATGCATTACCTAATATTTTAACCACGAAAATGAAAAGACACAATGCAACCATATCACTTAGACCTACCCATTTATGCAAGTAAAAACACACTTTCATGTTTGATCAAAGAAATATGAAAGAGAAAATGTAAGTTGCATCACACTACTAGTGTTTAACTCCACTCAAAACTAAATCACCTTTTTGATGTTAGGTCATGTCAACTAATCCACAAGGTCTATTTTTTAATATCTATTCATAATAATGACATCTCACTAACTCCTTATACAACAAGACTTCATGACCCCTAAAAAGTAATAGCATCAACATTGACTTTTGAACTAGATTTTAACATCAAGGCCTATTCCATAGAATCCAAATCAAGACCAATTGTCACATTTGGACAATAATATCATCATACAACTACTAAAACCACGTTTTAAAACTAATTATCTTATTATTATTCACATAAGACTTGCAGGTTTTAGCTTTCAAGCGAACATACTTTAGAAGGAAATTTTTTTAAGTAAAATACGAAACATCTTTTTTTTACATACAAACACACACTTTTTACTTTATACTTAAAATTAGTATACATGTATTTTGTAAAATTTAAACTCACAACTATTTAATTAAAAAGTATGCAACTTAAGTTAGTAATCTAGTAATAAAGGTCAAACACTCTTTAAAAAACCCTCTATTCAAATCCTGACATTAGATAAATAAAAAATTAATGTAGTTTAGAACTAGCAGTAAATAAATATGTGAGTTATCGTTTTACAAAAAAATTAATTAAAAAGTACAACACTTTATCATAAAAAAAAAGTTGTGTTATACAAACATTTTTTTTGTTATCTAGACATCATATTGCCTCTATCTCTCTCCATGTATTTATATATATATATAAAAAAAGATAAAGAATGAAAATAAATATGATATATCTATAACATACCCCTTAAAAAACCCTCCACAACAAATAATCATTATCCAACTATCTCAAACCACATAATCACCTCCAAAACACAATCTCAAACACCACATTTAGCATAATCAAAGTTTAACCATCCAACCCATAAATACAAACTAGATTCTCATTATAATCATAATAATAATATAATAACAATAATAACAAATATAATCCTACCATTATAAACTAATCAACCTCACCACATTTATCCAATCCAATCCAATCCAACCAAAACCCTTAAAATCAAACCAAAAACCACAAGATTTTAGGGTTCTTTTGATCTTCAAAGATGACACCCAAAGCAATTACAAGTCTTTGGTGTAAAAGAGCAAAACCCAAATGGTCGATTAGGGATATTGCAGTTGATAGCATAACAACAAGGTGAAGGTAAACAATAACCTCTACCACCACCGCCACCGCCGGAGCCACCACCACCACCACCGCCGGAGCCACCGCCGGAGCAACAAGTGCACAGTGAACAAATCTTGAAGCTCCCCAATCTCCGGCGACTGTCGTTCAACACCAACCCCATCACTTTCTCCGGCTCGATCAACGGCACCATCGTCGTCATCTCCGCCGTGCCGTTCTCCGCCACCGCCACCGTCGCCGCCGTCGATTCATTCACCTTCAAATCACAACAATCAGTCAACAAATTACAACGATTAATCAATCAAATGAATGAATGAATGAGATGAAGTGAAATTGAGGGACTTACGTCGGAGAAGTGGGCTCCGGCGAGGAGGATGAAGAGGGAGTAAACGACGCCGTAGAGGAGCATGATTGAACGGGGGTGTGAAGTGTTAGGGTTTGAGGGTTGAATTAGGGTTTTGAATTGGGGGAAATATGTAGGGGATGAAGAAGAAGATGATTATTGATTATGATGATGGTGGTGAATGAATGTAGATGAAGGTGTACTTTTGGTGGCATAAATCATAAATGGGAGTGTGGGTGAATGCAATAATGTCAAACGCCTACTTACAATTCAATTTATTATATTATTAAGATATCAAGTATTATTATTATTATTATGTATAGAAGTATGATAGAAGTATGATATAAGAGTATATGGTGTGAATTACGAGTTGTTGTAGTTTAAAACGAGGAGCGGATGAGTATGTGAGTCTGGGAGGCTAGTAGTTCTAATGAACTGGTTTCAAATTCGTGATGAGTTTAACGTGATTATAGTAAGGGTGAAATAGTGGTAACTGGTAAATGTATTGTAATGAACAGGGGGCAGGGGCATATCTCTATATTTTGAAGATTCATCTCTTTTTATATTGAGTTGGACAAATGAGATTTTAGAGCATAAATTGGAGTCTATCCTAATGGCTCTTTTGTCTATAGGATCTCGTTTGTCATAAGCGAGATCGCTTTCACTAGTGTGTTGTAGGTAGTATTATGTCTTGTTGTTAATATTTTTGTATTTGCTTTTCTCCGATGTTTTCTTTTCTAGTTAAAGATATGCTTTTCGTACAGTCACAAGTCCTATTGAAGAAGACCTTGCTCTTGATTGGCGAAGATCCAATGTAGATGGTCTGGATAATACCAATGGATAGAGGATATCTCTTCATATACGATTAATAACTATACATATACACTATAACAATTTATTAACAAAATAGTATTACCCCGATTTGAGTTCAAACTCTTTTAAATTAATTAGTTAAGCTTGAGTTTAGTCAAGAGTCCAACCTAATTACACCCCTATCACAAGTCAATCGTCTTATAAGCATTATAGTTTTTCAACCAGAAAATCTATAGAAATTTTTATCTACATGAAGCTACTGTAAACTGAATATTTTTAAATATGTAAAAACGAATCGTAACATGAGACTACGACACACTGGACATAGCGTGGCATGGCGATAGACAAGAAAGCTATGAACATCACATTACGTAGGTGAGTACATCGTCGTTTTTGGTTCTTTTGTTTGTGGCTACAAGGGAGGCGTGGGCCCTCAATTTTAAAAAAATATTAAACTTAAGAATATATATGATTCTATAAAGAAAAAATAATTTTTGAAATATATATGTTATAATAGTAAATAGTGTTATATAATATATATGAAAATATATATAATAAGTAATATAATATAATATAAATATAACATGAAAACTATATATATGTAACTTATATAAGCTAATGTATATAAACATGTAATAATATAAAAACTGAAATTTTAGTATGGTAATTAATATAGAATTAAAAATAAATATAAAACTTAATGTTAATGTAAACACGTAGAATAAATGAATTTTTTAAACAGAAAACTTTACAGAAATAGTAAGCAAGTTCCAATAGTATTTCAATTAAATCACTTATATTTTTATTTGTTTCAATCAAGTTACTAATATTTTTAATTTTTCCAATTAGGTCATTAATATTTTTATTTATTGTAATCAGGTCACTAAAGTTTTAGAAGTGTTTCAATTAGATCACTCCTAATTTTTTTAATTTTAAATCATTCATAGATTTTTTCAAATAATTTGTTTTTTATAAATATTGTTGATTTTTTAAATATTTTAATGTTTTTTAAATATTGTATAATTTATTAATGTCTTAATTAAAACAATTCTGAAATTTTAGTGATCTTATTATGATAAAAAAATTTATAAGTGGCATGATTGGAACAAAAATTTATGAGTGACCTAACTAGACCTATTCTTAAACTTAATTACTATTTTACAAAGTAATCTCCTTTTTAAACATATTTGAGTGAACAATAACCAATTCCTTGTTTAACGATACAGACATATTGAACCATAAAGGAACATGTAAAATTTTGTCCTAAAACCATATGGTAAACTTTTAAATTTTATACCATACCGGTTAGATTTGAAGAAAAGAACAATATAACTAAATTTTATTTTTATACCTTAACTAATTATTAGAAGTTACCATTTATAAAAGAACTAGTAAAGTATAAGAAAGATGATCTCAAGGTGAGAATTTGGTGGTCGATGGTATACAATCCAACTAAATGATTTTGGGTTTACATTCTGCATTGTATAGACTTGATAATTTATAATAATAAGAATTGCTGTAAAAAACAATAAGAAGGTTGAAAAGTCAATAAAATTAAATGATTGATTAAATTTGATGTTGGTAGCATGGGTGAATGCTATAACGTCAAAGCTCATAAATAAGTATGACTAGCCTCTAGGCCTTCCACATAAATGAGTACCAAAAATAAACATAAACCCAATACGTACGTTCATATTTTGCTTCAAACCTATAATGTACGGATTAGCTACCATCTGAGTGTGAGTCGGAATATCGTATTAAGCTAAATCAAGTCGAAATCTAGAACAAAAACGAAAGAATCGGAAACCAATAGAATATAAACCAACGAGCTTGCATCAACACACAAACTCGAGTTCTCATTTTAAAAAGTATTAACTGAAACCTTTAGGGGTCGTTTGGTTCGCAGAATGTTTTGCAAAGGAATTGGAAATGGAATTGAAATTGGAATTTGAATAAAGTTAAAATTGATATCGTGTTTGGTTGGTCAATTTTAAGTGAAATTGAAAATTTTATTTTGAACATTCCACTGAATTGTTAAGCATTCCATAGGTAAGTGAAATGAATGTGAATTCCAATGAATGGGATAAATTTTTCCAGTTTCAATTCCATCCGGACCAACCAAACATGATTTTGGATGAAAAATTTTCCAATTCCAATTTCAATTCCTGAAAATTCTATAAACCAAACAGGGCCTTAAGGGATAGTACACCGGTAATCACCCAAGTCTTCTCAAGTTCCCTAGGTAAGATGGGTGTCACGTGACATGGTTAATTTTTTTAAGTGTTAAATACATCTAAGCATCTAACATTCAAATGACATTATATATTTTCTAAGGAGCAAAAGATAACACATGCCCAAAAGAGAGTATATAGACTTTAGAATTGTTTTAGTCTTCCTATCATAACATGAATCAAAATACTGTTCACATGATTACCATTGTGTAAACCTAAAACATACATTATTAGTTTATTACTGGAATTTATGTTAATGTTTGTGACCCGACCCAGTAAAAAGTTCATCAGAAGACCACAAAACATGTAAAATAAAATTCTTGGATCCGTCGTTGTACCATCATTGTTGTGATGGGTCGAAAGAATCCATTAATATAATGTTTTACATATAGTAAATCAAAAAGAATACAAGAAAGTTATAATAGGAGAATATGTTAAACATAAACCTAAGTATTGTTATAGAGGAGGGTAGAAATATGATGATAAAGAAAATCCAAGAAATAACAAACCCCCAACTGTTGCAACTGTCCCTTGTGAGATTTTTGATGCCAACATACTCCCCCCAATAACTGCTACTGATGTACAGATAGTGTGACCTATTGTCGCCCCAACAGCAACCCCGATCGCATTTTTATGAGTTGCCAACTGCAAATTCAAGGGTAGTCTTGTCAAATTAGAGGCAGTAATTTTGACCCGTTTACTTATGAATGGGTTGATCAGTTGATCTGGTTGTGTTTTATCTCAAATGTATCAAATCAAAAAGTTTTTAAGTAAAATGGAAAGGTGTTATAAGGAGTGAACGGGTTAAAATTTGCACGAAGTTAATTTTTATATGATTCAACCTCCTAGAACCATTTTTTTATTCAAACTTGTAGAAGCTGTTGTAATAATATTGTTTCAAGAATCATTATTGAAACATTAATGATTCAAACTGTTTGTGGGTCAACCAACCCGATCAGGCCCGTTTTGAAACGTACTAAAATATGACCCGTTTCCCGACCCACATCAAGGGCTAGGTTTTACATTTAAGATGATTCCATAATGGAGTTGATCTAAACTAATGATTAATGTACCACACAAATCTTAAAAGTAACCTATGGCCCAATAAGCTTTGGGCCCATGGCAAACTTAAAACAATGATCAGTGATGTAAACTTATTGAAAGGTGTTTGGGACCTTGGGTTATGGACTTATGGTTTAGCTTTACTAAAAACTGTTTTTATGCTTATAGATTTTTTTTGTGTGAACGACAAATGTACGACCCTGCTTCAAATCATAAGTGTTATCTTAATCGGGCCCACCTATTCGTTTCCCAACTGGGACCACACCCCCAACCCCATTAGGAGGAAACCCATTACTAGGAAAAACCCCTGGCTCAACCCTTAGCATTTTTGCTCTGTATGAGACTTGAACCTATGACCTCCTCATATTAACATGTTTTGGGTACCTCACCTTTACATGCTTATAGCTTTTTAATAATAAGCAACTTACAACTGCTTGTGCAAAACAACTTATTTCACCCACAAGATAATCTAGATAAGCAGTTTGGATAAGCAATCCCACCCGAACACCCTCAAGACTGCTTTTTATTGTATAAAATGCAAGCATTCCTAAAACCACTTTACTAGTCCATAACTAAAACCTTATAATTGCTCGTGATTCAGATTCACAAACGATATGGGACGAGATGTTATAATAAATATATGTGCAATGTGAAAACATAATTAAGTGTAACATTTCAACAAGACAAATAGGATAAAAGCTGGCTTTTATAAATATAGTTATATAGAAGAATATATCTTACCGCAATTGTTGCTATCTGACTTCGATCTCCCCACTCTGCTAAAAATGTCAGAATAAAAGACTGCAAGCAATGTATAATAAGAATTTTTTTAGAAAAAAACCCTTTGATCAATCAGCAATCATATTTAGCGAACAGAATTCAGAAAGACATAAAAAAAACCTAAACTGTCTTTTTTATTTTCAATAATCGATCCAAAAAATACTGCATTCACTATTTCACTTTATAACCATTGCTGTTTTGAACTAAATAAATAATATAGTCTCTGGTATCACATACATTTCTGTTTTCAGTTTTAACTATTTGTAAGGTAAATGGTAAACTTTTTTTTTAAAATAACTAGAACGTTCTGGCAAGACCATTTCATGTTTGAGAATGAGATAGAAATAACAAAGAAAGATGGAAATTGAATTTTATTGAGTTTAACAGATAAACCTCATAGAATTCAAATAAGTCAACGTGCATTTGCATTCTTAAACCAGTTTTGTTAACCTTGAAAACACCAAAATGTCTGGTTTTGGAAAACTATTCCAGAGATCAATGTTTAAAAATCTCGTTTTCATCAACTTCTTTGCATCATAAATAATTTGATGTAACAATAAATAAGCAATAACAAGAATGAACCATTGCATTAACTGTACCTCCAAGAAAATAGGCGTACAAAATCTAGAGAAAAACCGGCGAACAGCCGTTTTTCCTTGTCCAGACTCAAGTTTTTCTTCTACCTGTATAAAACTTATTGTTAATTCAATCAATTTAAAGGGAAAATACATTTACATATAAATGGAGACACCAGTAAACTGCTTGAGAGATCATAGTTAAAGACGGGACGTTATGCAACCTAACTTAACCTAAAGATTTGGTATGGGGTTATTTGTATGAAATTTGGTCGTAGTTTCTCAAATATTGTCAATTAAAAACATAATTCAAAAAGAACAAATGTGAACAAGAGTTTTTATAACAAACAATAAGACAATGTGTTCTAGATAGCAAAAATCATTGATTCTGAATTGGATTTAGCAGAAAAACAATCATATTTTAGTACAATGTGATATATTTGCAATGTTTAGTGAAAACCATCCCTATAACAACTAGTTCTCCATTCAAATGTTGTGTTTTTGAAAGTTGTAAACAGCAACATGATAATGATTATTTTCACATTCAAAAAAATATACATATAGAATTTTGCTGAATTCATACATAACTACATAAGTCCCTGGACTTCAAATCCCTAGACTGTTAAAACTTAATGAAAATTGCCAGGGATTTAATGTGTGAATTTAACAAAATCCCATAGGGGATTTTAGACAATGGCCCTTGTAACATCCACTAAAGGATGATATAGTGTTTAGAGTGAAAAAAAATATATAAGATAAAACATACTTCTTCCATCTCCTTCTTCTGAGATGCTTTTGAATCTGATCTCCAAGCAATATAGAGCAAGCGCAGCCCAAAAAAGGCATAAAGAACTGTATCATCAAGCAACATTTTAAATGTCTGCCAGTCTTCATATAGTATACAAAATTTAAATGTGAAAAGAATAAGATTCATATTTGAGATTCACGTCATAACTATGTACCCTTAACAAGTATTTATGTATAATAATCAACATCTAAGCAGAAAAGGTCAATTACATGCCTGTAGCAGCACTGTTTGTGTGCTTCCTAGATATCAAATTTGGAACAATCCTACCAAGCCCTGTAGAAAGTATCTGCATACCAAGTAAACCAAAATAACCCTTACAAAAAGACCATGATTCATAATGCATCCAAAACCAAAACCAAAACAAAAACACTTAGGATCAGCCTTATGGTAATTGTTTCTTTATTATTGCAATTAATATTCAGTAAAACAATATATTTGTTTTTCTACGTACCGTCATCACAAACAGTGCACTAAGGGCACCGGATAAAACAATTGACTTTGGATGACGCATTGCCATAAGAGCTGCTATAATAAAAGTCTCATCTCCAATCTACATGAAGTCAATAAATGGAAAACTGGGTTATGATTTAGAATGAAAAAAAGGCTAATAGAATTCGAACAGTTAACTACAGAAAAAATATTCAACATCAAGTCATACATCTGACAGAAGATGCAACTAAAATAAAAATTAACTCTTAGATAGTAAGAGACCTTTAGCATAATAGTAATTTGGCAAATAACTGTCCTGTAAAATATGATTATTATTATTTCAGTAACTACGTAGTTTTTTTATTTAAGTGATGTAGGATGTCTAATGCCACTATAAGCAATTTGGCTACATTCAGTCCATTTGACTTGTTTTCTGTTTAACTAAGTTTTAATTTATCCCTTTAACCAGTTAGAGGTAGAAAATAACCCAAACCTCTAGTAAAATGTGTAAACTCAATGCCCCTAACTTAGGTTGTGGATTGAACTCTCTACAGAGAAAGGGGTGTCACTGACTCACTGTATGTGTGCAGTGTTCAGATCCAAAAAGTCATTTAGCTTTTCAACTTAAGAAATCGATGACACAAAAAATTGAATGTCTTGTACAACAATAATTTCATCATTGCAAAGAAGTAGTAAACTTGTATAAGAACATGAGAAAAGAACACGTACCTCACTGACAAGGATCATTGAAAAACTAGCAAAGAATGCATCAAAAATTCCCAGACCAGAATCCAAATTTAGTACAGCTTTTGGATCAATCTTATCACCTATAACATTGTTTTTAAGAGTCTCCACAACAACCTGCATTTAAAATAAATATACACGCTGAGACGTATTAGGCAAAATTAATAGCATATCATTTGATGCACAACATACTGAACATAGACTGGCATTGTTATTAAGTTTACCAGTAACAATAACCAGTGCTTGTAAATATTTATCAAGGAAATGGAAAAGAGGATACTCTGTTTTAGCGCCTCAAATACTGAGGGCCAGAACAATATTATGACAAAAAAATAAACCATAGAAACCTAAGCTCAATCTCTTAAGATAATAAAGAAACCTTGTGGTTTCATCTAACATGTTGCAGTATCATGAATATAAAGCAAAAAGAATATTAATTTATGCTAGCATTGCCTTTTTGTAAAAACATACTCAAGTGGCAACAAAATCAAGTGAGTAACATCATCCCTAACTAAGTTGCAAACAGCAGCTCCTTGAGACATCTGTTCCGTACTTGATAATGTTTCATTAAAGGTGTGTCTGGCTTGAGGGATATGGAGACTGGAATAAGGGAATGGGCTTGAAAGTGAATAAGTGACAGATCATAGCTGTTGTTTGCTTAAGGTGATGGGTTTAAGAAATCCCATGAAACAAGGGTTTGAGAAATCCCATTTAAAAGGCAGGATTTTGTAAAACCAATCTTTTTCTCTGACTCTCTCATAAGTCATAACCCAAATTCAGTTGTAAACCAAAAAACATTATAGGAACCATACCTGCTTCAAACCCAACCACATCCATAACCATTCCATTCCTGTGCAACAAACCAAATACCCCCTACTCAATACCATGCATGCAATTTATGTAGAAAAGTGATAGCATCCATGCACATGGGTTTATGGTTGACCTTACAAAATTTTAAATTAAATGAGGATAAAGAAGATTCAACCTCTTTTCTCTTCAATACCAATTCAAAGCTTAAGAATTGAAAAGAAAATCCATGGTAACATATTTCTGCTGTGTGTAAAAATACATAAATAGCATCAATCTTTTATTCTCTTTGCAGCATTTGACTGAACAGATAAGACTTGAATATCAGAAAACAAAAGAGTAATCGGATATACGGAGCCTTTACATTACTTTTATTTTATTTACATCAATTTTCTGAATGGCTAGAATTTGTAATCTAGTTAACTCGCATGTATTTCAGACAACTGCTGTCAACTTGAAAGACGGAACCATCAAGATAATTTCATATTTGAGACCAGTGATACAACATACTATAAGATCAAAAATACAAGGAAGATATCTTGAAAGTAAGTGAATGGTCAATCAAAGAAGTTAAGCCTTTCAATTCATGATCTCAGTTGGACCAAATAACCTGCTTGTAACAGTGTAACTATAAGCAGATGCCATCACAAAGCAACACCTCTCACAACTTAATTCAAGGTAAATTTCATCTCTAAATCCCCAAAAGGCCAAAACTAAACAAAAATAGTCCCAATCTTTAAAGTCATATCAGCATGCAATCATTAAACAAATCTAATCACAAGATGTTAAATAAGCTTGAGTTTACTACTTTACCATCACACCAACAGCCAAAACCGCTTACACATGAAGTGATTCAAAACACATCAATAACCCCTACATCACTTCACCTTCTCCTAACACTACAAAACAATCTCAACACTCACACCTTACAATTAAACCACACAAATCAAACAAAATCAATCATATTCAAACTACTAGGGTTTTGTTCACTCACTTTGCTCCGCCGGCCCAGATCTATGATCGATCCAGTAGAATCTCCACCATCATTGCCCCCCGCAACATCCTAAACAACCACAAACAACAAAATCAATCACACAAACCACAACAACTCACATTAAACGCCTAAATCCTACTCAAACCACAAATCGATCAACACAACCGTGTATACCTGTGCGTAAACGCGAGATGCGATGAAAACGAAGAGGAAAACAGCGACGAAACAGTGATTTACACGCGAATTCATGGTTTTTGGTGACGAGATGATCGGAGGAAGGAGATCTGAGAGAATTGTTAGAGATTGAGGTGTGAGAATACGTGATTGTTGATCATTTTGTTGCGAATTTGAAGATCTTAATGTCGAGATGTGTGTGTGTGTGTGTAGGTGTGTATGGTTGATTGAATTCACAGGTACCGTGGGACGAAAGGTGAAGGAAGCTAAGGGAGTCGACAGATTTGATATTATTGGGATTTTACTCACCCCATTCATAATAAATTATACATATTACTAGTAAAAATCGACACCTTCTTATACTTCGCGTATAGTTTTATACTTGACGTATAGCTTCAATTTCAAATTATGACATTCTAGGTGTTGAATTATGTTGGTGCGGAGCTAATAGCATTATATGTCATGTATAGCCCTGCCTACCAATGTTATTACGACCGGCCGGTCCGACCGGGGATCGGCCACCTAGCCGGTCCGGTTCGCTATAATTTGGTTTGAGCTGGTCAAACCGGCCGGTTCGGGAACTAGACCGGTTCGAACCGGATTTTTAATTTTTTTTTATTTTAATGGGTGAAAACGGAATGTTGAAACATGACTTCGTATGTTGGATATACAAATATAGTTAAGTTTTATATATAATTATAAAATACATGTATAAATCATATATAAATTACTTATATCTAATTATATATATAACTATAAATATATATATAATTATGTGGTTCTTAAGTCCGGTCCAACCACCAAACCAGTAAAGCGTCCGGTTCGGCGTCCGGTTCGACGTCCGATCCGGTTCTGAAAAAATTGTTGCCGACAACATGAAGTGCCACCTAGAATGTTAGGAAATGTCGGGGAGTGTTTTGGCCCTTATATGCATCGTATGGTATTATACGAGCGTATAGAGGGTGGAGGTGTTAATTTAAAATACTTGGGTATCTTTATATCGGATCGCTAAATTATATATGGGATTATTTGTTGTTTTAATTGTTTATCTATAATGTACTTGCTTATCTTATCATCTTTTTAACTTTAATTGTATTTGTCAAGTATTACATCTTGTGGTTTACCCTAACATCCTAGAGGTGTTACATGACTTGTGGGAGTTAATGGCGTTGCACACCATCCCTACCCCGACGTTAACGGATGTTACACCCTCATCGTGAACTTGTTGACAGGCGTGGATGCAAGATGAGTAGGTTTATTTGTCATTTATATGGGGTGAGGCGTAATATTAAAATAAAAAATTAGGTGAGAGAGAGTTAAAGGGTAAAATGAATGATGTGATGCATACGTAAAATTAAAAAAATTTTAAAATATACCTTATTATCTTATATTTTAATGTATTATATATTTCTTACTATATTTTTAAGGTTGGTTATATATTTAATGTGTCATGTCAAAATATATATTAGAAAATTAGTTAGTCAAAATATATATTATAAAATTAGTTATTTGAGAGTGTAAGGATTTCTTATCGAGTAAAAAGTCACATAATCATTTCTATGTAGTGTTTGATTCTTGGCTAGAAACGACGAAAGAGCAACAAAAAGTGAAACATGTTGTTACATGATAGCCTTGTGTTACAAGCCTTGAAATTACCTATTTAAAACAGATTTTGTGTTAACAGACACTGTTATACGGTAAGAAAACTGATTACTTTAAATCATATAGTTAGATATTTATAAACGAAAAACAATACATTAAATTAAAATATAATAAAACAATTATTACAACATTAACTTATATATCTGAAACATGTATTTAATCACCCTGTTATGATTTATCTATCTTTAAATTTGAGTAATTAGTGCTTTTTAAAACAAGAATGATATCACAAAATAGTAATCAAGTCTCAAAGTTTTACAAGTTAATGCATATTTTTCCAAGTTAGACCACCTAAACTATCAAATCGAGTTATTATCGAATTTCTTACGTCATAAAAGTAATGAAGGAGAAGACTGGGTGTCAAAATTTTTAATATATGAAGTTATATTTAAAAAATAAAAAAAATGTATCTAAAAATTCAAGCAACCGTTCCACATCAGCATTTAAAAAAGATATTTTCTAATTGAGCCAAAAAGAAAAACATGCTAATAGCATGTTAAACTTATAATTTATATAAAACATGAAAACTAAATGACTTAATGAAAATATTTTTTTTAACTTGGGTTACCCAATTGAAACAATTTTAAAAGTTCACTATTATCTTCCAAAGTTACTTTTAGTCCAAATGCAAGAAATAAAATAATAAAATTTAAATAATTAATAGGAGTTTGAATTTATGTTCAGTGTAAAATTATTATTATGGTACTCACATCCTACCCCGTGTTTTTAAAATCAGACAAAATGATCGGACCTAAAATCAATAATAGAACCGGTTTGGTTATGCATATTTAGGTTGTTTCCGGTTAAACTAGCTGGTTACAAGTCAGATTGGTGAACAGAGTAGTCAGACCAGATTTGAACATTTTTTATTTATTTATTGTTCTCTTCAAACTCTCATTTTTTTATTACTTTAGTATTCTAGAATTCATATTTTATACATTAAAGTTCTCGTAATTTATTAAATCGTATATCTATATCATAACATGTATTATTTTCATATTCTGTAATTATGTTTCTCTCACTCACTCTCTCTCTCTCTCTCTCTCTATTGTGTGTGTATATATATAATTAAATTTTTTTCGGTTATTTATTATGTCATGTGGTTTTTGAATTCGGTTTACCGATCCTACCTATCAGACTAATGAACCGACAAAAAAAAGCTGGTTCGTTGTCTGATATGATTCTAAAAACATTAATCCTACTAGTCCGCACCTAAAGGTTTATAAGACCATGTGTAATGGGGTGTTAAACCCTAACATAACATCACATAATGCATTCATCACCATTACAGTGGGGCGTTATGTTTAAATGGACATTATTATTATAATGCCATAAATCATCAAATCTACAATGATGAATGGGCGTTATAAGGACATCAACCATTACTTGTGTTTTTAACAAAAAAGTAATGATTACTTGACGCTGATGTGACAAAAAATACCTCCTAATGAACATTAACCATTACACATGGTATAAGCGGGATTTAAAAAATTGGACTAAAAGTGGAAGGCACAATCAAATTGTTCTATTATGTTTCTACAGTCAAAGCTTTCCACAATTGACTCAGTCATTAATGCAGGTTAGGGGACTTCTCAATCCAGTTTAACTAGGCGTGATATTATATTATTATATCGATTGAGGAGCTCGAATATATAAATAATATGGATGTGGCACAAAAAGTTATAACCAATTGGTGCATTGAAGGTGAGAAGAATTCCAAATTTTATCATGGTATTTTAATAAAAAATGAGGCAACTTAGAAAAAATTGAATCCTTTGTTGGGCAAAGATTTTAAACCTGATAGTCTTATTGGTTTGGAATATAAAATTATTGCTAAACTATTGGCAAACTAGTTGTCAAGGGTGATAGG
Organism: Flaveria ramosissima; assembly: GCA_025215565.1. Lineage (NCBI taxonomy): Eukaryota > Viridiplantae > Streptophyta > Magnoliopsida > Asterales > Asteraceae > Flaveria > Flaveria ramosissima. The sequence continues at coordinate 16,080,965 of CM046035.1, forward strand.
TTTTATTACTAGTTCTCAGGGTAGATAAATCATATATTACTCTCTTATTATGAATGAGGTTGTCGATTGGTATAAGAAAATAAAGAAAAAACTTATGGTCTTAAAAATTAATTTTGAAAAGGCTTATATTTCCCTTTCATGGGAATATATGGACAAGATGACACCTTTTGGGATTTGATGATCGATGGCTTTCTTGGATTCAGGAATGCTTATCTTCTTCGAGATCTTTGGTTTTGATTAACGACAGTTCGACATTGGAATTTCAGCTTGAAAGGGGTTTAAGATAAGGAGATCCTTTTTTTTCGTTTTTTTCAATCACATCTATGGAGTGTTTACATGTAGCTAACTAGCTATTGAGGTTTCTGTAGCGATGAATCTTTTTAGAGGCGCTAAGGTGGGTAATGTTTGTCTTTCTCATCTTTTTTTCACAAATGATGTTCTTTTTCTTGGTGAGTGGACCTCATGTAATATTGAGAATATTGTTAGACTTCTTAATTGATTATATTTGACTTTTAGTCTAAAGATTAATTTACACAAGTCTAGTATATCTGGGGTGGGGGTTGAATTTCAAGAGGTCGAATCCTTCGCTAAAGTGTTCGGATGTCGTCCAGATAAGAATCCCTTCATTTATTTAGGGCTTCCGGTAGAAGTGAAGATGGCTTCAATTCAAGGTCAGCGAGTGATTGTGGATAAGTTTAATAAGAAATTATCTACTTGGAAAGCTTCTATGTTATCTACAGTTGGTCGTTTGATGCTTCTTTTTTCGGTCCTTGGATCCCTTGGTATTTATTACATGTCTTTTTTTGTTTGCCAAAGCAGGTTAGTAAACACTTTGAATCTTTACATTCTTTATTTTTAGGGGGAGGTGTTGAGGGATTCCCCTAAACCTTGACTAAAGAGGAATTAATGTTATTTTTATGCTTTATGTTTGTTGTAACAAAGAGGTGGAGTCTAGGGATCATTTGTTGGGAGGTTGTGAGCTAGCTTTAATTTTTATGGAAAGCTATTAAAAAATAGGTAGATGTGGATATGGCAAATTAAAAAATCCCTTTGGACTTATTGGCGTGGATAGATTCAAGCGGGATGGTCAAAGATAAGAAGATGATTCTTAAAGTGATTATTTACACGATTTGGTGTACAGTTTGAAAGCATAGGAACGAACTCATATTTTCGACTTCTTATAAGAAGAGGAATATTTATTCGATTCCGTTTTTACTTCCTCGTTTTTATGGTTTACGAATAGGAATCGTAAGGCTTGTATCAGTTTGATGTGTTGGTTACAAAACCCTCCATTGACATTGTAGTTTTTTTTCATATCATGTCTAGCTCCTTGCTAGTTAGTGATTGTTTTTATTTATGCAGTCGTTCCAAAAAATAACTTTATAATAACAAGAATTACGACTTTTTTTCCCAAAAAGGTGTTAGTGAAAAAAATATTTACCAAAATGGGTTATTTAAAAAATATTTACTAAAATAGGTGTTTTCTTTATTTTTTTTATTTCTAACTAATGTATAATAATTCTTTTCTTTCTACTTTTTTATGCAATCAACATATTATTATTTTTCATTTTTTCTTCAATCAACTTGCAGTTTTTTTAAATTGTCATATTTATTTATATTTATTTTTTAATCAAATCATGTTAAATACAACCAGAAAACAACTAAAAAACTTTATAATTGTATTAAGACGAATAAAAAAAATGCTAAACAAACATTAAAACTTGACTGGTTTTGATGTCAAATACAAACAATTTTGAAACTATCAGATAAAGTCGACTCATTAATATTCTTCATATCAAATTAAAAATAAAAAGGACAAAGAATCACTTTAATATATTTAATAAGAAAAGAGAGAATTGTCATATAAGCTCTCTGAAATTGAATACATAAAACAGGTGAATTATAGTAGGGAAAAATAGTTTAAATAAATTATACTCTGTAAGAGTAATAAATGGATAATTATTTTTTTTGTTTTCAACAGCATACAAATAATTTGTAAGTTGATTAAAAAATTTTATATACCATAAAAGATTAATGATAGAGAGGAAAACATAGTATGTCAATCATATTTATCTTTTTAAAATCAAAAGCGAGTAACACATTTTTTTAAATAGAGAACCTCATTTACTTGTTAATATATTTATATATCAATGTTAGACAATTCAACCTCTGTAATGATAAACATTTTCAAAAAATTATAAATCGTAAAAATAGTTCTTAAATATCTAAACCTTATTAGCATACTAAAACGAAATTGTAGATTCTTAAGTGTATGTTATTCGGATCAAAGAATTAATTTTACAAAGTAACTTTTTGAACAACAATTTTAAAAATTAATTATTGGCAAAATTTACACGCCTTGAGTTAGTCATTAACCGAATCATCACATCCTGAGAGTTGTAAGGAATAATAGGTTTGTTACTTGGTTTCCTTTTTTACAAGATAATAATAAGGTAAATTAGTTAAAAGAAAATATATTAATAAAAAATATAAATATAAAAAGAAAACACCCATTTTAGTAAATATTTTTCAAATCACCAATTTTGGTAAATAATTTTTCCACCAACACCTTTTTGAAAAAAACTCCAAGAATTACATGTATACTCTTTTTTTAATAAATCTTTTCCTTAAAAAATTCTAGCACCACATTTCAATCAAGAATAACTTGCATCTAATCCTAGAAGATTTTCATCCAACGAAGGGTAACTTCATAGAATAGTAACTAAGTTTTAAGATTGTCCTAATTAAGTCACTTATAATTTTTTTTTTGTTCCAATCAGGTCACTAAAGTTTATTTTGGTATTTCAATCCTATGTATTTAACTTGAATATCATGTAAAAAACTTAAAAAACTTAAGTTTGGGTGGGTGATGGTGGTCAAAGATGATGAGACGGAGATGGAGAGGTCACAAGTGATGGAGTCGAAGGTGCTGGGGCGGTTTTGGGTGGGTTGCAGATGATGGGGCGAGGATTTGGGTGGGTCGCAGATGTTTGGGACGACGATGGTGAGGGGACGACAATGATAGTGTGGTCGGAGGACGGAGGTGGTCAAAGGTGGAGGGAGAGGGGTGTTCGAAGGTGGAGCTGTGGAGGAGAAGGGTGGTTGACGATGAATATAGAGGGAGATGATTAGAAAAACAATTACTTGCTAATCAAATTAATTATGTAGGATTAGAAGATCAAACCAAAGTTAAATGACCTAATTGAAACAGTTAGAAAAACGAGTAATGTGATTGGAACACTCCTAAAATTTGGTTACTATTTTATAAAGTTTTTTCATTTAAAACTAGTCATGTTTTTTTATAATAAACGACAGATTAGTGGTTAGTATGTTAATAATTATTCGTCCAAGTTAAGAATTAAACTCATGACCACCAACAGAAAAAAAAAAAAAAACAAAGTTACCCACCTCTGACCTCCCCCTTAAACCATTAGATCAATAGACCATTTGCCATCATATTTTAACATAAGTATAAAAATTGTTTTCTTATGATTTATCAAAATATCATAACAGAAGTATAACATCTCCGAATTGGACTTCATATTTTAGATTATTATATCAAAAGGAATTTATTAATTATATGACTGAGTATTGTAAAGAATTATAAATTTTCAGGTATAAATGTGAATTTGTGTAAATTTTTTGATATAAAAGTTACTTTATGAAAATGTAATATAATTGATACGGTCATGTGAATTAATGTACGAGCCATGTAATATAATTGATATCTTAAAATTCAACTCGAGTAGAACACGACTGTGACTATGTGTTATTATTCTACATAGTTGTAACTTGTACAACATCATGAATCTCATGAATGCATTTCTAAAGTACATGGATATGCATAATGTTAGTACATAATCCTGTGACATACTATCTTTAGAGAAACTTGGTGTCTTAAAATACACAATCATGTGAAGTGCTTTACATAGTCAATTCATGTGATGCTCTAAAAGTTTTAAGAAAGTATGCATGGATGTTATTCGGTGAAAAAGTTAAGAATTAATTACATCTGTCTTACAAAGCTAGATCTAAATATATAAATAAGTAAATGAAAATGTATAATTTCATGAACAGTCTAGCTACTTCTATTTTACTTTTCTTTCATATCGAATGAATAAGTTTGTTTTTCATTTTTTTAATTCTTAAATCTTTATTGCTATTGTTTGTTTTTCCCATTTAAATAATACTAATTATCAACTTTTGGATGCATTAATTGTTGTATTATATGCATAAAATGGTTGTATATACCTTTTTTTCTTTTAGTTTTTTTTTGTTTTAAACCCAATAAATTTACATATTTCACCATTTATCCCCTAAATAATTTTTTCACTTTCAAATTTGATTCCCAAAACTTTTATTTTTTACAAACTTTTTGATTAATGGTCTAAATTTTTAGAGTTAACACGTCGTAACTCACACGTTTGGTTCAAAGTTGTTACGCTTATGTTTTCCCATTTAACATCCCCGTTGTAACATGTGAGTCCTAGATCGACTTAGTTATTATTTTTAATGTTTTAGGTTTCACGTGCGTGGTTCAACATTTTTACGTCTACTTTGCGTTTGTTTTTGATTTTCCGGTGTTGATGGTTGCCAACGGTGGTGTGACATTGATGCTACTTGGTATGGTTTTACGCCACCCGCCGCAACGCAGGGGCCGTAATACTAGTATATTACTAATTACCAACTTTAATATGCTTAGGAGGTTGCACATTATGTTTAGTGGGTTGTATCCACCTTTGTCTTTTTCTTAATCCTTAATTTTTTTATTTTAATTCAATAATTTTACATATTTTGCAATATAACCCTAATATTATTTTCAACTTTGGCCACCTATACTTTTCATATCATCTAAAGTTTTTGTTTAGGTCTCGGTCTAAATTTTACGAGTTAACTCACGACAGCGTGCGTGTGTGGTTCAATGTTTTTACCCTTATTTTTTCCCGTTTAACGACCATTCGCAAGGCACTGGTTCTATATCAACGTAGTTATTGTTTTATATGTTTTACGTTTTGCCTACGTGGTTCAACGTGTTTACGCATACTTTTCGTTCGTTTTATTTTTTCGTTTTTATTTTCTTTTTTAATACGAGTTTTTTTGTTTAAGTGATAACTAACGATGGTGTGTCATTAATGCTAACTGATAGGGTTTTACGCCTCCCGTTGCAACGCGGGGTCTTAATACTAGTTTATCTTTAATCACTAGATAAATAAGTGTGTTTCACGCTTTATTTTTTTAGTTACCGAATCTATATTATTAATCAATTAATATTTAATTTAATATTTTTTATTCAATCCATGTAATACAAATATATATTAAAAAAATTCGACTCGATTAATTTGTTAGAGATAGTTCCATATAAGTCAAGATATACTAGTTATCATTTTTTTAGTCTCGATAACTTAGATTTTGAACAAATTGAAGCAAGAAGGGTTTATCAAAACTTTATAGACATTATTAGAGACTTTGTAAATCACTAAACACTATTCTAATTGTTTTTTCTAACATCAGGTTATGAGATATATTCTAGCATCTCTTAACTTCACGTAAACATCACATCACTTACATTTCTCTCTTTTACTCCATCTCACCCTAAGAAAATGATTTAACCCCCTTTAAACTCCACCTCACCTAAATTTTTTTAATATTTAATATTATCTACTTTACTACCATCACCCTCTAAAGCTACTAATCGTCTAACCCCCCCCTTCATCACCGACGACCCATTGACATGTTAATGCAATGTCACTTTGACGCCCCTACACTCAGGCTGGAGTGGTATTTAACGCTCTTTAAAGGCCACATCACCGGCAATGCCTTATTGTTAGTAACACGGTTTCTAACACGGTTTCTAACCCATGTACATTGAAAGCGACGTAAAATATATTTTTCTTTAAGCTTCTATCAACCTAAAAATGGTATATATGATGTATATAACTTGTTGAAAGTGTTTGATTCCTGATTCTAACGAGATTATTATATGCCAAAACAGAAATCAAAATTATACTTAATATAATTTGGGAATGTCGGTGCTACAGTGGGTTGTCAGAGGTTTAGAAATTTGTCACACACTTTTATTATTTACAAAAAAGCCCCTCATAGATGGTTTGGTTCTTCTCTTTTGTTATGTGATCAACCATGTCCCTCTCTTCCCATACAAGCACCATCACCTTTTTTTTACTCTTGTGACATAGCTCCTTCTTTTAAACAATTCAATCAAGACTCAAACTGATTCTCGCGTACGATTCTTACATCCAATTCGTTTTGCAGTTACGATTTAAATCGAATCTTTTATTGTGATTGATTATGCCATTAATTTCATTGCGATTGATCATCTATGTTTCGACCTAAATTTAGTTCGGAAACAAGTTAGGTCGATTGTAGTCTATGTTTTATTACGTTACGGCACAACCGCAAGGCGCGGCAAGCAAACAATTAGTTATCAACAAATTGCATAACCTTAAAAATTTCTTAATAAAGCACAATAGATATTATCACATAACATAACATATTTCATAATATAGGAGTTAGGATTACATTAATTCATGATAGTCAAAATTTGAAATAACATAATCCTATTACATTAAAGTCCTAACAACAACATCTTCAGAGACGATGGAAGTGAGCATCCACCGAAACACTGAGATCATACAAGTTCACTGTCAGGTTTACACAAACTTTCCCCACAACCTCTCCCCAGCCATTATAAACATCAAAGGAGAACATTAAGCTGTTAGTCATGGTGAATTCCTGAAAAAGCATACCCAAAACAGTCAACATAAAGTTGGTGAGCTTCACTGGTTTATTAAACATGTAACATTGATGCATTATATACAACCAAACCTTACATAGCAATCAGATCATTCATATCTGTCATAACATATTTCATAAATCAGATAATATAACATCACAACACTCATCCCATTGGTGCAGGAAATATTTTTCCTAAGTAGCGCTACCAATATTATCTAACGGTTCCACATCCGAATTAATGGTTGTAACATAAATTTCAGAAATAATGCATCAATTTGTAAATTAGTATGCTTTTTCCCCAAAACTTTATAAAATCAAAATGGGCTATGAAACTCACCTTTACTCCAAATGGTAACCTATAAACAAGAAAAATATTTATAGTTTAAAAAATGTATTTTTCTTCAATATTTTTAGCACCTTAGGTTATTTATTTCATGAGTTAGGCTTTTGTATAAATCACGAAATTTTTACAGTAGACATATCTTAATATTAGATATAATATACTAAAATTTCATATTTAAATTATTTTCAGGCTATTTCTTATCATTTTTACATTATTCAAATAATTCTTTAGAAATACCTTCGGGCCTCTAAAATTAGTCAAATTTTATCAGAATAATTTTTATAATTCTTATAGTTTCTCAAAATTTTCTCATGTTTTAAATCATAGCAGAGTCACTTTTTATAATTTTTCTCATTTTACTCTTATTTGCTAAAAATATCAGAACATGCTCAAAAATTCTAATTTTTACACAGACTGTTCTATTTCTATTCTTATATTTTCTATAAATTTCTCATAATTTATTTCATAATTTAAGTATTTTTCCCGATTTTTAGTTGACAGAATAGTTAAAAATTCATATTTCAAATATAATTTTGAGTTAGGTCACGAAATTTTTCCAGTAATCTCTAAAATTTGTAATAGTCAATATATAATTTTTCCATATATTTACTAGGGTCAGTTCTTCTGATAGGATTTTTCCTCTTATATTCTTAGATATTATATATAAATTTATTTATTTATAGAAATGGCATCAAATTTTGCAGAGATCTATTTCCTAATATTCTAAATATATTTTTAATGTTTGTTCTCACAATCATAGTTGTTAATATGCAGAACTGATTTAACAAACTATAACTAGATTTTAACCCCTTTTGTTGATAATTTCTTGTCATAAATTTGATTTTAAGATTTGTTTTACTTATTTCAGATTTTTAAAATCTTTCTTTTTGTTTTGAAAATAAGTTTGACTTTGTATATGTTTTTATAAGAACTTGATTGTTTTAATCAAAAGGGTTAATCACATGTGTTTTATTTAACACATGTTTGGTTTTCATAATCTTAATCAAGTAAGGTTTTAGGAGTTAGAACCTTGATTTTGACAGAAGGAGAGTGTGAGAAGAAGGTTAGGATGGCCTAAAGCCTGCTTGGTTTGGGTGTTCTTGACAATCTTTCGGGAGGTGATGCTTCCACGAGGCTTGGATGTTGCTGCCTAGTAACCGAGAGTGTGTGTGTGGCTATTGACCGAGAGTAGAGTGGTAGAGTTGATGATGGTATGGTTGAAGAGTTGGTTGTGAAGGAGGTGATGAGAGAGATTGTGTGGTGGCTTGTAGCTTACGGTGGTGGTGTTTGGAAGGGGTAACCGAGAGACAAGATGGAGGGTGGGGTGTTAACCGAGAGTTTGAGATAATAGGGATGGTGGTGATCGATGGTGGTTTAATGGTGATAATGATTCTCGGGTATAAGGTGTCCGAAAGTTGTAAGGATGGTGTTAGTGTAAAGAGTTTGGATGTGGTGGTGGTGATGGAACAATCCTTCGGCCGAGAGGTTTGTAGTGGAGGTGGTCATGATGAATTCTATGTTTAGAGTAGTGATTTGGCAACCTAGCTTGCATTAGTTGGTCTTCATAGGTTGTAAGGTGGCGAGTTGAGAGATGGTCCGATTAGGTGGCGGTGGCGGTGTAAGGGGGGGGTTGGTGTCATGGTGGGACTAGGTGGCATTCAAAGAACTAGATGAGTCATCTTGTCATTATGACAAAGTTTAACTAATGCTTAGTGTGTTTAATCGGATCGCTTAATTACCTAATGATCCGAGATTTGAGTTTTCATAATGCTTAGGTTTGTGTTGATGTTAAGTTTCACTTGATGTTAACTTGTGTTTGTGATGTTTGGTTGAGTTGTGTTTTGGTTTTGTTTATTGATGTATTTTGATCATATGTAGTTTTGTATCAAGGAATCATGTTTATGAATTCATGCATACGTAACTTCTTGTATATGCATGCAAGCATGCAATGAACAACACTTATGTTCAAGTGATGTGCATATGTATTTTAGCAAAAGGTGGTACATGCATACGTAAAAGGTTGTGTATGCATGCGGCCATGCATACGTATATATATATATGAGTAAACAATATACCTGTGTAAGCAAAATAAAAGCATGCATACGTATATGTATGTATAAAAATATATACAAGTTAGCCTAGGTGTAGTTTAGAATAATTAAATGAACTAGTGTATAAAATTCCTAAATCTAGGGTTGTCACATTCTCCCCCCGTGCAAATAATTTCGTCCCGAAATTTTATTTGGATAGTAATACTCTAAGTTTGAAATGAACGTATCTGACCATTGACTTAAAATAGATGGGGGTATCTTCTTCTGATTTCATCTTCTCTTTCCCACGTATATTCTGGTCCTCTCCTAGCGTTCCACTTAACTTTCACTATGGGGATTTTGCTCCTTCTTAGCTTTTTAACTTCTTTGTCTAATATGGCTATTGGTTCTTCTGTAAAATGGAGCTTCTCGTCTATCTTTATTTCTTGAACTGGAACTTTTAATGTTTCATCTGTTAAACATTTCTTCAGATTGGACACATGGAACGTGTTGTGTACTTTACTTAATTCTTGGGGTAAATCTAGCTTATACGCGACAGGACCAATTTTGTCAATAACTTCAAATGGTCCAACATATCTTGGGTTTAACTTATTTCTCTTTCCAAATCGAAAGATTCCTTTGGTGGGTGATATTTTTAGATAGACTTTATCTCCAATTTGAAACTCTAGTGGCTTTCTTCTTTTATCCGCGTAACTTTTCTGCCGATCCCGTGCTGTCTTTAATCTATTTTTGATTTCTTTGATTTTGTCAGATGTTTCTTGGATTAGGTCAGGGCCTATAAGTTGTCTATCTCCTATTTCATTCCAACATAGTGGCGATCTGCATTTTCTTCCATACAAGGCTTCAAATGGGGCGGTTTTAATGCTGGAATGATAGCTATTATTATAAGAAAATTCTATCAGAGGTAGGTGCATATCCCAGCTGCCACCAAAGTCTAATGCACAAGCACGTAACATATCTTCTAATGTTTGTATTGTCCTTTCACTTTGTCCATCTGTTTGTGTGGTGGAAGGCTGTACTAAGATTTATTTGGGTTCCTAGAGCTTTTTGTAGGGTTTGCCAAAACCTTGATATGAATCTATTGTCTCTGTCGGATATAATGGAGATGGGTATCCCATGTCTGGATACAATTTCTCGTATGTAAATTCTTGCTAATTTCTCTATTTTATAATCTTCCCTGATTGGCAAGAAGTGTGCTGATTTGGTTAACCTATCTATTATAACCCAGATTGTGTCATATCCACTTGAGGTCCTTAGTAACTTGGTTACAAAATCCATAGTAATTTGATCCCATTTCCATTCTGGAATCTCAGGTTGTTGTAGATATCCTGAAGGTTTTTGATGTTCTGCTTTGACTCTTGAACACGTATTGCATTTTTCTACAAACTCTCCAACTTATCTCTTCATGCCAGGCCACCAGTAATGACTTTTCAAATCCTTATACATTTTGTATTTCCTGGATGTACTGAGTATTTTGACTTATGTGCTTCTTGTAGTATAACTCTTCTAAGTATAGCATCATCGGGTATCCAGGTCCTTCCTTTAAACTTTAGAATTCCATTTGTATCTTCCTGTAAATCTCTCACTTGTCCTTTTATTTCTAATTTACTTTTCTGTTGGGCTTTCCATATTTGTCTTAACAGGTCTGATTGCAGTTCCATTCTCATGGCTCGTACTCGTAATGGTTTAACCCTATCTTTTCTACTTAAAACATCTGCAACTACATTTGCTTTACCTGGATGGTATTTGATTTCACAATCATAATCACTCAATAATTCTATCCATCTCCTTTGTCTCATGTTCAGCATTTTCTGTTCAAATATATATGTAAACTCTTATGATCTGTATATTGTACATTTTGTCCCATACAAATAATGTCTCCAGATCTTAAGTGCAAATATTACTACTCCTAATTCCAAATCATGAGTAATGTAGTTCTTTTCACTTCCCCTAAGTTGTGTAGAGGCATATGCAATGACTCTACTTCGTTGCATTAACACACATACAAATCCTTGACGAGACGCATCACAATATACTACAAAATCATCAGTCCCTTCTGGTAATGACAAAATAGGTGCACTACATAACTTACTTTTTAAGAGTTCGAATGCACCCTTTTGTTTTTCTCCCCAGACATATGGCTTGTCCTTTTGAGTTAGTTCAGTCAAGGGTTGAGCTATCCTTGAGAAATTTTCTATGAACCTTCTATAATATCCTGCTAGTCCTAAGAATTGGCGTACTTCTGTTGGTGTCTTGGGATCCTCCCATTTCTTAACAGCTTCTATTTTTGCTGGGTCTACCTGTATTCCTTCTTGATTGACTATGTGTCCAAGGAATTGCACTTCTCTTTTCCAGAATTCACATTTTGAGAATTTTGCATATAGTTTTTCTTTTCTTAACAACTCCAATGTCAATCTTAGGTGTTGCTCATGATCCTCCTTATTTTTAGAATAGATTAAAATGTCATCTATAAAGACTATGACAAACTTATCTAAATAGGGTTTACATATCCTATTCATCAGATCCATAAATATGACGGGAGCATTGGTTAATCCAAATGACATCACCAGAAATTCATAATGTCCATACCTTGTTCTGAATGCTGTCTTAGGTATATCTTCATCCTGTATTCTTAACTGATGATACCCTGATCTTAAGTCTATTTTTGAAAAGTAACTAGATCCCTGTAATTGATCAAATAGATCGTATATTTTAGGTAAGGGATACCTATTCTTCACAGTTACCTTATTAAGTTCCCTATAGTCTATACACATTCTAAACGTTCCATCCTTTTTCTTAACAAATAAAACTGGTGTTCCCCAGGGTGATACATTAGGGCGTATAAATCCTTTATCCAAAAGTTCCTGAAGTTGGCTCATTAATTCCTTCATTTCAGTAGGTGCTAAACGGTAGGGTGCCTTAGCAATAGGGGCTGTTCCTGGTATCAATTCAATTTTGAATTCTACTTGACGAGGGGGTGGTAAACCAGGTAATTCATCAGGAAATATATCAGAATATTCATTGACAATTGGAACATCTTTCAGGTTTACTTTGTCTATCTTAGTGTCAACAATATGGGTTAGATAATTCAAACATTTCTTCCTTAGACATTTTTGTGCATTCTTGCAAGAAATTATCTTTATGGTACCCCTAGGTTTTTCACCATATATACACAGTGTTCTATTCTCTTTAACCAAAGGTATTTTGATCATTTTCTTACCACATACTATTTCAGCTTGATTTTTACTTAACCAATCCATTCCTACAACAATGTCAAATCCTCCTAAATCAATAGGAATCAGGTCTATATTAAAATAGTTTTCATCTAGATTCATTGTGCAATTAGGAACGATTTCATAAGCTTCGATTGTCTTACCATCAGCTAATTCTATCATATATTTTTGATTTAGCTTTTCTGAGGTCAGGTTAAGTAGTGGTCTAAACATATTTGAAACAAAACTACGGGTTGCTCCAGTATCGAATAGTACAGTAGCATACTGATCGTTTATAGGAAACGTACCCGTGACAACCTCTGGTTCGTGTCGAGCTTCTTCCGCCTGTATTATGAATGCTCTCCCCCGAGGGTTGTTCTGATTAACCGAAGCCTTTCCTTTTAGTTGTGGACATTCGTTTCGGCGATAGTTTTCATTTCCACATTGATAGCAGACTGGTTTTGGATTTGCAGGGTTTTTGCAGTCTCGGGATATATCCCTTTTTCTTGCAGTTGTAACAGATTACCATCGCACAGTTGCCTTGATGATATCTTTGGCAAGTGTTGCACCATGGCTGGTTTTCTGCCTGGGGTTTCTTTTCCCGTGTCATTCCTAGGTAGTTCCGAGTGGGCTGTCTAACTATTCGTTTCTGAGGGGTTCCTTTAAATCTTCCTCCTGGACTATCATCATTCCACTTTCTCTTTTCTCCTGATCTAGGGTTACCTAATGATCCATTTCTTATCATTTCGTCTGTCAAGCTTCCTGATAAACTTACAGTATCTTGAAAAGTCTTGGGGCTAGCAGATTTTACTAGTCCCCTTATTTGTGGCACTAGTCCCCAAATATATCTTCCTATTCTTTTCGATTCTGGGGCCACTAGATGTGGTACACCTCGAGAGTTCATTGTACCTGTCGGTGTACTCCCGATGTGCTGCTCCTTTCATTTCTAAAGCTAAAAATTCAGTTTCTAAGTTTTCTATTTCATTATAAGGACATTATTTTTCTATAACTAATCCTCTGAATTCCTCCCAACTTAACTCATTCATAACGTGCCTACCTTTAGTGGTCATCTTCATTTTCCACCAGGATTGTGCTTTCCCTTTTAATGAATGCGAGGCAAACAAGGTTCTGTTGTTATTGGCACATTTGTTGATTTCCAGAGTTGATTCCATCTCATCTAACCAGCGTAGAGCTTGTACGGCTCTGCCTCTACCATCAAATTCTCGGGGTCTACATGACATAAAGGCTTTGTAGGAACATCCTTTCTCTGTTATAATCTCCTCTGCTGGTTGTTCTCTTATGGCATCATCCATTGGTATTTCGTTGCCGGGTGTTGTTGTACCGAGGTTTAGGTTTGTTGAAGTTGAGTTACTAGTATGGGTATGGCAGCCTCCAATTGCTGTGACACTATCCGGGAGATCCTTTCATCTTCATTGGCTGTCGAGTTTACAGGTTTTTCTTCCCCAAGTCTAGTTCTAGGTCGTCCCACTCGCGCAGTCCTCCTTACGGGTTGCGTATTCCTTCTTGGCGGCATGTCTTTCTATAGTTAATTGTAATCAATATTAAAAGAATTTTAAATTCTTAACAATATTCTAGCTAACACATAGCAAGTAATAGTTCAAACACAAAAGATGTATTTCATTTAAATTCTTATTAGAAATTTCCATATTAAAAGTTAGCTTCTAATTTCCCTGCACCCATTTCCATATTCTTGAGAAGATGTTTCCCTTGGGTGCTTTTAGTTCTTTAACATCCTTCTGAATGTCCCTGATCCCTCGTTGAATTTTCTTGAGCTGTTTAAGGGTTTGTTGAGTGGCTGCGTTTTGGTATTCATCCATCCTTTGTCTTTTAGCCTTTCTTTCTTCGTTTTTGAGGAAGTCGGTTTCTTGTATCTCCTTGCCTTCGTCTTGCTTGGTTTTGAATTTGTTTCCGGGTCGTACCTTTTTCCTAGGAGTTTTAATGGTATATCCCCCTACCATTACTGGTGCACGACGTACATAAAATTTAGGCTTATGATTATCTTCATCTTTGGTTGGAGAAGGTTCTAAAATTTGCTGAGGTTCAGGTTCAGGTGTAAGTTCTTTGTGATTGTTATAGTCCGAATATTCGGATGAGTCAGTCTCACAGAAATTGTTATCAGTACTCATGGCTGCAAAACAAATCCTTTCATGATTTTGAACCCAACAGTTAGTTACCTATTTCCATATATTATAAATTCCTTACTATAAAAGAAAATGTTAAAATGTTCATGGAATCATATCACACAAATTCATATATACACATAATCATACTGATATGATTATGTGATCAACCCTGTCCCTCTCTTCCCATACAAGCACCATCACCTTTTTTTTTGACTCTTGTGATATAGCTCCTTCTTTTAAACAATTCAATCAAGACTCAAACTGATTCTCGCATACGATTCTTACATCCAATTCGTTTTGCAGTTTCGATTTAAATCGAATCTTTTATTGTGATTGATTATGTCATTAATTTCATTGCGATTGATCATCTATGTTTCGACCTAATTTAGTTCGGAAACAAGTTAGGTCGATTGTAGTCTATGTTTTATTACGTTACGGCACAACCGCAAGGCGCGGCAAGCAAACAACTAGTTATCAACAAATTGCATAACCTTAAAATTTTCTTAATAAAGCACAATAGATATTATCACATAACATAACATATTTCATAATATAGGAGTTAGGATTACATTAATTCATGATAGTCAAAATTTGAAATAACATAATCCTATTACATTAAAGTCCTAACAACAACATCTTCAGAGACGATGGAAGTGAGCATCCACCGAAACACTGAGATCATACAAGTTCACTGTCAGGTTTACACAAACTTTCCCCACAACCTCTCCCCAGCTATTATAAACATCAAAGGAGAACATTAAGCTGTTAGTCATGGTGAATTCCTGAATTAATGTAATCCTAACTCCTATATTATGAAATATGTTATGTTATGTGATAATATCTATTGTGCTTTATTATGAAATATGTCATGTTTATGTGATACTTGGTAAAAGTTGTGTATCAATTGGTTATAGAGAATTAGGTACCATGAAATACCTAGACTATAACCATAAGCTCATATCAGTATGATTATGTGTATATATGAATTTGTGTGATATGATTCCATGAACATTTTAACATTTTCTTTTATAGTAAGGAATCTATAATATATGGAAATAGGTAACTAACTGTTGGGTTCAAAATCATGAAAGGATTTGTTTTGCAGCCATGAGTACTGATAACAATTTCTGTGAGACTGACTCATCCGAATATTCGGACTATAACAATCACAAAGAACTTACACCTGAACCTGAACCTCAGCAAATTTTAGAACCTTCTCCAACCAAATATGAAGATAATCATAAGCCTAAATTTTATGTACGTCGTGCACCAGTAATGGTAGGGGGATATACCATTAAAACTCCTAGGAACAAGGTACGACCCGAAAACAAATTCAAAACCAAGCAAGACGAAGGCAAGGAGATACAAGAAACTGACTTCCTCAAAAACGAAGAAAGAAAGGCTAAAAGACAAAGGATGGATGAAGACCAAAACGCAGCCACTCAACAAACCCTTAAACAGCTCAAGAAAATTCAACGAGGGATCAGGGACATTCAGAAGGATGTTAAAGAACTAAAAGCAGCCCAAGGGAAACCTCTTCTCAAGAATATGGAAATGGGTGCAGGGAAATTAGAAGCTAACTTTTAATATGGAAATTTCTAATAAGAATTTAAATGAAATACATCTTTTGTGTTTGAACTATTACTTGCTATGTGTTAGCTAGAATATTATTAAGAATCTAAAATTCTTTTAATATTGATTACAATTAACTATAGAAAGACATGCCGCCAAGAAGGAATACGCAACCCGTAAGGAGGACTGCGCGAGTGGGACGACCTAGAACTAGACTTGGGGAAAAAACACCTGTAAACTCGACAGCCAATGAAGATGAAAGGATCTCCCGGATAGTGTCACAGCAATTGGAGGCTGTCATACCCATACTAGTAACTCAACTTCAACAAAACCTAAACCTCGGTACAACAACACCCCGGCAACGAAATACCAATGGATGATGCCATAAGAGAACAACCAGCAGAGGAGATTATAACAGAGAAAGGATATTCCTACAAAGCCTTTATGTCATGTAGACCCCGAGAATTTGATGGTAGAGGCGGAGCCGTACAAGCTCTACGCTGGTTAGATGAGATGGAATCAACTCTGGAAATCAACAAATGTGCCAATAACAACAGAACCTTGTTTGCCTCGCATTCATTAAAAGGGGAAGCACAATCCTGGTGGAAAATGGAGATGACCACTAAAGGTAGGCACGTTATGAATGAGTTAAGTTGGGAGGAATTAAGAGGATTAGTTATAGAAAAATACTGTCCTTATAATGAAATAGAAAAATTAGAAACTGAATTTTTAGCTTTAGAAATGAAAGGAACAGCACATCGGGGAGTACACCGACAGGTACAATGAACTCTCGAGGTTAGTACCACATCTAGTGGCCCCAGAATCGAAAAGAATAGGAAGATATTTGGGGACTAGTGCCACAAATAAGGGGACTAGTAAAATCTGCTAGCCCCAAGACTTTTCAAGATACTGTAAGTTTATCAGGAAGCTTGACAGACGAAATGATAAGAAATGGATCATTAGGTAACCCTAGATCAGGAGAAAAGAGAAAGTGGAATATGATGATAGTCCAGGAGGAAGATTTAAAGGAACCCCTCAGAAAAATAGTTAGACAGCCCACTCGGAACTACCTAGGAATGACATGGGAAAAGAAACCCCAGGCAGAAAACCAGCCATGGTGCAACACTTGCCAAAGATATCATCAAGGCAACTGTGCGTGGTAATCTGTTACAATTGCAAGAAAAAGGGACATATATCCCGAGACTGCAAAAACCCTGCAAATCCAAAACCAGTCTGCTATCAATGTGGAAATGAAAACCATCGCCGAAACAAATGTCCACAACTAAAAGGAAAGGCTCCGGTTAATCAGAACAACCCTCGGGGGAGAGCATTCATAATACAGGCGGAAGAAGCTCGACACGAACCAGAGGTTGTCACGGGTACGTTTCCTATAAACGATCAGTATGCTACTGTACTATTCGATACTGGAGCAACCCGTAGTTTTGTTTCAAATATGTTTAGACCACTACTTAACTTAACCTCAGAAAAGATAAATCAAAAATATATGATAGAATTAGCTGATGGTAAGACAATCGAAGCTTATGAAATCGTTCCTAATTGCACAATGAATCTAGATGAAAACTATTTTAATATAGACCTGATTCCTATTGATTTAGAAGGATTTGACATTGTTGTAGGAATGGATTGGTTAAGTAAAAATCAAGCTGAAATAGTATGTGGTAAGAAAATGATCAAAATACCTTTGGTTAAAGAGAATAGAACACTGTGTATATATGGTGAAAAACCTAGGGGTACCATAAAGATAATTTCTTGCAAGAATGCACAAAAATGTCTAAGGAAGAAATGTTTGGCTTATCTGACCCATATTGTTGACACTAAGATAGACAAAGTAAACCTGAAAGATGTTCCAATTGTCAATGAATATTCTGATATATTTACTGATGAATTACCTGGTTTACCACCCCGTCGTCAAGTAGAATTCAAAATTGAATTGATACCAGGAACAGCCCCTATTGCTAAGGCACCCTACCGTTTAGCACCTACTGAAATGAAGGAATTAATGAGCCAACTTCAGGAACTTTTGGATAAAGGATTTATACGCCCTAGTGTATCACCCTGGGGAGCACCAGTTTTATTTGTTAAGAAAAAGGATGGAACGTTTAGAATGTGTATAGACTATAGGGAACTTAATAAGGTAACTGTGAAGAATAGGTATCCCTTACCTAAAATAGACGATCTATTTGATCAATTACAGGGATCTAGTTACTTTTCAAAAATAGACTTAAGATCAGGGTATCATCAGTTAAGAATACAGGATGAAGATATACCTAAGACAGCATTCAGAACAAGGTATGGACATTATGAATTTCTGGTGATGTCATTTGGATTAACCAATGCTCCCGTCATATTTATGGATCTGATGAATAGGATATGTAAACCCTATTTAGATAAGTTTGTCATAGTCTTTATAGATGACATTTTAATCTATTCTAAGAATAAGGAGGATCGTGAGCAACACCTAAGATTGACATTGGAGTTGTTAAGAAAAGAAAAACTATATGCAAAATTCTCAAAATGTGAATTCTGGAAAAGAGAAGTGCAATTCCTTGGACACATAGTCAATCAAGAAGGAATACAGGTAGACCCAGCAAAAATAGAAGCTGTTAAGAAATGGGAGGATCCCAAGACACCAACAGAAGTACGCCAATTCTTAGGACTAGCAGGATATTATAGAAGGTTCATAGAAAATTTCTCAAGGATAGCTCAACCCTTGACTGAACTAACTCAAAAGGACAAGCCATATGTCTGGGGAGAAAAACAAAAGGGTGCATTCGAACTCTTAAAAAGTAAGTTATGTAGTGCACCTATTTTGTCATTACCAGAAGGGACTGATGATTTTGTAGTATATTGTGATGCGTCTCGTCAAGGATTTGGATGTGTGTTAATGCAACGAAAGTAGAGTCATTGCATATGCCTCTACACAACTTAGGGGAAGTGAAAAGAAACACTACTCATGATTTGGAATTAGGAGTAGTAATATTTGCACTTAAGATCTGGAGACATTATCTGTATGGGACAAAATGTACAATATATACAGATCATAAGAGTTTACAGCATATATTTGAACAGAAAATGCTGAACATGAGACAAAGGAGATGGATAGAATTATTGAGTGATTATGATTGTGAAATCAAATACCATACAGGTAAAGCAAATGTAGTTGCAGATGCTTTAAGTAGAAAAGATAGGGTTAAACCATTACGAGTACGAGCCATGAGAATGGAACTGCAATCAGACCTGTTAAGACAAATATGGGAAGCCCAACAGAAAAGTAAATTAGAAATAAAAGGACAAGTGAAAGATTTACAGGAAGATACAAATGGAATTCTAAAGTTTAAAGGAAGGACCTGGATACCCGATGATGCTATACTTAGAAGAGTTATACTACAAGAAGCACATAAGTCAAAATACTCAGTACATCCAGGAAATAACAAAATGTATAAGGATTTGAAAAGTCATTACTGGTGGCCTGGCATGAAGAGATAAGTTGGAGAGTTTGTAGAAAAATGCAATACGTGTTCAAGAGTCAAAGCAGAACATCAAAAACCTTCAGGATCTACAAAAACCTGAGATTCCAGAATGGAAATGGGATCAAATTACTATGGATTTTGTAACCAAGTTACCAAGGACCTCAAGTGGATATGACACAATCTGGGTTATAATAGATAGGTTAACCAAATCAGCACACTTCTTGCCAATCAGGGAAGATTATAAAATAGAGAAATTAGCAAGAATTTACATACGAGAAATTGTATCCAGACATGGGATACCCATCTCCATTATATCCGACAGAGACAATAGATTCATATCAAGGTTTTGGCAAACCCTACAAAAAGCTCTAGGAACCCAAATAAATCTTAGTACAGCCTTCCACCCACAAAACAGATGGACAAAGTGAAAGGACAATACAAACATTAGAAGATATGTTACGTGCTTGTGCATTAGACTTTGGTGGCAGCTAGGATATGCACCTACCTCTGATAGAATTTTCTTATAATAATAGCTATCATTCCAGCATTAAAACCGCCCCATTTGAAGCCTTGTATGGAAGAAAATGCAGATCGCCACTATGTTGGAATGAAATAGGAGATAGACAACTTATAGGCCCTGACCTAATCCAAGAAACATCTGACAAAATCAAAGAAATCAAAAATAGATTAAAGACAGCCGAGATGTGACATTACGGCACAACCGCAAGGCGCGGCAAGCAAACAATTAGTTATCAACAAATTGCATAACCTTAAAATTTTCTTAACACATATTGAATGACGTAATTGATATATGTCAAATCCAATCAAAAGATAATTTGATGGACTGAATTATAGAAAGAGTAAACTATTATTTTGGCCTCTAGGGTTAGGCTCATTTAACGCTACCAATTTAAAAATGAATCTTTTGACATATTAACCTCTAACATTTCATTTCTTAACTGTTTTAACCCTTGATACTAACTGTATTAAACTTTTCCATTACATGTAAGGTTATCTTGGTCATTTTCACCTTAAGGATTGTTTATGTAAATTTCAAAATTTTAAAATTGTTTATACACATATTTAAAACTACCACGCACAAGCGTCCTTCCCCACCTCTGTTACGTACTGATCACCGTCCACATCCTCGCCAGCCCACAATGAGCGTCGCAATCATCTCCAGTCGCTAGTGCCACCACTAGTACACCATTGATGCTTTTCACTCAAGTAAAACCGCACCACCACCACCACTACATGAACCACCACACCACCGCCTCCCTTTTTTTTTTCCTTCTTCCCTACTACCACTACACCGGCCGTTGATGTCTACCCCCATATCCACCCCAATCAAACCTTCCTACTTGCATCATCATCGATTAATTAACCTTTTTCTGCCCTAACCCCAGTCGCGAACTCCTAAATCAGCTGACAGACCCACTCGATGATATGTTTGGTGCTTGATCTATAGGGACGACGACGATGATGATAGGTTTGTGGTGGTGGTAGTGGTCGTGGTGGGTGACGTATCTGGTGGGTTGTGATTGTCTTAGGAGGTGGTGGTAGTGGTTGTGTTAAGTGATGGTTCTGGTTGTGTTAGGTGGTGGTTGTATTTGTAATTTTAAAAATGTGCTAAAATAACCTAAACCTTTAAAATTTACATAAATGGTTCTTAAGGTGTAAGATGACCAAAATGTCCTTACATTTAACAGAAAAAAGTTAACAAAGTTAGTATCAAGGGGCAAAACAGTTAAGAAATAAAGCGTTAGAGGTTGAAATAACCCTAAAGCTTTAAAATTTACATAAATGATTCTTAAGGCGTAAGATGACCAAAATGCCCTTGCACTTAACAAAAAAAAATAACAAAGTTAGTGTCAAGGGCCAAAACACTTAAAAAATAAAACGGTAGGGGTTGATATGTCAAACGAGTCCTTTTTACGCTGATAGGGTTAAATGAGCCTAACCCCAAGGGCCAAAATAGTAATTTACTCTTATAGAAATATCGTCAATAAAAGTTTTTTTTAACAATCTATGTTCAATATACATTAAAGTGTCTAGAGGATGATACACGCCACACTCTTTTCTCTTTTTTGTGTTTTATCCTATCGAAGCATCAAACCGAGACCAGGCAAGATCAAAACCGGTTATCTTTAGTTTGATTCTCGGTTATGTTCAATTTAATTCTCAGTGCTAAGGCGGACGTCTTCGGATCTTATTGAAAAAATAAGTATAATGTAGCCGAATACATAAACGAAACAGAGCTTACAAGTAGACATAACACGAAGACATCGCTACATACCCTCACCTATCGATCGCCCGTAAGCATCACTTACGCACTAGTCGCTCTTTCATTCTTACAACAGCATTCCTAAGTGTCTCCTCATCTTTGCAAAATGTAAACCTCACCAGATTCTTCCCCTCACTCGGGTCCAGATAAAACACACTTGTCGGGATCGCCACCACACCAACTTCCTTAATCAAGTACTCACAAAACGCCACGTCATCAGGGAGCCCGAACGGGGTATGGTCCACCACCACAAAGTAGGTCCCACTTGAGGGGTAGACGTTAAACCCGACACTCTTCAAACCCGACACCAAGATCTCCTTTTTCGCCTTGTAGTCTTTCCTCAACTCCTCATAGTAGGAATCAGGGGCCCGTAAAGCTGCTGCAGCAGCATATTGCATAGGCGTCGACGTGGCAAACGTAAGGTAAGAATGGGCTTGTTTAACCCCCCAGATTAAGTGTTTCGGGGCTATGGCCCACCCGATCTTCCAGCCCGTTAAAGAGAACGTTTTTCCTAACGAGTTTAACGTCACTGTTCTTTCATACATCCCGGGGAGTGAAGCTATAGAAATATGATCCATTTCGAATGACAGTTTGTCATAAACTTCATCACTAAAGACTAAAACGTCGTTTTGAATGCATAATGATGCAATTTGATCAAGTTCTTCACGGGTAAACATTTTACCCGTGGGGTTATGAGGCGTGTTCATGAGAATTGCCCGGGTATTTTTTGAGATTTTGGATTTCAGCTCTTCGATCGGAATAGAAAAATCAGGCGGGCGTAGGGTTATGCATGTGATTTTGGCCCCTGCCATTGATAAAGTGGCCTCATAAGAATCATAAAACGGGGCGAAAACGATTACCTCGTCTCCAGGATTAATCAGTCCTAAAATAGTGGCAGCAATGGCTTCTGTGCAACCGGATGTGACAGTTATTTCTTTCTCTGGGTCAACTGTGAGCCCGGTATCTTTATAAAAACGGGCTGCAATAGCTGCATTAAGATCAGGTACACCAAACCCACGGGCGTATTGGTTTTTTCCATCTTTTATAGCTTGAATGGCGGCTTCTTTGACAAAATCAGGCCCGTCAAAATTGGGGAATCCTTGACCCAGGTTTATTGCTCCGTGTTCTATGGCGAGTGAACTCATTTGTGTGAAAATTGTAGTTTTGAATTTCTCTAAGCGTTTTGCGACCTGGAGAAACAACAATAGTAAGATAAAATTACCCATTTGCCGCTTTTATAACATAAGAATGCACTTTTTGATCATTTTATATACTAGTTCTTTACATGATCGGAATTTGTATTACAGCTTCAAACAACTGTTGCAGTTTGCTTCATTATAACTTATTACTCATTTCCAACTATCACATAATCACTTCCAAAACACACGTTTAAACACCATATCTAACAGCTGGCTTATTATAGCAGATTATCAGATTTCGAGTCTTTAGTACCACCATCACTTTCAAAATGCACTATGCGGTCCCTATCATGCCAAGGCCCTATTATTTACTATAATAATTTGATTGGTTAGCATTTGGGCGGGATTTTTATTCAGAACTGTAGGCGTGTCTATAAAATTTTTAATCACAAGCGATTTGACTCACGGAAACAAGATTATGGAGAAAGGTTAGTACATATAGCACATTGTATGAAAACATGCAAACCAATAATATAAAAAGTTAATCATGGATCAAGAAGACACAAGTCCTATCAAATGATTAAATCAAATGACATAAAATTATAAAATGTTTATGCCAGTGTCCAGCTACCAAATTAAACGAAAGCAGAGATTAAAAAGAGTATTGCTTGATAAAGAGCAGAGACAAAACAAACCACGGCCTTCGGTTTATGCAAATGTTGGTAAAGAAAAATCACATGAACAAATATACAAAGGAAGGAAGCCAAGAAGCAATTATTGTACCATATGCAACATAAAAGCACACATAAATAGATCATGGAAGGATAGCATGCAGCAAGAAAATTATTTTAGCTTTAGCTCAATAAATTGTTCTATACAACCTTTGGGTGTGGTGTCTAACAGATCATAAACTCCTATGACGTGATTCCTTAAAACCGTAGGGACTATAATCCCATTACCTATATTCTTTTTCTCTTAACATGCCGCACAACAAAGAGTTTCTACATTTTCATATCCAGTGGATTCCAAGAATAATTAAGTCAAATTCTTTGAAAAATCTTTCCCTGGGATGCTGTTTGGTTCAAAGGATAACAGTGGCATGAGACCATAAATTTCATTTCACTAAGTTTAAAAGTGTGCTTTGTTATCCCTTACATAAAATTCTAACAAATTCATTTTCGATGGACTTCAAATTTGGATGAAATACCAAGTATTCTTGTTGTTATACACTATTATTTATTAATTATTACAATTATATTTCATTATCTGTTTTGAGGTAGAGTTGGTACAATTCTCGTTTCAAAGATTATTAGCTTTTGCAAAACCTTATATTAACAATACACTCAAAGATCACGTAGTGAAGACAATGTGAAATCAAATACATCAAATATATAGATTGAAAACGTAGATTACTTAGGGATTATGATCGGAATTAATGATTTTAGGAACAGCATCTCTCTATACCATGGGATAGAAGTAAGATTTGCCCTCATCTCACCTTCCCGTGAGCCTACTATTTGAGTGGGATTTTGTTGGGTATGTTTGCTTTGTTTGTTTGACTGATTTGAATCAATGATTCTTACGCAACAATATCAGCTTCATTATTTCGTATCTTTAACAGAGCTGTTCAATTACAATCTAATCCACTTTCCTAAAACAGGGATCAATCAAACCCAAAACCTTAAATCAACACATACACAAAGATAGAGTGAAACCCTAGACTGAATAGAGATTACGACTGTGATTAATATTTCTTATACCCATTCAGTTCTTAAGTTTCAATCCAGTTGCTCAAATCAAACCAAAATCTCACAAACCCCCATTGTTTCCATACCTAAACCCTTATGACTCAAAAACCCCCATTCTTTCCATACCTAAACCGACTATTCCAAATCCTAACAAACCCAATCACTTCACCAATCTAAACAAAACAGTTCATCTACAAGCTAATTCAACGAAGAATCACGCAATCGCAAAACAAAAAACCAAACACAAAAACCAACACCGACGAGCAAACACAAATCGACATCAAACACATGAATAAACCAGATTCAAACTGTGCAATCAATAAAGATTATGAGAAAACCTGCAAGAGAATTACGCATTTACGCAATCGCAAAACCAAAAACCAAACACACACACGAACATCGAACCAGCAAACACAAATTAACACCAACTACATCAACAAACTACATTCAAACAGCAAAATCAACAGCAAAAAACTAGGGATTACGAGTAAACCTGCAAGGAATCACGCAATCGCAAAACAAAAACTCAAACAAACACAAATCAACAGCAAACACATCAATAAACTACATTCAAACAGCGCAATCAACAACAAAAACTAGAGATTACGAACAAACCTGCAAAGGAATCACACAATCGCAAAACAAAAACTCAAACAAACACAAATCAACATCAACCACATCAACAAACTACATTCAAACAGCGCAATCAGCATCAAAAACTAGAGATTACGAACAAACCTGCAACGGAATCACGCAATCACAAAACAAAAACCCAAACACACACACACACAAACATCAACTACCAACCACAAATCAACACACTACATTCAATTATCCAAACAGCGCAATCAACAACAAAAGCTAGAGATTACGAACAAACCTGCAAGGGATGCTGGTGTGTAGATCCATCTTGAGCCATACCAGCAGTCGCCTCTACGTTTGAAGCAGTTGAAATCGAAGCAGATGCTTTAGGATTCGAAACTGATAATCGGATACTGCTGCTGCAGTTGATGTGGTGAATTGCAGTGATGTGATTCAAGTGTTGTATTCGAATTGAAGGTCTGATGCACGCTGGAAGAAGCATTTCAATGGAAAAGCATCCAGGTGCAATGAATGTGGTGGTGGTGGTGTGAGTATAAAGAGAAAGATAGCTAAACGAATAGGTTTCATTTTAGGGTAGTGTTTGGAAGATGCACCCTAGTTCCACGTGGTTGATTTATTTATGTATAAATTACACGAGTTTAATATAATACTAGGGTACAACCCCGTGTATTACACGGGTTAAATTAAAAAAATATTAAATAGTTATTAATGAATAATAAGGAACTGTAAAATATTATTTTGATATAAGATATAACTGAAATCTATACTAAAAAACCTTTACATTTTTTGACACATGTCATTATCACATTCACTCTCCCATTTATTTTCCCGCCTAAACTAATTATTTCATTTTAAAAAATCAAATAACTAATTTTTAATTTTTTCTCTTTCTCTCTCTATATTATAGATCTAAGTTCTTATTAAATCAATAATATTAAAATACATTTTTTATTAAATAAAAACTAAATACTTTGATTAAAAAATACACGTTTTCAAAATCAAAATTTTCTAAAACTGTGATTTTTTTCTAAAACAATGAGACTTTTTATGATAATAAAATTATTTTAAAATCATTCTTTTTGTATATAAAATAATTTTACAAAACAAACCCAAAGTCTTTAAACAACAAAATATAGATAAAAATGAAATTTTTATCAAAACAATAATTTTTTATAACGAAAGTTTTAGAAATAATATAAATATTTTATCAATTAATCAAAGTAACTACGTATACGTAATTTCAGTTATGTCTTATATCAAAATAATGTTTTACAGTCCTTATTATTCATTAATAACTATTTAATATTTTTAATTCAACCCGTGTAATACCCGGGTTGTACCCTAGTTACGTATAAGTACTTACTTTGATTAATTGATAATATATTATATTATTTCTAAAACTTTCGTTATAAAAAATTATTGTTTTGATAAAAAATTTATTTTTATCTATATTTTATTATTTAAAGACTTCCGGTTTGTTTTGTAAAATTATTTTATATATAAAAGAATGATTTTACAATAATTTTATTATTATAAAAAGTCTCGTTTTTTTGAAAAAATCATAGTCTTAGAAAAAATTGTTTTTGAAAACGTGTAGTTTTTAATCAAAGTATTTAGTTTTTATTTAGTGAAAAATGTCTTTTAATATTATTGATTTAATAAGAACTTAGATTTATAATATAGAGAGAGAAAGAGAAAAAATTGGAAATTAGTTATTTGATTTTTAAAATGAAATAATTAGTTTAGGCGGGAAAACAAATGTGAGAGTGAATGTAGTAATGACATGTGTCAAAAAATGTAAAGGTTTATTAGTATAGATACAGAGTTATTGGATTTTAATAATCTTAATTTTTATATATTAGTCGGGATTAATTCTAATTCAGCAAATGTTTACGGATACTTTTAACTTTAAGCTTATTTTCCTGCAACGATACCTTACTAACTGAGAGTTAACACCGTTATTTTTTTATGACGTGGACTACTTATATGGCCAAAACACTAAAAAGAAAGTTGAAATCAATTGTCGGGTTCGTCAATCTGAAACTTTTGCAACCTAAAACCCGTCAATCTTCACCTACTGATTTGAACCACTTGATTCGTTAAAGGTAGATTTTCAAATGAAGATGGATGTTAGACACTAAAAAAGGACCTAATAGAGGTTGGGCGGCGGCGGAGTTGAAAAAATGTCTCAAAGTTAGCGGCATTTCATCAAAAATACTAACGGCCGTTAACACTCAGTTAGTAGGGGATTGTTGAAGGAAAATAAGCTCAAAGTTAGGAGTGTCTGTAAACATTTACTGAGTTGAGATTAATCTCGGTCAATAAATGAAAGTTAAAATTATTAAAATCCAATAACCCTAATTAAAAAAATGATGATAAAAACTGTAGGAAGCAATAAGATGTGTAGTCCATCAAAGATAAGATTTATTTTCTGGTAGATAGAAAGGCTC
Organism: Flaveria ramosissima; assembly: GCA_025215565.1. Classification (NCBI taxonomy): domain Eukaryota; kingdom Viridiplantae; phylum Streptophyta; class Magnoliopsida; order Asterales; family Asteraceae; genus Flaveria; species Flaveria ramosissima. Next base: position 16,108,755 of record CM046035.1, read on the forward strand.
GTGACTAGGGCCGGCAAAACATGTCTTATCGTGTTTAACAGGTTAGAGATGACGCGCGTAGCTCACCTATCAAACGTGCAAAAGACTTGTTTAACTACCTATATATTATGTCTATAACTTTTTTATATGTTTTTATGAATCAAGAATGTGATAATAAAATCTAGTCTCTTGATTCTAATTTTTTTTTTAAATGTAAAAAATTAAAAAATATTTTTTTATTAAACATGTTTAATCATGTATTAAACAGGTCGGCAATTGTCAGCCTTAGTCTTAAGTATTGAATATGTAAATGTATTTTTTTGACGGGACATTAATGTAAGCTAGAAGCTTGAAATTAATCTTTCCTCGACTCTTCTAGTGAGGAAAGAAGATTGGTTGTGTGACTTCTTAGTAATGCTAGAAGAAAAGAGGCTTACTTGCTTGATTATAGATAAATCTGTTTATGGGACACTCGATCGTTGTGTGTTTGAATATTTTGATGCCCTGAAAATACATGCATAGATAATATTATATATATATATATATATGAGTAAATTACGCTTTTAGTCCCTTTGGTTTGACGAAATTACTCTTTCGGTCCAATTGTTTATTTATTACATGTATAGTCCAATAGTTTAAGCATTTGTTTCAATTCCACCCACACCTTTAACAGCGTTAGACTTCTGTTATTTCACCTATGGGCAATTTGGTCTTTTTCACAATCTTTTTAATACATATTATAAAATTAATTAGATACAAAAAAATAATGAAACCCTCCCTCATCCCTAACCCTCCTCCCTCTCTCCCCCACCCCCTATCTCTCTCTCTCTCTCTCTCTCTCTCTCTCTCTCTCTTTCTGTGCGACGCCACCACCAGATCCACCCACCACCTTCACGGTAGCCACACATCCACCATCGTTCATCATCACTGATGCATTGTAGATAACACAACGATTGTGTAATCTCAGAAGATGCAACCACAACCACCATGAAATGGTGGATATGTATCGATCATCTTCTTCATCCACGGTGGTGCCCAGATCCTATTAGATCGCTTGCTTGAACCTCAGATCCATATACTATTTATCTCTCTCTCTCTTTCTCTCTCTAGAAATACAAAACCATAACCAAACAAAACGGGTGAGTCTAGATTTTTTGCTTCGCTTTTAGGGTTTGTGGGTCTTGAACTTGGATTTGGGACGATGATGGTGGTGTTTATAGTTGCATATCTCTTTGTTGGATTTGAATTTGAATCTATTTAGGTTTAGGGATCTTGAATGAGGTGAAGGGGTTTGAGATGGTGGCGGTTATCTACGAGGATTCTTAAAAGCATGGGAATGGATTTGCTTTCTGACCGTGAAGATGTGGTGGTTGATTTGTTTTTTCCGGCGAACACGGGAGTAGGGGATCTGTTTTCTGGTGAAAAGGGGGAAAAGGGAATATGTATTCTGGCGAAAAAGGGGGCGAGGATGGTTCTATTATGGCGGTGAAGATATGGTGGTGTGGTGGTGTTAAATGTTTACCGACAGTGAAGATGCGGCGGTTCTTGGTGGTCGTCGGTGGTTTTTCAGGTGGGAGGGGTAGGTCGGAAGTGGTGGGGATGTTGAAATCGAGAGAGAGAAAGGGGGAAAGGGAGGGAGAGGGTAGGGGTTTATTTGGCTTTTTAATATTGTATATTTTAATCAAAGGGCAAACTTGTCATTTTATACTAACTTAACAGATAATTTTAACGGTGTTAAAGGCGTGGGTGGAATTGAAACAAATGCTTAAACTATTGAACTATACATGTAATAAATAAACAATTGGACTGAAAGATTAATTTTTGTCAAACCACATGGACTAAAAACGTAATTTACTCTATATATATATACAATTCACAACTTGATGTACAGTGATTTACTACAAAAAATGCACAAGGTACTCCTTCTGTTGCTAGGTCCATGTGTGGCCTTCCCATCTCCCCAGCCTTCATCCACGGCTTCCGAATGTGACCTCCGCTCTCGGCGACCTTCCCCTGTTTCGTCTCTTAAGGCAAGTTTAGTCCCGTTAATTTTGTGAATTCTTTAACTCTCTATGTGTTTCAATTATTGCGCTTTGGGTTTTGTTGTTTGAATCTTTACTCCCCGTTGTTCATCATGTCTAACAATTTCGTTTACGTTCTTTGGGTCTGCTGTGTTGAGTTAATTGTTTATTTGATTTCAAAATCTATCAGGTTCATCTCATTCAAGCTTCAATCGCTCTGCATAGCTGAAAATTTTCAAGGTTAATCTTCATTTAAGCTTTGCGTATTTGTGAAGGGACGGTCTTACTGAAATAGACCCACATGGTCGATCTATAGGGAATTTCGATGCGTAAATCTGTCATAGCGTTGGCTAGGTTAGTTTGAGGAGAATCCCCACAATTGATCCATATGCGGCACTTAGTAGTTCCGTCGACAATGGTGCCAATCGATGTTGTTGTCGGGTCCGTCGGATTTGAAAGAATGAGGTATTCCGGTTCTGGACGGCATCAACTACGGTGGAGGGGCTTGTCGGAGAGGTGCTAATAGCCGATGAAAGATGCAATGTATTATGGTGGGGAGATAGAGGCAATTGAGATAGAAACGGAGTAGGGCCGGTGGCGAGAAAGGGGGATGGCGGTGAAGAGTTTTGTATGTTCCATTGATATCTATTAGTAAGTTATTATTATTATTATCATTATGGGGATTCACATCCATTTATTTACAACTATATAATACATTTGGTTATTAATATTTTAAATCTTAAATAATTATATAGAAGGATGCATAAGGTTTTAACTTTGTAAAACTAAGTAAAAGAGCTAATCTTCATTTTCCAAATAGATTGTGTGACTCAGATTTCACAACGCTATGCTTTACCACCTCATCATGTAACAATTATTTTCTCATAAATATTTTTAGCGAAAGTTATTCTTGAATCTTTATGATTGACTCATGTGTTATTCTAAATAACTTTAGTTGTTTAAATAAACTTTTTTCCATAGCAACGGTGTTGTTACTTAACTTTCAAATACTCCTACGACGCATCCTTAATTCTATTCAATAAGTCACCCATCACAGAGCATGGGGGATACATGATATCTAGCTGAGTTGGTAACCTTCGCATTGCACAACCTCAAAGACGCGGGTTCAAGTCCCAACGACCCCTTTCAACCGGCTCCTTTTTCCTTAATTGTTGTCTTTTGTTCCTTTTTCTTATTTCTTAATATACCTTTGCACATTCCCATATCTTTTCTACGATTTGGTGTGGGTTTCTTTTTAAATTGAGTTGTATCTTATTTTGCTTTGCTAATCGGTTTAAAATAGATGACGTGTTATGCGAATGTACGCAGACAACCCCGCCGCATCGCGCGGGTATACATACTAGTTATATTGGCAAAGTTAATGATAGAAGATCAAGACAAAACCATAAAGACTTCCTTCTTTCTTCTTGTCTGGCTGGTTAGAGTATTACAATGGAGTCTTTATAAACATGTGAGTGTGTTTGGTATATTATATGGAATTGTTTTGAGTGGTTGTGAGTGAATGAGAGATAAAATGTCATTGTGGATTGGTATATTTGAAGAATCACTATTCAATCCTTATAGATTTTTTAATATTTTTTAAAGTGGTTGTGAGCGGATGAGAGATAAAAAAATAATGATAAGGGTATAAAAATTATTATTTAATTGAAAAGAAGAAAGAAAATATGGTGATTTTTAATGTAATTATATGGATAAAGATAATGAACCCGCTGTGTAAATGCTCTTATCTCAAACCAACATTCAAAACTATAAAGATTAACTGTACTGACACTGTGATATTATCACTACGTCTACAACTGAGTTTTATAAACGATGGTACTTAAATTAATTTATGTATTTAGGTACTTAGGAAACATAACTATACAATATAAATGATATAAACACACATTATTAATACGTACATGAAAATTCATTTTAGACTTTTGCACACGCCCCGTGCAAATGATATGACACATAGTTTATCTTCCCATAGTACAATATATGTTTTTAATAAATGATATTTTTTAGAAATTTATAACAGTATTCTACACATGAAAAATCTCAGTTTTATACTATATTCATTTTATTAAATATTTTCGAATATATAATGGTTATCAAGTTTAAATCAACTACTTACACTAAAATTTAATGTCAAAAGTTTAACACAAAATACATGTTTTCTCTTTTATATCAGTTAGGCGAAATTCAATATGTATTTGATTCCCTTAGGGGGCGTTTGGTTGGAATGAATAAAATGGAATTGAGAAACTATTATAATTTTCAATATGGAATTGATTCTCTTAGGAGGCGTTTGGTTGTGAGATTTCAAAATCCTTCCACATAGAGAGAAATTTAAAATCTCACAACCAAAAAAATTCGAGATGAAACATTCCCTTGGGTTTTACATTTCATTACCCACTCAAACATAATTTTACTTAAAAATTATATTAATTTCTCAATTTTATTCCATTCCATTCATTCCAACCAAACGCCCCTTAGGGTCTCTTCATCCACTCTCTTTCCGAAAACTACACATAGATGACATAAAAACCAAGTGTGATACGAGAACCCGAAATCGAAAAGAATCAAGCCTATTAGTGGGATAGTTTTGGGTATGAGACTAGATAAAAAAATTATATTGTTATAAATTTCTCGAGTTTAAGACATGTGGAGGACTAGGTGATACCTTTTAAATTATCTAAACCCTTTAATTTGAATATATATAGTTTATTGCACTAATGGTCCATGTAGTTTATCTAAAAACACGTTTGGGTAACAAGAGTTTTCTGAAACAAATTGAGGTATTATGTTTTAAATTTTGTAAAGAGTTAGGTATTAAGACTAACCAATGTTAGTTTTCTAGTAAATTTAAAGAAATTTACTAAAATACCCTTTGAGGGATTACTTTTGTAAATTTATATATTTCTTTAATTCATGGACCATTGATGTTAATTAAATATACCCGTCATCACCACCGTCTATCTCTATCGGCCACCAAGACCACCACCCAACCCTCCTGACCACCAACCACCAACAATCGAGCATATTCTTTTGCATAATCGTTACATTAAGACTGTTCATAGTTTGGCTGCTTTGAGATCCAAGCAATTTAGGCTTATGGTTTGATCTTCACGGCTTGTTGGTTTAATTGTTTTAGTCACATTTGAAGCTTGAAATCAGCTGTGTAAAAATAAACAATTGTTTAAGCTTCAATATTAATACATATCTTTTTTATTTTTATAAAGTGTAGTCGGTTTATATATTTTTCTTATAATCATAAACCATATTTATTAGTTTAAATTTTTTAATATAAACTAACACCAAAAGGAAAACAATTAAACGTTAAATCACTAACAAGTAACCATTAAACCGCCATGAACCATCTGATCCACTCAACCCGGCTGATTTGGTTTGTCGTTTGTAGTTTTGTAGTAATCTATAATATTTGTCAAAACCGATTGAACTAAACTGCCAACACCCTACATCGTGTATTGTTAGAATAGTAATAACAGCAAACAAAATTATCAAATAGAGGGCATCACATGATATTAGTAAACGTTAAGAAAGGCAAACGGAATATGAAATATTAGATATAGTGAACTAGGGATTAGGGAACCACATTAACCCGAATCAAAAGTAAATTGTAGCATATCACAGAACCAGCATGAACCAGTCAGTCTTAAAAACATTACCTAGCAAGATCATAAACTAAACCAACATATTTGAATCATCAACATTGCTGTTCAAGAAATACAGTTCCATACATTCTGTTTTTTGATGAGGATCAAGTATGCTCGCGATATATATCAGCATATTTGAATCATCAACGTTGCCCCAATACGTAGTATAGTGTCATCATTAATAAGAACATTCAAACATTATTCGATTTTCTTTAATATTCAAACTTGATGTCCACTTAACGGGCAAAAGAAACGGTGTTAACAGAAGTGGATGAAAATAACAAGTTTTTAGAATGTCAGGGACACTAGGAAAAACATAAAGTTTTTGGATAAAAATAACAAAATGCATTAAACATTAGAAACGAAAATAGCAATTAACTCTTTTTATTTTTCGAGAAAATAATTACACATTCACACGTGCAATGGTAAATTGGTAATCGGCTGTATGCCTACATCTTTTTGGTTTGTGAATTTGTGTAGTGGTTGTATTGATGTGAATTTGTTGGGTTTGTGTTTAGAGTGTTTAATATGTGAACATGATTTGTTTAAATTCCTGTTAAGTTCTTTTTTTCTTTTGTTAGATGAATGTTTATCAATTTAAGATTTATATCGGTGTTATCGCGTGCCGTGAGTGTTTGTGAGAGCTACATGGACAATGAGTGTACCACAAATGAGCTAATGAGGAAAAATGCTTTTACAATCGGACCGGAAAGTGAACCGGGCGTTTTACTGGTCTGTTATTCGGATCGGTTCGAGCGGATATAAAAACCGGATAAAATTATAACTATTTTAATAAATTATTTAAAAATTACTAAAAAATTAAAATATATACACATATAGTAACCGGTTCGACCGGTCCAACAAACGGTTCAACGTCAAAGCGGTTTTACGCACAGAAAACAAACCGACTTGAAGTTCGGTTCCCGGTCTGGCCGGTATGGTTTTCAATGGTCATGATTCATGAACGCTTGTACTTGTGTGTTAGCATAGAGGGACACTTGTGAACGGAAATGTGTAGACTCCTCAACTTTTATTTGTTTCCTTTTCTCATTTACATCTTTTTGTTTATTTAAATTGAACAAACTATAAGGGTGAGTTGAAAGGAAATAAACTTGATTTCTGTACTATAAGTCAAAAGTTTAATTCTTATAACCTACAAATCGTGATGTAAAATTAGAGTGGTCCTAAATACAAAGATATTAAAAATATAAATGGACTTTGTTATTCTATTCCTTTTTCCTTCCATAAGCATTCACAGTGGGTTTCTTATCTTTATTCATATAATTACACTAAAAATCACTATATTTTCTCTTTCATTTTCAATTAAATAATACTTTTTATACCCTTATCATTACTTTTTTCTCTCTCATCCACTCACAACCACTTTAAAAAATATTAAATTTATAAGGATTGAACAGTAATTCTTCAAATATACCAATCCACAATAACATTTTCTCTCTCATTCACTCACATTCACTAAAAACCATTCCATATAATATACCAAACACACTCACATATTTTTAAGAACTCTACTGTGAATGTTCTAAGGATCTCTAAAATCAAAATGAAAAAGATAATATCTATTGTCCTACTTTTCTCCTTTAAAAAAGGGGGAAAACATGTGAAGGAATAGAAAGTACCACAATCTAGAATCCGTCAACTTGTTATGGATGTCAAATAACGTAGTGATATTATGATCAGCATGGGTGTATAGAAGTGAGCGTGTGTCTGCGGCTAAAAAAATTCTAACTTTATGCCCGTTGACACAGGAGTGTAAGTGAGCCAAACCGCTCCTGAGCTATTTGAGATCGGCTCGTTTAATGCTCGAGTCGAGTCAAGGTTAAACGAGCTCAAGTTTAAAAACAAGTTTGTTTTAAATTAAAACAATGAGCCCGAGCCTCGATTATCCTAAGTCTAAAATATGTCTATTATTCATATAGTTTTTATTTAATATATTAGTAGATATTTAATTATTTAAATAATAATTATTATTATATAAAAACCGTATATAAAATAACAAAATGTTTTATATAAAAATTGAGTATATATAGCTATAAATGTATATAACTTAGTTGATAAAAGTAAACAAATCAAGTTAGAGCTTAAATAACCATCCACAAGCAAAGCTTTAGAAAATAAAACTTAAAATGAATCAAGCAAGATTAGTATTTTACATCAAAATTTTAGTCATCTGAACCCATTATATGGTACAAACTTAATAATGTTCAATGGTTTAAAACACCAAAATTTGCAACTTCTAGTAATCCTAACTTCTCTTGATATGTGTTCCATTTTTCTAAAGTAAAAGAAATTCAAAGAACAAATTCAAGAAGATCTACCGTACCTAGATTTATGGACCTGATTATCTGAAGATTTACGTTTACCCTTGAAGTAAAATTAAAACCCATGAAAGGTTACAAAGTCAAGTTCCACACAAAATCCCATTTCTAGCGTCGTTTGTTTCATGTTCAAGATTAAATCGAATGAACTAGCGATTGTCGAGTTGTAACATAATGAGAATTGTTAACATTGTCAAACTAATCGCATGAAGAATAGTTTCCAGTTCCATAGGGAAATCAATCGTCGGTCCATATATTGATCTCCTCTACACCTACATTGCCGTCTTGCAAAAAGAACACATTGAGGATATAACATACATCTTGGCCATGTATATTTGTTATCCGTAGGGCTCCAAAGTTCAAACCACATCCAGCATGAGCTACCAGCTTCAAACGAACTTAAAAAAAAAAAAAATAGCGCCCACACATATAAATAAAATTTTGAATCAGGGGCTTAAATTTTTGGATGTCCTAAGCTCTAGCTTATTTTTTTTCCTATAAACCACTAGCAATGCAGGAAAAAACACACGGAATATGAAATATCGATAAAACGTTAGGGAAATCAAATGGAATATAACATAACTGAAAGCATAAGCAACATGAAAGATTAGTTTTGTTTTAAACCAAACCATAGTCTCAAAACATACCATAAACCAAACCAGCATGTACTAGTTAGTCTCAAAAGAAACTAAATCATAAACCAATATGTACCTGACTACCCTGCTTTATATAAACTCGCCAACATTTAAAGCAACGCGTGTAATATATACCAGCGCAACAAGCTTTACCCGCGTCCTCTCGTAGCACCATCCAGTTGTTCATAAATACCTATACAAAAGATGATTATGATAAAAAATAATAATATAATTTCAATAATACATATAAAAACACTAGTATTGTTCATAAATCATTTAACAGACCAATCCCCAGGTTTGACAGTTTCAACACTTTGGTCCACAGTTTAGTTTTGTCAAGGATTTAAGTGTTTTAACGATCAACCATATAAACCGAACTGGTTGTTAAACAATTATTAGTTTTTATTTTAGAACATGCATTTTTGTATATATGTTATATAATTGAATCATCTTCATATACTTTAACCAAAACAGAAAACAAACTAATAATTTTCGAATAAGTAACCGTGACATCATCAAGACTGAACCTTTTGGCTGGTCAGGCCGACTTATCCCAACCTGGACGATTTGGTTTGTCGTTTTCTAAATCAGTAGCTAGTGCTACATCCTAGAGTTTTCGACGAACTGACCAAATTGGACCATAAACACCCCTAAGAAACACTACAATAACATTCATGGTACAAAAGTTTTTAAAAAATTAACCTTTCAAGAAGTTGTCAGCAAGTTTAGCTGATCCTTCATCCACTTTGATTTGCTTCTTTGGCTTGTTTATCCAATCTTGAGTGCAAATCAAAGCTTCCACCATTGAAGGAGACAATGAACTTCTAAAATCATTCAACAAATTACCATCAATGTTAAAAGGTGACTCCAAAGCAACAGCTGAAATTGGCAGTGCCAAAACATCTTTAGCCATTTTAGAGAGAACTGGGAATCTTTTACTATTAACCTTCCACCAAAGTAATACATCAAATCCATCATAATCTTCAAAATAATCATCCTGGGAAAGATATATATCGATTTCTGTCGCGCATCCTACATTACCTCCAAAGCCCACCTCGTGTTTCCGGCCCAACCCTCTTGGACCTGTGTCATGGTACAAGTAGTGCATGTAACCGCTCGTTGGAAACTTTGCAGTTTGATGTGGCGCGCCAGCCTTACCTACATACTCATTGAACAAATCATATAACACGCCAACTACCCATTCAGCCTTCTTTTTCCACAAAGGTCCTCCTTCATCAGTGTACTCATGTTTGTATTTGCTGTTCAAGAAATACCCTTCCATACAGTCTGTTTTATGACGAGGATCAAGTATACTCGCGATATATATTAACATATTTGAATCCTCAACATCTCCCCAATACGCTGTAAAAGTCCATTTCAAATCAAGTGCCTTAAAGAAACTTTTCTTCTTGCCTGCAGATGATTTTCCCCAATTATCCAAATGAATACCAATATTTGCAATTTCATCAAGAAAGATATTAGATGTCGCACGCGACTCTAACATATTTTCAGTTGACTGATAAAAAGTTTGTAAGAAGTATAAGACGTTTCTTACCTTTTCCCAATCATCATAATCTAGAATCCCACAAGCTTTATGCAATTCATAAATATACTGTGGATCTTTATCCCCAAACGAATTGAAGACATGCTTCAAGTTTTCAAAGATGTATAGCATCTCAAAAGTTGAGGTCCAACTAGATGGGCTATCAAGAAGCAAAACAAAATCAAATGGTATCCCACATTCTCTAGCACATTTTTTGAACTTTCTAAGCCTAGCTGGTGATTGTACCAAATGTCTAACTGCTGCACGCACGCGTGTAATAGGTTTATCATAATCCTTTAAGACCTCTGGTACCAAAGTATTCATCAACTCAACAAGACATTTAAGGCGAAGATACCTACCATCCAACACAGGATTCACTAATCTTGTTCCCAAATAACTAACAGCAGCATCATATGAACTTGCATTACCCGCAGAAATAGTCAAAACATTACTAATTTCCCAATCATGCAAACACTTTTCAACCACCTGCCCTATCTCCTCCCCATTATCACCACCAATTGGGCTAAAACCGATAACTTTCTTGTGTAAATCCCAATTGTCATCGATAAAATGAGCAGTTATGCACAAGTAATTCACCGATCGCTTCGTTCTCCAAGTATCCAAACTTAAACAAACCCTTTGCTTTGTTGTTTTTACAAAACTTTTCAACTTCAACTTCTCATCCATGAAAAATTGAGCACAAAGCCTAGAAATCATTTCACTAGACGGAATTCGAAAATCAGGAAATTCAGTTTCCATAACTTTTTTAACTTCATCTTGTTCAACAACAGAGAACGGAAGTTCATCGATAATTATCATATTCACCAGAGCTTTCAGAACACTCTCCGGTCCAAACTTACGACGTTTCACACTTCTACCACGCGGTGCCATAATCAGCAACTAGATTCAGTAGATCACCTATAAAACACTACTTGATCATACATTTATAGCGAAAACCAAAGGCTATAATCATATATGGAATCGTAATGTGAGTTTACAGAAATCAAGTTACATTCTCATATGATCATATATTCATATCACAGTACATAGGTAATGATATATATGTTGTGATATCGATCATTGCACTAAGCATTTTTGTAGCGATTGATAATAATGATCAAATGACCGTATAATGACTATAATTACGTTAAACACTCGATCGGTGGAAGAAAAAGGAAATGAGGAGAATACCTGTTGAATGGATGAAGGTCTCCGGCGGACGAACGGCGGCGATCGGCGGCCGGAAAACACAGAGGGCGGAGGACGACGGAGGAGCGGTGATCAAACGGTTGTAGGGTTTTGAAACTTCTATTTCTACTGTTTTTGTCGACTGTTTATTGGGATATTAAGGCGCCATTTGATATATTGGCAATTTAATATCCAATCAAAGTTCAAAATCTCTTAAAATTACGGTTAATGACTTCAAGAGAATATAATTTTAAAATTATCTATATATATATATGGTTTTTATTTTTACGGTTGATGTGTTAGGGTGGGTGGGGCACTCATGTTATACCCATCACACTATATCGTAAATTCATCATTAATAATTTATTATATCACACCAGACCACATTATATCACATATTCAAATTTGATAACGGCAGTGTTGTCACACCGTACCATTCACATCCACATACACGGTGAGTTATTGTGCACGATCACGGGGACAACATGTCGATTTCTCACGCCACGTGTTTTTTGGGTGGCAGTGGTGTTGCCATGAGGCCGGCGTAGTGTGGCTACGGCGAGAGGGCACCGTCCACCCTTATCAGTCAAGGAAACACATAGAGTAGAGTTGGGTTCCCGTATAAAATAATATACTCTATTAAATTTAAGAGGAGGGAAGAGAGTTGGGATAATAACTTGTTTAACCGTAAAGATATGTTGTTTTGTTTGTTAGTTTTAAGATTTACTTCAAAAATTTAAACTAGTTCATGATAAGTTTCTTAAGTTCAAGCTCAATTCATAGGATTTATTATTTATCTTTTATTTTATATAGACTTAACTACATGGATGGTTGTTGTGGAAATATTAGGAAGGTTCATGCTCCGGTTTGACCGGTTTTGACCATGGATGACAATGGGACGGCGTGAGTAATCCCAACCCTATATTTTAAAAAGTACGATGATCGTATAATATACTTGTATATTAACTTTAACCATAACATTAAAATTGGTTACATAACCCCTTACCACACTAATCATCGGACAAGCACAAGTTTTTACCGTAAGCATCTGAATTTTTAACATAAAACTGGTTTTGAAAAAGTAGCTATCCATATCTATAATCTAACTGTATCAAACATCATCAACAATTAAATATACAAAAAATTTTCTTCAAATTTGTTAGTATTCCATTACCTTTCTTTTTCAATTCTATTTCAAACCAATTATCTATAAAATCAAAATAATTAATAATATATTCATTTGGCGCAATTTTCCCTTTTCTTGGAAAACTGTTCAAGAGTATAGAACCTACAAAGAACCCTCAATCCCTTTGATCGTCGGTATCTGCTAACAATTAAGAGCTATTTTGAACAGATTAAAAATGTTAATTGATAATTCACAGCGATCTGTTGCTTTGGAGTCGGTTTTTAACATTGGTGGCAAGTTGTTAAATGATTTTTGAAGTTGTTTGTCGCCGCCAATGGTTGAAGCTTTAGTTTGCACTCGAGATTGGTTATGCGAGTCAGAAAAGCAAACCAAAGTGAATGAAGGTTCACTTCTTTTTGTGAAAGGTAATTTTAGCTCTTTTTTTTCCTTACCATAGATATTATCATTTGTTACTGTTCTTTATACTTGATATTATCATTCAATCATAATCATCTTTTTGGTAGATTTATATGAACATGTGGTGGGCACTACAAGTAGATAAAGTAAATATCATTGTGATTCATATGTGTTGCTTTATAAGTTGAAAAGCCTAGAGATCAAGGATGTTAGGTACTTTTCGGTTTATGGTTTGGTTTTGAGATCAATTGAACGATTCATATCAGTTTGGTATTGGGTTCTGTTTTTTTACGACTCGTATTGGCTTGGTTCAGTACAATTAACCTCTTGTCTTTAACTCTTTCCTTTGCCTTTCCAGTTTAATTCTATAACAGTTCTCATTTTTTATTCATATTGCCTTGTTTAGTTGTCTTCCATTGACAATTTGATACTGTTTGCGTTTATAAATCTGTTTGCCCTTATAATATATAAATCTGTTTTCAACATCACTAATTTAACTTCAAGATTTTTGTCCTCTTTGTCTAAATTTTTTTGTTTTTTGTTTGTTGTATGAATGCTTATTATGCTTAGAGGCATATGTGACAAAATAGATGGGAAATGGTAATTCATGTGATACGGTTGGGTTGAGTTACTTCAAAATATTTTTTGTTAGAATTTATACTGTTTAATATACAAAAGTTATATAATTTTAGTAATAAGATAAAATTTAAAATGGCTTAAAGAGGTCTTGCGCTAAAAGTATATACTTAAAATACTAGTTTAGTAACTTATGTATTACACGAGTTACAATTAATAACTAATATTTACACATTAAAAATCTTACGTTAAATATTACGTGAGTTGTCACAAAAGATGTTACTTCGTTAAATAAACATTAGACACAACATGTGAGTACATATTTGTTGATTAAATACAGTATGCTACATAAGTTACACAACTTGAGAAACATATTATAAAACAACAACCTATCAAGTCACATGTTGTTTTTCACAACCTATGATTTTTCTAATCCGTCGGTTATCAGGATGTTGAGCAGTGATGCACAAAAAGACCAGTCTAGACCGGACCTAACTACCTTTCCAAAACCGGTTCAGATTCCCACTTGATAGAGACCGAAACTGATCACTACCTGGAAAAAATAATTGTTGGTACCAAACCAAGTACGCTTGGCATTAAACCAGTAGGTTCCAAACATGGAAACAAACCAATTAAACCATTCAAACCGAAAAAAACCAATAAAAAAATCATAAAAACCCTTCTAACAATCTAAACCAAATTGAAACCAGTTTTAAATCTGGTCTTGAGTCTTGACTTACTATTGGTACATATAAGAACCGGTTTGAAACCAAAACTAAAACCTGAAAACAACCAATTTGTGCATCCCTAGTAATATTGAGTACTCACATGAGTTTTCCTTGTAACATATAAAAACTTGTTATATAAATAATATTCACACAACTGATATTTAGTCCAACTGGTTAAGATAAAGTATCCATGATATGTAAATAATAGAATATCACGGGTTCAAGTCTCACTCTGAGCGAAATGTTCAGAGTTGAACCAGTGGGTTTCTCGACAATGAGTTTTCTCTTGAGGGGGTTAGGAGTGCGGTTTCGGTTGGAAAACGGATAGATTGACATGATTAAGATAACGCATATCTTCCGAAACAGAGTCGCACATTTTGCGTTCAAAAATACATATATGTGTGTGTATGTATGTATATATATAAATAATATTCGTCTTCTTAAAAATAAAAGAGTAAATTTCAATTTTGGTCCTTATGGTTTAACCATTTCAGTCCAAAAAAGAATCTTTGATCATATCATACCATGTGGTTTTATTTTTGTGATGGTATTGGTCCCTGACACTAACCCTGTTAGTTTTTACAGCTAAATGTGAAGGTACCTTGGTCATTTTATATCTGAAGGACCTCTTGCCACATACGTGGGTTCGGTCCTTAGATTAAGATAATTGTTGTGGGCAGTCCCTGGTGGATGGAGGGTAGAGGCGGTGGTGGTGGTGAGTTGAGGGTAGAGGCGGTGGGTGTTGAATATGGAGAAGAAAATAAAAAGGGGTATTTTGGTGTTTTTAAAAAAACTAACAATAAAACTTAACCTTTGTTAGTGTTAGGGGTTGTTATCGTGCTCTCGTTGCATAGTTCAGGCCCACATTTGTAATTTATTAAAAGTGGGGACTAAAGTTGCAATACGTGCATACCATGGGAACTGTTCGTGTAATTTACTCAATTTTTTATAACAATAAAGAATTAAAAAAACAAAACTTAAATATAATCTAATCCACCGCCACCGCTTGCGGCACCAACGCCGCCTGTACCCCTCCACCGCAGCGCCACCGCTTGCACCTTCACCACCACCTGCGCCACCGCATGCGCCTGCGCCACCGCCACCGCCTGCGCCACCTCCACCGTTAGCGCCACCGCCACTGCCTGCACCACCTCCACCGCCAACGCCAGCGCCACCGTCTGCACCTTCACCACCGCCTGCGCCACTGCCACCGCCTGTGGGTTGGATTTGATTTAAGTTTTTTTATTACATTTTATTGTTTTAAGAAATTACAACAATTATCATAATCTTATATAATTTACATAACTAGTTCTTCAAATGTAACATGATCAAAGTACCCTCACATTTAACTGTAAAACTAATAGTGTTAGTGTTAGAGATCAAAGCAATTATAAAATTAAAACCACAGGACATAAATAAAAAAAAATTTTGAACTAAAATATTTAAAATAGTTAAACCAAACATATATCAAAACCAAAATTTACTCAAAATAAAATAACCGGAGAAAACGTGTGATTTCTTTTGTTAAAAAGCCTGAAAGTAACAAACAACTCGCGCGAGTTTGAGTTGGTGACCCGCGTGCGCAAAATGCAAATATTAATTTTCACAAAACAATAATAATAATAATAATAATAATAATAATAATAATAATAATAATAATAATAATAATAATAATAATAATAATAATAATAATAATAATATATAATAATAATATAATAATAATAATAATAATAATAATAATAATAATAATAATATAATAATAATAATAATAATAATAATAATAATAATAATAATAATAATATAATCATAATATCATCCTAATCCTAATAATCATAATACTCCTCTATCCTAATCCTCCTCTCCTCCTCTCCTCCTCCTCCTCCTCCTCCTCCTCATCCTCTCCTCCTCCTCTCCTCCTCCTCCTCCTCCTCCTCTCCTCCTCCTCCTCCTCCTCCTCCTCCTCCTCCTCCTCCTCCTCCTCCTCCTCCTCCTCCTCTCCTCCTCCTCCTCTCCTCCTCCTCCTCCTCCTCTCCTCCTCCTCCTCCTCCTCCTCCTCCTCCTCCTCCTCCTCCTCCTCCTCCTCCTCCTCCTCCTCCTCCTCCTCCTCCTCCTCCTCCTCCTCCTCCTCCTCCTCCTCCTCCTCTCCTCCTCCTCCTCTCCTCCTCCTCCTCCTCCTCCTCCTCCTCCTCCTCCTCCTCCTCTCCTCCTCCTCCTCCTCCTCTCCTCCTCCTCCTCCTCCTCCTCCTCCTCCTCCTCCTCCTCCTCCTCCTCCTCCTCCTCCTCCTCCTCCTCCTCCTCCTCCTCCTCTCCTCCTCCTCCTCCTCCTCCTCCTCCTCCTCCTCCTCCTCCTCCTCCTCCTCCTCCTCCTCCTCCTCCTCCTCCTCCTCCTCCTCCTCCTCCTCCTCCTCCTCCTCCTCCTCCTCCTCCTCCTCCTCCTCCTCCTCCTCCTCCTCCTCCTCCTCCTCCTCCTCCTCCTCCTCCTCCTCCTCCTCCTCCTCCTCCTCCTCCTCCTCCTCCTCCTCCTCCTCCTCCTCCCCTCCTCCTCCTCCTCCTCCTCCTCCTCCTCCTCCTCCTCCTCCTCCTCCTCCTCCTCCTCCTCCTCCTCCTCCTCCTCCTCCTCCTCCTCCTCCTCCTCCTCCTCCTCCTCCTCCTCCTCCTCCTCCTCCTCCTCCTCCTCCTCCTCCTCCTCCTCCTCCTCCTCCTCCTCCTCCTCCTCCTCCTCCTCCTCCTCCTCCTCCTCCTCCTCTCCTCCTCCTCCTCCTCCTCCTCCTCCTCCTCCTCCTCCTCCTCCTCCTCCTCCTCCTCCTCCTCCTCCTCCTCCTCCTCCTCCTCCTCCTCCTCCTCCTCCTCCTCCTCCTCCTCCTCCTCCTCCTCCTCCTCCTCCTCCTCCTCCTCCTCCTCCTCCTCCTCCTCCTCCTCCTCCTCCTCCTCCTCCTCCTCCTCCTCCTCCTCCTCCTCCTCCTCCTCCTCCTCCTCCTCCTCCTCCTCCTCCTCCTCCTCCTCCTCCTCCTCCTCCTCCTCCTCCTCCTCCTCCTCCTCCTCTCCTCCTCCTCCTCCTCCTCCTCCTCCTCCTCCTCCTCCTCCTCCTCCTCCTCCTCCTCCTCCTCCTCCTCCTCCTCCTCCTCCTCCTCCTCCTCCTCCTCCTCCTCCTCCTCCTCCTCCTCCTCCTCCTCCTCCTCCTCCTCCTCCTCCTCCTCCTCCTCCTCCTCCTCCTCCTCCTCCTCCTCCTCCTCCTCCTCCTCCTCCTCCCTCCTCCTCCTCCTCCTCCTCCTCCTCCTCCTCCTCCTCCTCCTCCTCCTCCTCCTCCTCCTCCTCCTCCTCCTCCTCCTCCTCCTCCTCCTCCTCCTCCTCCTCCTCCTCCTCCTCCTCCTCCTCCTCCTCCTCCTCCTCCTCCTCCTCCTCCTCCTCCTCCTCCTCCTCCTCCTCCTCCTCCTCCTCCTCCTCCTCCTCCTCCTCCTCCTCCTCCTCCTCCTCCTCCTCCTCCTCCTCCTCCTCCTCCTCCTCCTCCTCCTCCCTCCTCCTCCTCCTCCTCTCCTCCTCCTCCTCCTCCTCCTCCTCCTCCTCCTCCTCCTCCTCCTCCTCCTCCTCCTCCTCCTCCTCCTCCTCCTCCTCCTCCTCCTCCTCCTCCTCCTCCTCCTCCTCCTCCTCCTCCTCCTCCTCCTCCTCCTCCTCCTCCTCCTCCTCCTCCTCCTCCTCCTCCTCCTCCTCCTCCTCCTCCTCCTCCTCCTCCTCCTCCTCCTCCTCCTCCTCCTCCTCCTCCTCCTCCTCCTCCTCCTCCTCCTCCTCCTCCTCCTCCTCCTCCTCCTCCTCCTCCTCCTCCTCCTCTCCTCCTCCTCCTCCTCCTCCTCCTCCTCCTCCTCCTCCTCCTCCTCCTCCTCCTCCTCCTCCTCCTCCTCCTCCTCCTCCTCCTCCTCCTCCTCCTCCTCCTCCTCCCTTTCGATTTTTGGTTGGTTGTTTCTTCTTCCTCACTCGTGTGTGTGTATATGTGGAGACAACACAACGAACCACAATCAAACAACTCACCCCACATTTCATCGCAAACAATCACTTCAAAAATCACCGGAGTTCGTAATCACCACCGATCTACGGCCAATTGTTCACATCCTCTCGCCGGAGGTCAACTTCCGGCGGTCAATCGGTGATGTACCGACGGACGCCGTCGGTTTTGGTGTTGAAGTAGTGGATATATGGAGTTCGACGGTGGAATTCCGTCGTCGCGATCGCTCGTCACCGCCGGAGTGTCGTCGGCGATGTCTCCGCCGGTGGATGAAGGTCGTGTTCTGAATTTGTGATTGTTGTATCTCTGTTGTGTGTGATTGTGATTGGATGTGGTGAATGTTTGTTGTTTGGTGGTGGTTTTGGGGTTTTTTGGTGGAATTGGGGTGAGTGGAGTGATTTGTGGGTAGTGTGATGTTGTTTTTTGTGTTTTTGTTGTTTTGTTAGTCTGTTGTGTTGTAGAATTCATCTGGTTTGGAGTATTTGGTTTGTTTCTTTAGTGGTTGCTGATTCTGGTGTTGTGACATTAAGTAGAGTTATATCTCAATAGTCAATAACATGAGGTGTATTGATGAGTGTGTTGTGTAGTTGAAGATTTAGGTTGCTATGGCCTATGTGACATGGGTTGAGTATCTTATTTTGCTCCTAAGTTTGAAGCAATTAGCACTTGGAAACCTTCAATGGGGTGGTGCTGTGATAAACGCTCACTCCTGTTCTACCTTTAACAGCCTTAAAGACCACCTTTAACATCCTTGAAGACCACTTGTCCAGCGCATGCTGCGTTTTACCAATCCTGCTGATTAGCAGGTATTGGCCGGTCCTGTGAGCTTTCCGGTAACGCGTTCTTGTGGTTACTAGAAAAAATTAGAAATCGGCAACCCTCAACGGGTGGCACAATGATAAGCATTTGAGTCCCTTACTAGAGGTCTTAGATTTGAATCCAGCTTTCTTTGATTTTTTTGACTTTAACCCCGAGACAATTAAGCTGCATTTTGTCTAATGCTATTTCTTAGCAGGGTTTTATTAGGGTCCATTGACTTTTTCTGTAATGGGTTCTCACAGATACCAAAGAAGAAAGTTAGCACTTGGCAGCCATTGACTCTTGTTGACTCATAACCTATAGAAGTTGTATAAGCGTAGTTGATTATGCAAAAAAGAAATTTATGAAGAACATGTCTCCTTTCGCTTTTGGTTAATTCTTTTTGGTATGTTTCTTACTATGTGGAAGAAGTGCATTATAGGAAAAACCGATTATAAGATGGAAAGTAGAAAATTTAGAGGGAAAACAAGCACATTCTAGAATATTAACTGTTTTCATTTGTAACTGTAATCCCAAACCACACACTGCTGCTATATGAATGTTATAAATCCTGAAAACTTCTTTGGGTAGTTAACATACTCTTTCTGAAAGGAAAATTGTTAGTGACAATCTACACCAAAACAGGAATATTTGGAGATAACAAAAATGTTGCTGCACAAGTGAAATTTTATGTATAGGAATTTTTTTTTTATAATTTCATGCTTGGGGTGCCTGTTTAGTTTGTCAAAATTGGTAAAAAAACTAGCTGACATCTGCATAGTATTTCAGATGCATTGTGGCAACTGAACTTGAGATCTAGTGAAGCAATGGAGTCAGGATCTTACCCTGTGCGTGAAGGAGAGCCAGATTGTTCATACTACATCAGAACAGGCCTTTGTAGATTTGGGGCAACATGTCGTTTCAATCATCCTCCTAACAGGAGTCTGGTAAAAACTTGTTCTGCATTTCTAATAACAGTATCTTTGATCATTAACTGGTTAAAATATATCTGTTACTGCTGCCAATGACAGTATCCTTTTCCTCATGTAAATGACATTATTCACAGGTTTGTTCATTTAAAATAGTTTTAGCAATAATAAATTAGTAATGATAGGAATTTGTGGATAAGTCAAGCTCCTTAGAGGCTGCCTTTTTTTCTTATAGAAAGATAGCAAACTTAAAAAAAGTTTCCTTTTTCACTCTTCTACAACTTAGTTGAACATGATTGCAACTAATAATGGCACCTTTGGCTTCGTATAGAGGACGGAACCAAGTCTAAGCTAAACCTAAGGTGTAGTGGGCTACATACTGGGCTATAACATAAAAAATAAGTGACATATAATCTAACAATGATTTATATCTAAAATCAAAGTTTTCTTGAAACTAATATAATAACAGTTGTTCATGTTATCATTGGTTTTAGGCTATTGCAACAGCAAAAATGAGAGGTGAATATCCAGAGAGACCAGGACAACCTGAATGCCAGGTTTGCGTCTATGATTCATTGGCTCTAATTTGTACAGCATTTTGTTCTTGTGAATGTCACTTCAGTACTACTTTTTTATTTTAATATTTTTCTTGGTTCACTCTAGTTCTACTTAAAGACGGGTACATGCAAATTTGGAGCCACATGCAAATTTCATCATCCTCGAGACATGGCTGGAGTGGCTGGGCGAGTTTCACTGAATGTCTTGGGTTATCCACTTCGCCCGGTTTGCATTGTAGCTCTTATTGTTATATAGTCTTTCCAGATATCTGTTTTCTTTTCCTCTTTTAAGAAAGATAAACGATACATAAGCGTGATGCCACTTGGCATTCATCCATGATAGTGTGAGAAAATGTGCTCTTTTTTTAGAAATCATGGATTGATGCCACATGAGATTAAACATTTCTTGTATGTGTATCATTTCTTTTTAAGCAAGTTTGAGTTACCTAGGTGGGACAATGGTGAAACGTGATTACTATCTAGTGATACCTGTCCAAAAATTTAAGTTTTTTATAGCACAAGGCAAAAGTTTAGAGTCTCTTAGTTTTTGTATATTATCATTGTTAATTTTGTATTACAAAACTAAGTTTGAAATTTTGGTTTTCTTATATGATGTTTGTGATACTTTTGCGCAGAATGAGCCTGAATGCACTTATTATCTAAGAACTGGACAATGCAAATTTGGAAACACTTGTAAATTCCACCATCCTCAACCATCTAATATGATGGTCACATATGGTGGTTCTACAGTTTATCCTACGGTACAATCGCCAACAAGTCCAGGTCAGCATTCATACCCAGGGGGAATCACAAATTGGTCCATGTCTAGCGCTTCCTTTGTTCCTAGTCCTCGCTGGCAAGGTCCGTCAAATTATGCACAGATGATTCTACCTCAGGGTGTGGTCTCGGTTCCAGGATGGAATGCCTACAGAGTAAGCTGAGGTTTTAATATATTATTTTCTGTTTCTTGATATTATTTTGCATGGGGGTGTTTGGGTTTGCTTTTTAGAAAGTGATTATGTGATACCGAATTATCAATTTATGATAAACAAAGAATCATTTGTATATAATGAGCTCTAACTGATAGTTCTGATATGATGTTTGAAGTATTATGATTGTTTAAAGGATTAATATTTTAGATAACCGAAAAAGGAATTTTTTTCGTGAATTAAGGATATGTCTTGTGACATAGTAATAAACGTCTCACAAAATCATGACTAATGACGAAAATGCCCTTAAAATTTTGGAGATGACAAAAATACATTTGCGTAGTTAATTCCACCATGTCTAGATCACTTGCTTGGTCACTTCTCTTCAGGGTTCTCTGGGCTCGGTTTCATCTTTGGAGACTCAACAGCAGGCAGCTGGAAACAATCAAATATATGGAACTTCACAACTGAATGAATCAACTAATGAACCATTAAGTGGAACATATTCTTCATTTTATGCATTACCGAGGGAAAATGTATTCCCTGAAAGGCCAGGTCAGCCTGATTGTCAGTTTTACATGAAAACTGGTGACTGTAAGTTTGGTGCAGTTTGCAGATTTCACCACCCTAGAGAAAGGGTGATTCCCCCACCTGATTGTGCTTTAAGTCCACTCGGCCTGCCTTTACGCCCGGTTAGTTACTACATATTCATTTCCATTTTTGGCTGTCTCATGGTATATTTTTATCCCAGTTAGCGGTGTTAATTTCAATATGGTTACTTAAAAATGGGTTGATTTGGGTTATTTCTGATCTCAAAAGGGTCAAAGGGACTGAACGGGTTGAACTTTGTTCAAACCGTCTTTCCAAAGCATATAACCTCCTAAATCGTTTTTATTCAAAAAATTTGATTATTATTATGGTGGTAATACTATTCTTGTAATCTTATTTTAGTGTAAAAATTAATTATTAAAATATAGACAAAAGTGTTTTCTGACCCTTACCTGTACTAAATTGACCTGTTTTGATGTGTTACCTGCCCCGCCCCTACCCACCCATCTTGCCACCTCTTATCCTAGCGCATGCGTGTAAAAGAAATTGTTGACTATTTGTCAAATTCTCAAATGCATTCTTGGTTCTAAAGATAATGTTTTGCACAAAAACTATTCACAACAACTTTAAGGAATGACATAATAGGGCAATATGTAGCTCAGCTTGATAAAGAATTCATGCCAAAATGGGTAATTCTAGAGTGGGTCGGGTCGGGTTGGACCATACTGCAAACACATTTTTTTATCTGTCTCTGAATTTTAAAGGACGACTTTCTACCTATTTGATCCGCTTTCTTTTAAGTTGAATCCTTTATCTTAACCCATTTGGCCCGGTTGGATATAAACACAGCTCAAATCAAACCATCAATTAGCAAACATGTCGAAATTGCCACACCTACTACAAAATAGAAATATTCTTTCCCAATAGAATGGTTAACAAATTTCTTTCCAAATTTCAACAGGGAGAGCCTTTGTGTGTATTCTATTCTCGTTATGGAATATGCAAATTCGGTCCAAGTTGCAAGTTTGACCACCCAATGGGAGTCTTCACTTACAGTTACTCCCCAAATTCACCTCATGCCCATTTGTTAGCATCATCATCAGGTAGTGGCCCACTAAACATGACATCAGTGGGGCCCGTTATGGGACCTATTACCCTATCAGAAAGAAGACAAATGCCCTCCAGTGATAATAATAACAATACCGTTGACCCGGATGAATAATTATTTCCTAAAATCATTATGTGGTATTTAAACTGTTTACTGTAACTTCATTTATGTTGTCAATGTACAGAATAAAGTTAACCTATTCTTCTGGAATTCAATTCCATCTAAAGGCTCATATTCAAAAACTGCATTTTGTAAATTTTCAATTTCGGTCAACGTTTGGTCAAACACAATGTGGAGATATTATGCAGGATTTGTAAAAAAAATTCGAAAATCTATCAGCAGGACGGTTCCTACATCAAGAAATATATCTTGGTGATTATAGAACAGGTAATATAGTTTGTAAAAATATTAGTATATGGTCTATAGTTTTTGTTTTAATAAATGTTGTTTTTGCAGGTGCTAGTGATGTCGTTATACTAGAGACTCTTGAAAGCTGGCGTCCCGTGAGTTTTTTGGTAATGAGCTCTCACGATTATAAAATAAGTAAGGTAAATTTCGTTTTTTATAATCACAAAAGAATCATAATATTGGTTTTCATCAGATGTTTACTTTGCTCTAAGTTTCCAGATAATGAAAAAAATGATAGAAATTTTTGCGTGTTACGAGAGGTGGCAAGATGGGCGGTGAGAGGGTTGGGTTGGATAACAGGTCAAACAGATTGGGATGGATTAAGGTAAGTCACTTTATGATTGCATTGAGTATGTTACAAAAACAATATTATCATGTTAATGTTATAAAAGGTTGGGTATTCAAATTATATTGGGTGGAGGTTGTGGTGGCGAATTTATCCTAGAATTGTTATATAAATAAATGTTAATGTCATAAAAAACCAGACACTTTTCAATTTGCACATGTGTAAATAATCTAGCCAATAAATATTAACATAATACATAATTGGTCCAGTTTGGGATGGATTTTGGTAATCCCACTTTGTAGAGTGTATTACATACCTGTAAGATACTTGATCGGTGTGTTTTCTGGCTATTGGGACCCCCTTTATTAACTTATGCATGTGGTTAAAAATTACCAACTAGTATGCTCATTATCTGCAACCGGATCTCAAACTCGCTTCAAAGTCTGACTTGAAATATCAAATACTCAAAATACTTTCCTAACGATTCTATATTTTTAATACTTTCAGCTTTCTAACTATTTTAAAATACTATTTATTCTATTTTTTAGTGTAATACTTACATATGTTATTATGAAGATTGTTAACTTGTTATGCTGATAAAATAATATTATGTACACTCTTTTTTTCCAAGTAACTCTAAATACAATGTCTTATTATGAGTTGTGTAAACGTAACCTTTCTATTTTTATATCATTTTTACATGAGTAATAGTTTTAACTTTTTATACTAAAAGACAAAAAAATATATATTTGATTTGAGAGTAAATTGTCATTTTCGTCCATGTGGTTTTGTGAAAATTGACATTTTTATCAAATAGTTTGTTTTTTCGCATCTGGGTCCCTGTCGTTTACAAATCTTGTCAATATTCATCCAGTCCGTTAACTCCATCCAAATTCTTCGTTAAATGAGGGATATATTGGTCATTTTACATATATGTTTTATTTATTTATTTTTTTAACCTGATTTAGTCTATTTTCTTTAGGTACATTGCTATTTTAGTCCCCATGGTTTTGTAATATTTGCCACTTCAGTCCAAAAAGAACCACCAAACCACCACCACCCTATCACAGAACCGCCAACACTACACCAGACAACCCACCACCACACACACACACATACTAGATTGTCGTCACCATGTAAACCCTAGAAATCGACAGTCAATATTGAACTTGTAAACATACTGCTTCGAAAATGCTTATCAAACACTATTAATACCTTTACAATACTCGTTTTCAAGGTTTTCATATGCGTTTTCAAAGGAATCAGTTACAAGTTTGAGATTGACGATCGATTTCTAGCGCTTATGTGGTGGCAGAGATCTAGTGTGTGGTGGTGGGTAACGGTGTGGTGTTTGTGGTTTTGTAATAGGGTGGTGGTGGTGGTTCTTGTGATGGGATGGTGGTGTGGTGGCTCAGTGACATGGTGGTGATGTGGTGGTTCTAGCACGGGGTGGTGGTGATATGGTGTTTCATGAAGAGGTGGTGGTGAGATGGGTTTTTTTAGACTGAAATGGCAAACATGTCCATACCACAAGGACTAAAATAGCAATATACTAAAAGAGGATAGATTAAATCAGGTTTAAGAAAAATAAAACATATATGTTAAATGACTAATATACTTCTCATTTAACGGAGAATTTTGGATGAAATTAATGGACTGGAGGAATATGAAAAGATTTGTAAACGACAGGGACTCAAATGCGAGAAAACAAACAATTGATTGAAAGTGTCAAGTTTTCAACGAATCAAAGGGACAAAAATGATTATTTACTCTTGATTTGAAGTTTTCTATCTTTTTTTAAATTACTTTTAGCAAACCCCTTTAAATAAAATTTCATGTTACTTTAAATAGTTATGGCCTACACGTGGCATCTGAATATGTTATCTTCACATTAGAAAGATAATATCAAATTTTCATTTTTAGTGGTTAAACCTGTCACCATAGCGATCATAGTGAATGGAATTTGAAAGTATTTATGCTATGTTAGTATTTTAGTGTATATGTTTACTGCATTGAGACATATTTAAGTACTTTGTTTAGTTCATTTGCCCTTATTACTAATTTACAATGATCATCTTATCTTTGAATAATATGTTTTTGAGATTTTATTATTATAAAATCAAAAATAGACTGGTAAGTTGAAGTATAACACAACCAGATCTTTCATTATTATGATTTGTATGCATTGAAATTGACTTTAAACCACGTGTTGAATTGTTCTTTTTTAGTCATTGACAAGGTATAAACTCCTTGTGATATTATTTCTAACACCAAATGAAAAAACTTTATAACAACCAACCATTTAGGCAACCAAAATTTTATTGTATGAAATTAATAAGGTCAAACAAGTTTTTGATGTTATCAACTTACCGAACATGACAAGGTATGAAGCGGTACAATATATTCAAAGTAAAATTATTGAAAAGTACATACCATTAGAAATATAAGACGGTTGAATTGGGGTGTTTAATTTGTATCATAGTGATAAAGTGTAATGTAGGACGTGCGATTGCTAGTGTCACCATCGTTAACTTCTCCGAAGTTGTCAATGGTATTAGGACAAGAAGAACGACCACTTGTATTAGGACATATAATATGCAATTTGAATTCATTAAAGATTAATCGCTTATAGAGGAGCATAAAACCAGACATGGTACCTCACCCTTTAGATGTTATAAATGCGTACAGCTACGACGTGATGCCAGTTGCGCTCTCACATTTTGATAAGGTACTAACGCTTAGCCAATCGATGGTCAAGGGAATTTAAACCACCCAATTTTGAGCATGGAACACATTTGGGTGGTTTGGACTCATGAAACACGTTTCCGTGGGTTTTAACATATGGTAAGTCGTCTTTGGGCAATTGCATGATAAATTACGAGTTGTGTACCCCACCCTATGCGTCATCACGAGTCGTGTTATCTTATTATAATTAACTAAAAACGTTGCATAACACCACTTCGCTAATGACCCTAATGTGTTTCAATCATTGTCATAAATAGAAAACTAATATAGTATTACTTGTATTCATGCATATACTACTTGTATATTTCTATCACTTAGTCTCCCGTCTATACAAAGGAGAGCTAACGCATCTGTATGATAATTACATATATTTATGGTATCAAAGCTAAAATTAATATAGTATTACTTGTATTCATGTTTTACACTCCTTGAAGTTATATAATATATATTATTAAATATGTATGTCGGTTGGCATAATATCTTCTTAAGGTTTTTTTTAATAAGCCACTAATTTTTAGTAATTTACATAAAGAACCACACTTTATATCTTTCAGTGCCACTCTCAACTAATTTTCTAGATCTTCTTTCATTATATTTATTTCGAGTTTATTGTTATTTTTTTTCTCTTTAGGATTATAGCCAATAGATTGAATAGTAACCATTATGAGCTTTTATGATAAATCATAAATACTTTTTTTATGAACGGTAATCATGAATACTTATTAGTTATGCATTACTTTTGTTTTAAATTATTATAAATAAACTCATGTTCAAATTTTGCGTTAGACATACTTATATTATTAGGTTTACAAAATATAAATATATATAATTAATTAATAAGGAACACTTGGAACCTTTTCTAAAATATGTAATATTATTTATATAAGTTCATCTGACTTTAACCTTTTATTTATTTAACAAAGTGATTATGATTATATTGAGGTCTCATTGTACGCAATCACTGTTATTCCTTCAAAATCACGGTTGAAAGATGTCAGAGATTGGGAGGATGAAACACGAATAAAGATGGTGAGTAGGTTGAATGGGGTTAGCCACCATCTATTGCACTAGAATGGTTCGGTCGATTGGTGACGGGACACCAAAGAGTTAGAAAATACGAGAACCTGTAATGAAATATTAGAATCTTGAACAAGAAAGATAATCACTTTGTTGTAAAAGAATCCCGCAGCAACGTGCGGGGTTTAAATCCTAGTTATATATTAAAACTCTTAAACGTATCTTCTTAGTTAAATGGATATCTATTATATATATAAAATATATGAGAAGGGTATTTTAAGATATCATAAAATTAAGAACAATTACTTAAGTTAATGCATAAGATACAACCATTTTTAAAGATAAAATAGTATTTTTAACATTATTTACAGATTACCCCTTAGAATTAGTTACATAATAACTTTACATTTACTGTAAATTACATAAAATTTTACATTATCTACCATAAAACCAAAAAAACTTAATTTGTTTTAAGATTTCAGCTATATCTTATAATCTATCATTTTTTAAAAACTTTTTGAGACTACAATCATAACCTGTGTAATTTTTTAACGTTTGGTGTAAATTTTTTGTTGAACCGATCTGTATTTTGTAAGGTACAATAAATTAATGCGCAAATATACAATTCGTCTTGTAAAACCATTTATTTGGTATTTAAATTTTACCTTAGAAAACCTATAATAGACCAAAAATAAAAAAAACACATGTTGGATGTAAAATGTCGTCACGCCGTATTGCACGGACACCTGTGGGGTCTCATTAGAAGACAAAGTTAATTATAGAGTAAATTTCACGAACAGTCCCTATGGTTTACATGAATTGGATATTCAGTTCTTATTTTTAAAATATTACAAATATAAGCCTGAACTATACAAAGAGTGTACGCTAACAGTCCCTAACACTAACATATGTTAAGTTTCTCTGTTAAGTCTATATAAAATTACGAAAATACCCTTGATTTAAAAAAAAAATTAAGACCCATTAATATTTAAATATTGAATAAAACCTAACCCACCCCACCTAGATGTGTACAAACCGGGTTGGGGGCCCAAACCGGTTCGGGTTCCAAACCGAAACCGGTTTGGTCAAATTTGGTCAAAACCGGTTTGGCCCCAAACCGGTTCGGGTTGGAACCGGTTCCAAACCCAAAAAACCCAACCCTATCAAACCGGTTTGGGTCGGTTTGGAAACCGGTTCGGGCCCAAACCGGTTCGGCCCAAACCGATTTTTTTTTTGAAAATTTGGATTTTTGTTATATTAAAAAAAAATTTAAACTTTTTATTAAAACATTTAAAACATAAAACAATTTATAACATTTAAAACATTTAAACAATTTAAAACATTTATAAACATATATATACAATTTTAAACACAAGTAAAGTATATAAAACATTTATAAACATATATATAAACATTTAAAACATAAAACATTTTATGAACATTTATAAACATATATATACAATTTTAAACACAAGTAAAATATATAAAACATTTATAAAATTTAAAAAAACATAAAAGGGTTTGAAAACCGGGTTGTAAACTGGTTTGGAACCGGTTTGAAAACCGGTTTGGAACCGGTTTGAAACCGGTTCGGTTCCAAAACCGGTTTTTATCTTAAAAAGGGGAACCCGGTGGGGAACCGGTGGTTCGGGCCGGTTTCGAACCGGTTTGGGCCAAACCGGTTTGGGCCTCAAACCGGTTCCGGTTTTTTTGGCCAAACCAGTTTCCGAACCGGTTTTTTTGGCCAAACCGGTTCCCGAACCGGTTTTTTTTGGCCATCTCTAAGTCCCCACCACACCCCCTCTATCGTCACAATCTACCACCAACCGTCTTCTCCTTTAGCTAATGATTTTTAGTTCAACTGTTTAAGGTGAGGTATTCATAACATGTAAATAAGGAGAGCTCATGAGTTCAAGTCTTACTCTGAGTAAAATACTTAGAGTTGAGTCAGGGGTTTTTCCAACAATGAGTTTTCTTCTGAGTGAGTTGGGGGTGCGGTACCGGCTGGAAAACGGATAGATGAGCCCGATTAAAGATAACAACTATCATACGAAGCAGGATCGTACATTTGCCGTTAAAAAAACCATCTTCTCCCTTAACCTTCATACTTGTTGTCCGGTCATCTACGATCAAATTCAAAGTCCCACCATAACAGCCTACCACCAAAAATCTATTTGTCCAAAATCAAAATCCAAATTAAAAACAACTTTTGGAAATAGCTTAACACCCATAAGGCCATCTGCTCAAAAATTTCAAAAAAAAAAAGTTAAAAGAAATCCATGATTTTGTTTATGGCACCCAAAAATCCACCTATTTCAAAGTGAAAGTTTGAAGGAGAATGAAGAAACACACGATTTCGCCTGTGACTTTCCAAAACACACAAAATTGATCAGCTCTTCCACCATAATGAACCATTGTTCCCGATTCATCAAGAATTGAAGTAATCGTCGTCGCTAGTGTAAATTTTCGATCCGGTAATGGAAATTTTTTAATAAATATAGAGTCCGTCCCCCATAAGGTTTGGTTAAATCTCGGTCACTGTCTTTCTCCTTGCATCAGAATTTGGTGTAAATGGGTAGAAGAGGCTGCAAGGTGAGGTGTTGTTGATGATGGTGCGAAGAGATGAACATGAAGATGGTGTGATGGTGATGGGTATTTTGGTCAATTTCAAAAAATAAGAGAAAAACTTAACTTTTGTTAGTGTCGGAGACTGTTACCGTGTAATATTTGTATAGTTCAGTCCCGTATCTGTAATTTTTTAAAAGCAAAAAACTTAACTTGTAATTCGTGTAAACCACAGGACTGTTTTTGTAATTTACTCTTAATTATATAGAAATGCATGATGTTGTCATTGATAATAAGATATTCTTAATTATTTTAGTGGGAAGAAAATGACATCCAAAGTAACAACGGGGGTAATAGTGGAAGGAAACACATAATTAGAGAGATCACATGGTCAAGGAGCACGTGTGTACACACACTATTATATATAATGCTCTTATAAAAATAATATAGTACAAATCATTCATTATATTATATTATGGGTGGTGTTTGGGACATCGCATGTGTTTTCTGAGAAAAACTGGACCAAACAGTTACGTTTCGGTTAAAATATCACGGTTTGAAAACCTAGAGGTGACGGCTAGGTCAAAGTGTCACGTATAGACTGACTCCTGACAAAAGTACACTGATAGAAATGTACGGTTCTGAAACAAAATGTCACATTTGACCTAACCGTGACGGTTAAGGTACGAGGTAAGTACCACTTTGAACCGTCACGATTTGGCCTAACCGTGACGGTTTCTCGTCCATTTCATGGTATATGCACAAGACATTCGTGTTTTTTAATAAAAATGTTCATTTTTTTTATAAAAAAAGTATAGAATCCTATACTTAAAACCATACATAGTTATAACACAAAAGTAAACACTCTAATATAGATATTAATATTATAAAAAAAGTATAGAATACTAACACAAAACCAAAAATTAACATCTATAATAATCAATTTTATTCAAAAAGTTGTATGGTTTTGAGTATAGTATTTTATATTTTTTTATAGTATTAATATCTATAGTATAGTTTTACTTTTGTATTATAACTATGTATGGTTTTGAGTATAGTATTTATATACTTTTTTTTATAAAAATCAATATTTTTATAAAAAACATGAATGTGTTGTGCATATACCATGAAATGGGCGAGAAATCGTCACGGTTTGGCCTAACCGTGACGGTTCAAGGTGGTACTTACCTCGTACCTTAACCGTCACGGTTAGGTCAAACCGTGATCTTTTGTTTCAGAACCGTACATTTTTATCAGTGTACTTTTGTTAGGAGTCAGTCTATACATGACACTTTGACCTAGCCGTCACCTCTAGGTTTTCAAACCGTCACATTTTGGCCAAAATGTGACGATTTGATCCGGTTTCTCCTAAATTCTTTACGGTGCGGCTAAAATTATTTTATATTATATACATATGAAAACACAACAATCATGGGCAGTTACAATAACTAGGGTCATGATTGCAATTTAATTTATCATGTATAGTTTGTCTTATTAGGAGATAAGCTTTTATCATGTATAGTTTGTCTTATTAGGAGATAAGCTTATTGCAAGGTGGTATGCGAGTTAAATATTGATGAATAAATCGACCCAAGATTTATTGCACATATATTAATTGACGACGAGATATGGAAATATAAGAGTAGTAATATTGTTAGTTTATTGAATATAACCAGTATTAAGCCCCTGTGTTGCAGCGGGGGCGTAAAACCGTGACAAGTATCACTAATGTCACATTATCGTCAACGACCATCAACACCGAAAAAACTCATATTTAAAACGAAAAAAATATAATCAAACAGAAATTAGACAAAAAAACGTTGAACAACGCACGTGAAACGTAAAACATTAAAAACAATAACTAAATGATCTAGAACCCACACATTGCGATAGAGATACTCAACTGTAAAAAGTAAGTGCAAAAACGTTGAACCACACATACACGTTACGACATGTTAACTCTCAAGTTTAGACCGTAAATCGAAAATTTTGTAAAAGATGAAAAGTATTAGGGAATATGAAAAATTGTATGGGTTAAATTGTAAAAGATATAAAAGTATGGTGTGTAAAATAAAAAAGAAAAAGAAAAAAAATAAGATAGTTACAACCATTTGTGCATAGGATACAACAATTAATGCAATCATAACATGAAAATTAGTATTATATAAATTAATAATATTATCTGTTTACTGAATATCAGGTCAAACCTAAAACGTTTTTATTTAAGGGTATAATCCGAATTACCCTACTTTTCAAAGCACATTTAGTTCGGAAACATGATGATTGTGATTTATACTTTGTCATGTAGCACACGACGCAACTGTACATGCTTTTTTATGTACGTTTTAAGTTGGTCTACGTGTTATCATAATTTTGTCTAGAAAAGAGTAAGATGTTCAATGGTATAACTTCGATTTAATTAACGTTTTGACGTAAATTTAATCTGAAACAAGCTGGATTGATTGTTAGTCCATACTTTATCACGGCGAGTACGATGCCGGTGTAACACGCGAGTGGTCGGATAAACTAGTTATTATATTATTATATATGAATTGAGAAAGATGAATTGAGAAAGATCATTAGGAAAGTTTTGGTTTTTCCATTTTAACCCCACAAATTTAAGTCATTATTTTGGTTCATAATGTTTTCTTTCGACTTTTGTTTTTGTTGTTTTTTAAATCTCATCATTACATTAACGGTTGTATTCCGGTTTTTCGGCGCTTACTTTTACAATGACATACGCTTTCATGTTTTAAGGCGAGTGGTTTTTATGACGGAGTACACTTTTGGTTTTATAGAATGTTTTCTTTCGACTTTTCTTTTTGTTGTCTTTTAAATCTCATCGTTACATTAGCGTTCGCATTCCAGTTTTTTGACGCTCACTTTTACAACGACATACGCTTTCGGGTTTTAAAGTGAGCGGTGACAGAGTACACTTTTGATTTTTTACGCTTTAGGGTTTCACGACGAAGTGTTATTATTTATTTATTTTCTGATTTGATACTCGGGATCATATCGCCATGAACAGCTCGGCTTCAAGGTTGTACCCAACCGAGATTTTTGTGCTTTTTGTTATGTTTTTTTTTCTGTTGTTTTGGGTTTGTAAGAGTGTATGCATTATTGTTACCTGTGTTTGCAGTAAGGTTTTTTGATGTCTTAGGGTCTACGTCGGAATGACCGTTGGTACGTGTTTTGATGTCCGCGTTTCGTTATTTACGATCGCGGGGAATTCCCGTCGCAATGCGACGAGAGGAATATCTAGTATATATTAGTTAGAAACTTTCATAAATAGTGTAATTTTTAGGTTTTTAGAATTTGCCACATTGGTTTTGTATCATATTCACTTAAGCCTCCAACACCTTTTTGTCCGTTTCTTATTTCTTTATTTTAATAACCTATATATTTCACTAGGTTGTAGGTTCTAGCACCAACTAATTGATTTTGTGTTAATGTTGGACTAACCTATTTGGTAATTTTTTTGTTTTTTAAAATGGATGTTCTAGGTTTAAACCTCAGGCATGATGCAAAATTTTATGAAGTGGTTTAGAAGTAGGAGTAGGGTAAATTTGTCGTTATAAAAACTAACTTATTTTGTTTATTATTATTATTATACTTTAAAAAGAAAGGTTGATGATCTTTGTCATCGGCAAACTCTCATTCATCAATTTGGAATTTTATATTTTAAACACCTATAATTTTGTTTGTAAACGAGTCAAGAAAATTATAATCTTATTTTATCACATCATGCATGGCGTCGCTGCAAGCGGTTATTTTTATGTATGTTTTGAGTTAGTGTATGTTTTAACGTAAATTTTTTTTGGAGTCGTGTCAAATATAATATATTTTCACTCCATGGTAGAAATTCGAATCACTCTATGTTTTGACGTAAATTTGGTTCGAAAACATGTTAGCTCGATTATATTCTATCCTTTATCATGCTGGTTATAGCGTCGCCGTAACACCCAACGGGTAAAAGAACTAGTTTAAAAACAAGTAGTAGATTTAACAACTCGAACTTTGGTTTCAACAACATGAAAATGAACATCATCACAAAAATCCCAATTTGGCCTACTTGATTGTGAATTTATTTAATGGTATATTTGTCACATCATAATAAATCCACAAATCTTATAAATGATTTGCATACCCCACTACCCACCTCAAAAAATATAAATATAAATCTCATTATTATTTCAAATATATATAAAAAAATAGTTTTATCAAGGCGACTAATAAAGAACATGGATTCCTAAGCCCAATTAAACGAAATTCAATTGTTAGATTGGCTCCCAATATTCCCTCTGGTGAACTATTGTTTTAATAAATACAAAATGTGATATTGCAAAACATTTTTTTCTACAAATAAAATATATTAAATATGATATACCATTTTTTTAAGTAAATATAACTAATTATTAGTAATTGATCAAATTACTTCATCTTGTTATTAATCTTGTCTTGTGTTCCAATTAATCATATATACAAGTTCAAACTGCTTGTCGTCTCTTACTCATAAAAAAAATCTTATCGTTATATGTAATTAACTTGATATTTTCCATTAAAAAGTTTAACCTAATGGATGAATTGATAGTCAAGGAGATGTGTATAAGCAACAAAATGAGCCAAAACTTTCAAATTGAAATCCTCTTTTGAAAAAAAAGAACATCTTGGATATGCTTTTAAGGGCCCCACTGAATTTGATACTAATAGACCATAATTGTGTCTTAATTAATCAGTGTTTCTTCATGCTTTGCGGTTAATGATTTGTGAATTGTGATTAATCTTAAACAATAATGTACAAATTTCATTGCATGATGTACATCAAAGGTGTTCCCTTTATTAAAGTGACCACATGTCACTTCTAAGTTCTAACATAGATTCACACTTAGGGGTTGTTTGATTACTGCTGATTGAGTAGGATCTAACTGAGTCAGAAGCTGAACCAGTTAGAAGTTCTGACTGAGTCTGCATCTGACTGGAACCTTGGTTGTTTGATTTAGTATCTGCCTGACTCTGCTGAATGATAAAAATAACCATATTGTCTCGTTGTTTGTTATATCATGTATACATGCTTCGAGAAATATTTTGTCGACACAATCCGACTTCCAATTAACTCTAGCTTTTTTTTGTCATGTCTAGATCAAGAATTAATATCAAAACTGATTTCAAGAAAATCATATAAGCAACATATACTTATAGAACTCAAGATCCCACTAGTCAACAATAGTCAACAACATATACATAGAACTCAAGATCATAATATACACATCTACATACACAACTGCATACACATCTACATACACATCTACATACACATCTACATACACAACTACATACACAACTACATACACATCTACATACACAACTACATACACATCAACATACACATCTACATACACAACTACATACACATCTACATACACATCTACATACATAACTACATACAAAATCTACATACACATCTACATAGAAAGAAAGCAAGATTACTGGCTCTGCCTGCGGTTCCCGAGGGATTGTGATGGAGGTCGGATTGTGATGGGGGTAGCGACCGAGGGATTGGGATGGGTCTGCCTGCGGATTGGGATGGGTCTGCCTGATGGGGGAGGTCGGATTGTGATGGAGGTCAGATTATGATGGGTCTGCCTGCGAGTCGCTGCTCCGGCCAAGGGATTGGGGATCTGCGGGTCGCTGCTCCGGGGATTTGCTGCTCCGGCCGAGGGATTACGGGTTGCTGCTCTGGGGACCGTGATGGAGGTTCTGGGGATCTGCTACTCTGGCCGAGGGATTGGGGTCAGGCTGTGGAGGGGGCAGTGCAAAGATCGGGTTGTGGAGGTGAACAAATCAGGTTGTGGAGGGTTGTGAAGGCTGGGTCAACATATTTTCTTTTCAGGTCTCGGTCAGCAATGAGACTCGGTAAGCTAGCCACTTTTCCGAAATCAAACGGGCTGACCTGCTGACCGAGTCAGCCGGTCAGTCGGGTCAGCCTTGTCAACCGAAAACAAACAGCCCCTTACCATATTATATTATAGTTAATTTTACTTTTAACGTGTTAAACATAATATAAATACGGGTATTACCCTTGACTCAACTAGACCAAAGCAAGTAAAAACAGTTAAAGCTCACATCACGTCTTATTCATGTTCGCCCCCTTTAAAAAAATTTAATTTCGCTCTTCTTTTTTTCATAATTAGTGTTAATTTTTGGTTTAATAGTGTAAATTTATGAATCGGTAGTATAATATATATATATATATATATATATATATATATATATATATATATATATATATATATATATATATATATATATATATGTATATATATATATATATATATATGTGTATGTATATATATAGGGTCAGGATCTTTTCAGGACTCATAAAGATCGCGAGAACCACGAGAACTCATCCTAACCATTGATTTACATAAGTTTTATTTTATATTTATTTTATAATAAAGGGTAGTATTGGAATTTAATATTATAGATTCATATCAGTTACTAATTTATCTCTTTTTGTTTCTCTAAATTAAAGTTTTATTTTTAGTATTTATTCTTCTAAATTAAATCTCATGTTTATCTCTCTCATAATTGATTTTTTTCTATTTACATGTAAATATTCCATTTATTAATAATAAAAGTAATGAACTTTTAAAGAAAATGACGATGGTTGTTCAAACTTCAAAGCAAAGAAATTGGAAATTGGAAGTTGCATTATAAAATATTTATCATGAATAAATCTTAATAGTTATCTTTGTTTACAGGTAATGTAAGCTTTTTGTGAATATTATCATTTTAAAAAAAATTAAAAATAAATAATTAGTAGAAAACCTGGGTTATCTTAGATTTTATTATCGAAGAAAATTGTATATCTTTAATTTTGTTCTTTTTTGCAAATCATTGTTATAAGAAAGTTATAATTTTCATACATCTATCATCTGGTCAATATTATATTTTTTTATTCTTGTTTTGGTTTTATCGCATTGTATATATGCACTACTTACATATATGTATACATGCTTACATATGTATTAGATAATTTATAGATATGTAAATAGTTAATTTAGATTAGGTGGCATGTTTGTTATCTTTAAATTAATTTGTTTATTCTATAATGTTTATTTCTACATTTTAATACAATGTTTGTTAATATTTTTTGGGCTTTTATTTATTTGAGGTGTTCATATTACTTTAGAAATACTAAAAAAAATCATCCATAAAAAAAACCAGTAAACATGTAAATATGTATTGTGTTTATTCTCTGCTAATATTTATGTTGATGAGAATGTGGTATCATATTTGTATCTTTTTTCTCTGTGAACATACGGTTGAGATTGTTATTTATACATTTTATTATAGTGAATGTGTTTTTGTTTTGTTATGTAAATACACCTTAATTTTATTTTAATTTTGTATGTTTTTAAAAAGTAAATTTGTACATTAATCAACATTTAATATATGTAGATAAATAATAAATTTGAAGAGTTACATATGTAAATAAAACATTTACACGTTTGTAAACATTTACCTATATGTAAACAAACGAGTTTGAAAATTTACATATAGAAGATTAGATGGTTAGTACAAAGATTGATATTTATGTAAAAGATCAACAACGATGTTAGATTTATGATATGATTTTTTGAAACATCAAAATTTACTACTAAATACCATCTAACCATATTTATATAAATGTAACTAACATATTTACATACATGCCGGTGTCATATTTACATATACATATATGTAAATATGTTACATATGTAAATAGGTTTTTACGTACGTGAAGTTAGCCAATTTACGAATACTTTAATGCCAAATGGGTACATATGTGTAATTTTAATAGTTAATTATATATGTTAAATATTATATGTTTATATTAATGCTTTTCATAAAAATTACCTGAAAGTTATAGTAGTTGTTGTTAATTTACGTTAATTTTTTATAATAAAAGCTTTAGATTTTATTTTGTTTATATCGTTGAAAAATATTGTGATAAATTTATTTTTAAATGTTTGTATCATGAATTAATATACATATATAATTGTTGTAGATATGAGAGATGAAATATAAAATATCATTAATTACTAGTCAACTAATTGGAGAGAGAAATAAGATAATATATTACTATTATATCTTTTTTCTAATTTAAACTCATTAAATGATCTACTAGTTTACATTTTTAATATTGTTTAATTACAACCATAAATCAAAACAATCAATGGTCAATATTGGTTCTGTGAGTTCTCATTTAAAAATAAGTTTTGTAAAGAACCTGACCCTATATATCTATACTTATTAATAAAAGAATAACTTTAGTGCCATATGACATTCTCTTAAGCCTCTATTTTTTTTAATTCCCGCCTAAATATGTATCTGTTATTATTGTAGTCTAGGTTCATTTGACTAAAAGTTAACTTATATACAAGAGATATTTAAGAAAAAATTGAAAACTAACCCTAAATTAAAGCACATCTTTTTTTGGAAATTAAATCATACCTGATATTTTTTTCTTTTTTCAAATAATTCATAAATGAAAACTGTACAAATCATTTATGGTTTTCTTCATCTATGAAATTGGTTCTTTGATTGTGTTTTTCCATTAAATACTCCATTTATATTCAAATCTTGACAAAAGTTGCGGAATTTTTTAATCGACTAATCTCCAGTTTGAAGGAATTCATAGGTATTTTTTATTGGAAATGAAATCATACTTGAGTTTAAAATATTTCTCAACCATCGCAAGTTTACGACCCTCGCGATTTGTCTTTATAAAGTCTGATGATATCGTATTCGACAGACTTCATTTACGTTCTCATTTTGGTTTTGGTTTATCAAGTTTTTCTTCAACAAAAGGTATTTATTTTTTGTTATATTTGAACTTTTATCATCTGTGATTATAATTTAACCTATCATTGTCTAAAATTGTGTTTTGGATTAATATTATTTTACTTTAATTTTTTTAAAGGTGATTTACTTCAACAGTCAATCTATAAAGAGGTATTACATGCTTTTACTTTTTAAACTTCTTTATTTTCTTTTCATGTGTACTGTTATATTATTATTATTATGTTTGATAGGAGTTCGTTTGATATGTACAAATTGTTTTGATGTATCTGGAAGTAATATTGAAAATCATATTTTTATTCCACGGTTGGCTTTGACACATTCAAACAAAAGAATTTCTTTTAAATTTCAAAGAAGTCAGTTACTGTTGTCAGTGTGTTATGCAATGACAATAAAACAAGAGCCAACGATAAACGCTATCCAAAGTTGGTTTGTTTTTAAACATGGATAATGATTAGCTCTATGTTGTATTATCTCGAGTTAGAAGTAGATAGAGGTTAAAATTATTAATATTAGATAATGATGGAAAAATAACCAACAAAACACCAAATGTTGTATACAAATAAATTTTTGGATGTTTATGAATTTGAAATATTGTTTTTTATGTTCAATTTAATTTATTTATTAGTTAAAGTTCTTATTTATAAACTTATTTCATTCGATATTATACACTATTTAGATGTATAAATATTAATAGAGAAAACATACTAATGTTAGATATAGCTAATGTTAAAAATTATACATAAAAGTTGATATACAAAATATTATCAACAACATTATAACTTACGCACCTTTTTAAACAACAATAATATTTTTTATTGAACCCGTGTGTTACACGAGACTTTAGCCTAGTATATATATATATCAAGTTCGCCCTTTTAAAAAAAATTAGTTTCGTCCCCCCTTCTTTGGAATGTTCAACCTCCGCTACTGACTACACTTGCATTCTTTTCTTCCTAAAATATATGATCAGAAACTATAAATGTCAACGGTAACTTGGTGAAATATTTTTTTTTCGGAAAACCGCTAAAAAACATGAACTTTTTTGTTATGAACTTTGCTGTTGTATTATCTGCACATTGAAACTGACTTTGATATCATGTAGCTGTTGATATTCCATTCTCTAGTTTTAAGTAAATAACTAGAAGAACTATATCAATATTTATAATTTTTTACATGTGATACTAAAAGTTATTCATACGATCTCTTTTTTTATTCTCTCTCCCACTATTTTTATTTATTATGCATGTGTTTATGTGATTGTTAATTAAGTACTAAAGTATAGCTTCTATACTCAAGTCTATAAGAGCATTTACAGTGGAATCCTTAAAAATATGTGAGTGTGTTTGGTATATTATATGGAATGGTTTTAAGTGGTTGTGAGTGAAGAAGAGATAAAATGTTATTGTCGATTGTTATATTTAAAGAATCACTATTCAATCCTTATAAATTTTTTAATATTTTTTAAAGTGATTGTGAGTGGAAAAGAGAAAAAAAAGTAATGATAATGGTATAAAAAGTATTATTTAATTGAAAATGAGAGAGAAAATGTAGTGATTTTTAATGTAATTATATAGATAAAGATATGAAACCTACTGTGAATGCTTTAAATAATTGAAATCAATGGTTTAAAGTAGCAAAATGATATTGATAGGAAATGACATACAATTACAATTACACTTGTAATGAGTTAAAAGATTAATGTAGATTTTTGTAATTAAAGTGCATGCGATTAAAATAGTATTTAGGGGGTGGTTTTTGATATTGTATTTTAAGACGAAATTTTATATTCACTCCTAAACTCGGTCAATAGGTTCACTACATGTTTCCCAAGTTATAAACTCGTTTATATCTAAATAGTTATTTAGATGCATATTGTTTTTAACAAAAAGAAAAGAAATTAAACATTGTTAATGACAAACGATATTAAATTATTTTGAGGTTATTAATGATCCTTCTTTGTATTGTCTAAATATATGGTTTAAACATTACTTTACATGTAACAAAAAATGTGTGATGCATTTCACCTAACCTCATATTCAATATAAAATAGCATGAGTTATAGTCGACAATTAAACATGACATGGTTATATATATGGAGTATAGAGTTCATAAATTTTAAACAACTCTCCCTAATCTCACAAAAACTTATTGAACTTCTTAATTGTATCATCTCGATCAATCATGGAAGAGATAATCGAAACACTTCCACAACATACTTGTAGCTGGTTGAAAAATAGGTTCACCTTGTACAAGTATCAAGACGTGTGGAATCATCAAGAGTTCCTTGAAGGACGAATTTTGGCTCAACAAAACTTTAAGGCTCATCCAAATGATGTATTTCTTTGTAGTTATCCTAAAAGCGGCACAACATGGCTAAAAGCCTTGGCATTTGCCATCACGACCCGAGAAAAGTTTGATGACTCCAGTAGTCCTTTGCTCACAACCATGCCTCATGAATGCATTCATTTCCTCGAGAAAGACCTTGAGAAAATTGAAGAAAACCACAGGAACTCACACTTCCCACCAGTGTCAACACACTCTCATTACAATTGCCTGCCAGAGTCAGTCCTAACTTCAAAATGCAAGATAGTTTACATATATCGAAATGTAAAAGATGTTATTGTTTCTTATTACCATTTCATGATACAAATTGCCAAGCTACCCGTGGAAGATGCCCCGTTTGAGAAGGCATTTGATGAGTTTTGTCAGGGTTTTTCAGGTTATGGACCGTATTGGGAACATATCTTGGGATACTGGAAAGCAAGCTTGAAGAAACCTGAGATATTTCTTTTCTTGAAATATGAAGATATGAAAAAAGATCCAATAAACAATGTGAAGAGACTAGCTGAGTTTATTGGGTATCCTTTTACAATCAAAGAAGAGGAAGTGGGTGTGATAGATAGCATTATTAAGATGTGTAGTTTTGAGAAGTTGAGCAACTTAGAAGTAAACAAAAGTGGAACACATCGTGCTGAAGAACCTCATTCCATTGAAAACCGATTTTTCTTTAGGAAAGCTAGGGACGAAGATTGGAAGAACTACTTCACCAATGAGATGATTGAGAAAATAGACAAACTGATCGATGAGAAACTAGGTGGCACTGGCTTAGTTCTAAAATGAAAGGCTCATGATCACACTCTTGACTATTTTATGGCAGAAACTACTTGATTTCAAACTATCTTTCAAGATTGTTGTTTTAAATAATTGGGGGCTATGTCTATGGATGGATGATTTCCATCTATCTCATGTTATGTTCTGTATTTTAGATTTATGTAATTTTGTTGTATGTGTTATTAATAAGAGTGTTTGTTTGTATGTTAAATCAATATGACAACTTAGGATAAACTCTAATACAACCATCAGAAACAACTGATATGAGTGTTTAAGAAACTAGGTGTCACTAGTTTAGTTGTAAATGAAATAAGGGTGTTTATTGGTTAAGATATTTTATTCGGTTGATTTTGTTTTAATTTTTGTGGGACTTAACCGAAAGCCTGACCTATCCTAGCGAGAAATGTGTCTAACCGAACTAAATTCAACTGATTTATTCAGTTATGATCTCTGATTAAACCAGCTATTATTCGGTTCGGTTATCCAAAGCAAGATTTATAAAACCAGATAAACGAACCGAAAAACTAATAAGTCATTCAGATACGATTAGGAACATAACCAGATAATCGAAAAAAATATGTTCCATTTTTTTCGGTTACGGAAATGATTTGGTTTTCGGGTTATTCACTGACATATGTATAGTTTTGCACACCCCTAAATAAAAGACTCAAGATTACATTTTTGAGTCTTGACTATATTATTTTAGTGCATAAACTATTTGATTTTAAACTATCTTTCAAGATTATGGTTTTAAATAATTAAGGGCTATGTCTCTCGTTGGATGGATGCTTTCCATCTAACAATTTGTCATGTTCTTTATTTAGATTTAAAATATTTCGTTGTATGTAGTATTAATTAATAATGCTAGTTAAAATAAGGTATAATTGAAAATTAAGAAAAGTAAGAGGTGAAACTGGAATTTGAGTTGAAAGTAAGAGCCAACTTAAAACTGTGTAAACACTAAACATATATAGGAGGTTTATATATACTATATCAAATAACAAAATTTTATCGACTTATCGTCATATTACATGTAAGGGTGTTCAATATTAGGTTACAAACCTATTAAATCGAAACCTAACCCAACTAAACATTTGAATTTTGGTTTGATTTTGATGGATCTGAATTTTGATATTAAGTTTTTTGTTTTAAGAAATTCGATTTAGATAAACCAAGAAAACCGAAGTCATATACATAGGGATATGAATTTTCTAAGTTACACAACCCGTTATAAAACCGAGAAAACCAAACAATCACATTCGGATTTCATGAACATGTTTCCTAAAATTCGTAGTAGGGAGGATAAAGATATGTCGAATTGTTGATAGATATCTTTTTAATATGGTTATACTTTGATATGGTCTCGATTGTATGAAAAGAATTTTGTAAGTATAGATCCCGTTCGATCACTCTTCATGCGTCTTTCCTTCATTTTTATCATTGTAGATCATAGTTGTTATTCATCATTGTATAGACTACACAAGAAATCATAATAAACTATGCCATCATCTCAAATATACCCTCTCTACTAGCTTCATGTAATTTAGTGGTTACACCATAATGTACAATGTTCTTAAAACCGATTTAAGTAATTACAACATTTTATAACGGTTAAAGCATATATGAAGAATTACAACATTTTATAAGTTTACAACGGTATATATGAAGTTGCCTTGTAGGAAATGTTGGGAGACGTGGGGTGAAAAATATATGTATCGTCTATACGGTAGAAATGACCTAGGGATACAAGATCCATTGTTATGAAAACCGGACCGGACCCGGCCGGTCGAACCGGGAACCAGACTCCAAGCCGGTCAGGTTCGGTGCTTAAACCGTTTTGATGTTGAACTGTCGGACCGGGAATCGGACAGGTCGAACCGATTTTTATATATATTTTTTAAATTTTCAGCATTTTTTTACATATATTCATTAAAATATTTATAATTTTACCGGTCCGACCAGCGGATCGGTAAGATGTACGGTTTGCTGTCCAATCCGGTTTTAAAAACATTAATGTCCCTAATTTAAACCATAGTAAAAAATCTTAGAATTCTTCATAGCATACAACATGAAATTAACAAGTGGCTTTATAAATCCAACATACTTATGAACATGTTTTAAAAGTACTTCATATACTACATAAGTTCATGTTCACCACACAAAACAAGGAAAACTAGTATTCATTGTCAATATATTGCACTATAAAACAACTTACAAAATGCCAGTCTCATGTCATCTTCTAAGAGAACCACCAATCTGGTCCACCAGGTTTCTTCACCAGAATCTGATTATACTCTGGTCTCGACGTCTGCAAAACATTCATTGATTCATTTTATTACAGTTGATTATGTGATTTCTGATGGTTAAGGGGGGTGTTTGGGATTGTTCATTTAAACTGTTTATCTGTTTATTGCTTCTTGAAATAAACAGATTCAAATAATTAGCTTAAAACAGCTTATTTCACTCCCATTTTGGATAAGAAATCCCAAACACCCTCAAAACATTGTATTAGTAGATATGCAGTTTTAATAAGCATTCCCAAACACCCCTTTTGCTCCCATATGAACCAACGGAGCGTTTGGATTTGCGTTTTGGAACTGCAAACCTAATTTTGGCGACTTAATATCACATAAATTAGTTTCTAATGTTTGAATAAACACATTCTGATTATCTGATTATCTGACTAAAATAGTCAGTTTTGGGTGATGAGTTTTATACCAGCAGCACTGATGATTGACAGGTAAAATAAATTTACTTATTTACATTCTTTTAACCTAATTAAAAAGACTTTCATTTCTATTTTCAAAAACCATCTCTTTACTTTAACAAAAATGTCCTTTTTGATCAAATTATGAACCGAAGTTAC
This sequence comes from Flaveria ramosissima, assembly GCA_025215565.1. Taxonomy (NCBI): domain Eukaryota; kingdom Viridiplantae; phylum Streptophyta; class Magnoliopsida; order Asterales; family Asteraceae; genus Flaveria; species Flaveria ramosissima. The sequence continues at coordinate 16,153,699 of CM046035.1, forward strand.
AAAAACATAATTTAGCAAACACCCAAACATCAGATTATCAGATTGCTACAACAGCAAAAGCCTATTTGAAGTTCAACACTGTTTTCTACAGCCATTTTATTAAAGTTGATTGACTGATTCTCATTAGTCAAGATCACATAATCTATATCAAAACAGACATCCGAACACCCATAAGATTTGTCGGTTTCTCATGGTGAATTACTCCTGTGTTTAGCCCACATACGTGTTTATTTTACTCTAACAGTCTGATAAGTGATAAACCTTTAACGAAATGATAACTACAACTACACGTATAACTTGATGAAGCTCTGTCAAACACCATGATAATGTCAGATAATCAATACAATTATACAAAAAATAATTATCTGAAGCTAACTTTGGCAACTTATAAGTAAAATTAAAAGATTATTTACGAAAAGAACTCTAGACAACCATGGAATGAGAAAATGAGTTTGTTTTATAAGATGGAATAGAATGAAGCATCCCTCTAAGGAGTCTGATTCCTTTAAGTAAATCAGTAATTAATCGCTAATTACTAGCCTATCATTGCAATCTAAGCTAATCGCCTCATTAATCGGTCAAGTGCTGGAATCGGACAAAATTGGTATGAACAACTAATAATTTACATAGATGAGAGAACTAAAGAGTATCTTCCACCTAGAAAGATCTGAATGTAGACTTCAAGAAACAAATAGCATAAACTTATGACGTCCTCAGATATCATTATGGTTTTAAATAATGAACAAACAAGTAGCCAAATAGCGACGTAGCAATTTGGGATTTCTTATATGAACCAACTTATTTCGCCTTACAACGTAAACCTGTAATCTTGAATCCACCTACAATAATCAGTTTAAAATAGACCATATCAAACCGCTACACCTAATAATAACCAAGTTTTTTCACTCTTCCATTTAAGTCATTCAAACTTTTTTCAACTACAAAAACACTCAATATTTAACATTGTTCCATTGTTGTGAGATTTTTTATAAACACTAAAAATTAAGCGATCTAAATATGACATATATGAAACTTGGCTACAATTTAGTGATTATTCTTTTCAAGATTAACTTCACACAAGAGGTAATTGTGAAGAAAAAGAGTCCCTAAATAATAACAAGTTTCATAACAATGAAAAATTTTCACAACACTGAAACAATGTTGAAACTCGAGTGGTTTTCTTAGTTAGAAATAGTATGAGTGACTGTATAAAAATAATTTTGAAACTCGGTTACCCTTAAGCATAAGCACTTCCTTCATCAAAACACACAAAAGTGCTTATCTGCTTCTACAAAATGTTATAAGCAGATTAGATGTTTAAATAAGCAACCCTAAACAAATTAAACATTCATCTTCTTCATCTAGAAGGCATCATTACTTATTAAAAACATGTAAATCTTCGTTCCAATTTTCAAATATTGACCCATAAATTAACCCCATTAGTAGATCAGAATCATCAGATGAATTAAATGCTGATTACACCCAATAACTAGTTCTAATTAACTATCAGCATATCAATTTCATACAATCACACACACCAAATACAGATAACACGTATACAAGAACATCCCTACATAAAAAAGTAACAATTTCCACCAAATTTTTCAGTAATTCAATGAAAAGAAACCCTAAAACAGCTACCCATAATAAAAAAACTTGAGATTCAAAGCAAAACGAAAGCGGAAAACTAACCAGATCTTTGAAGATGATGAAAGCGACGACGAAGAAGAAGACGAAAAGGATCTCAAACTCAGCGAATCGAACGAACCTAAACACCGAGTCAACAGCCCGAGTTAGCAACGACTCATCGTCTCTTCTTCTAATGGGTCCTGATCGTTTCGCCATATTTGTTGTATGAATTCAACTATTGGATCTTGTGGGCAATTGATCGATGATCAATTTGGGCAAATGTTTGAAGAATCGAGTATTAATTTTTGGAAGAATGAAGAAAACACAATTCATAGGGGGGACGATTGCATTTGTACCAAAACAGAAGGGCTGAAATGGTAAATTACCAAATTTTTCTACGGAGCGTTATAGAAACTCGTTAACCGGCATGTGACACTCTCGTCTCAAAACAATGCATGAGGCAAACGACTCACTATTAACATCCTTTTTTTGTTTTAATTTGAAATATAAATTTGTTTTTTTATGCATACAACATGGTAAATGTTTTGCCTTTTTTCAAAGGAGTTTTTAATCTCGTGCGATGAGGCGAGACCGTACGAACACATCAACGTGGTAAGGGGTACGTTTGCAAATATTGTAAGCAACTTCGAAACTCGCTATGCGCATCCCCCGTGACACTAATGTGGTTATGTATCGCACGTTACGACGTAAACATGAACCAACATTAGAACGAAGAACTCGTTAAAATAGTTCATAGCAAAGAAAGTAAAATATTTGTAAAAAACAAAAGAAAATAATTTAAAATAGAGTATTAAAAAAAGGAAAAGGAAAAATAAAACCAATAAAAGAAAAAATATTACGATTGGGGGATTGGATTTGAGGACGGATTCAAATCCGAGTTGTCACTGTAAAAGTTGAACCTCTTAGAGCATTCACAACCCATTCCTTATCTTTATCTATATAATTATACTAAAAATACAATTTTTTCTCTCATTCTTTTAATTAAATAATATTTTTTTATACCTTCATCATTACATTTTCTCTCTCCTACACTCACAACAACTTTTAAAAATATTAAAAAAATTATAAGGGTTGAACAGTAATTCCTTAAATTTACAGATTGTACAGTAACATTTCTCTCTCCTCCACTCACAACCACTCACAACTACCAATAACCATTCCATATAACTTAAGGATTACACTCACATACATATACCAAACGGGTTGTGAATGCTCTTACCATTGCAACCAAAGTTAAACTCATCTATGTAGTAGTAAAATATGTTAAAATAAAAAAAAATTCATAACAATTCCACCACACTTGGTATTGAGTATATATAGAATTATAATATAAATTTTACCGTAAACTAATGTGTATAATAAAATATAAGAAAATTGGATTTTAACAATCCAAACTATTAACCAATATTAATCCCAACTAGCAATTTGACCAGTACTAATTTTAACTTTCGATTTTATTACTAATAACAATCTCAGTCTAACTATTTGTTAACTCCGTTAGTTTTTTATGACGTATTATGTTAATGTGGTGTGGCTCGTGACGTGATGTGTAACATAGAAATAATTAGAAACATAAATATATTACTCATTTTTTCATAAATGATCATTTTTTAAGTTATTCAACATAACACTTTTGTCGCTGATGGAGTAGTTTGGAGACAAAGAGACGCAAAAAATTGAATGATATATTTATATTTTTTTATTTTAGCTATATAATACGCAATGTCACATACCACATCATGAGCAACGTCATATGTCACGTCATAAAAACTAACATAGTAAACGAACAGTTAGCTTGTGACTGTTATTGGTAACAAAATCGAAATTTGAAATTAGTATTAGTCAAATTATTAGTTGGGATTAATGTTGGTCAATAGTTAATAGTTTGGATTATGAAAATTTAATTTTTCTAAAATATATGATTATTAGATATTACCAAGTTTGTTATCAAATTTCTATAAAAGAAAAGAAAAAACAAACGCACCACTAGTATCTTTACTAAAACATAGCAACATAAATTTGTACTCATATTTAGGGATGACTTTATACTAATAATCAAGTTTTAAATGGCACATTAGAGTTACTTTTGTATTTCATCTAAAGTTATTTAACTTTCATTAGGTGTTTTAATATTGTTGCATTCCATCTAAAGTTATTTAACTTTCAGCAGATGTTTTAACCTGTCATAATAAATTTGGGTAGACAAAATTACCATAAAAACATTTAGTTTGGTGAAGGATTAGATTTTTGTTAGGTTGATAAACCTAATCTAACAGCCTGAGACCTTCAAACACACAACTATGAATTTGAAGTAAATTTTTAATTAAGAAAAATGTTAGGAAAAAATAACCGTAAAACATGTCTAATTCATATCAAATACACTAGTTAACCGTTGTTAGCAACGACAAAAATTCATCGTCAAAATTTAACTTTTATAACCATTTCACGGGAAATGAAATTTAATGTTGTTATTGTTGTTGTTGCTGCTGCTTGTTCTTTTAAACTTGTTTACTTTTAAACTTGCTCTTTTAATATGTTTTATGTAACAACTTAAACTAACTAGGTAACTTGGTCAGATTTTGAAGGGTAAACGAGAGAGGAGCATCATGTTTGTAGTTTAAACATAATTATTGTATACACATTTATAATTTTAGTTGTAAATTTGTAGTGTGATACAATTTTTGGTAAATGTTGTGTTTGGATTCTACCCACCAACCCATATACACTAGTCATCTAACACGAATAACTTAACATAACATAACATAAAAAATAATATTTATTACAAGTGTATGGATTAACATAATATATAATAAATAATAATAATAATAATAAATACAAGTGCATGGACCATTGAAACACTTTCAAATCCACAATCATTCTCCATGGTTTTTGCTGGTGAAACACTCTTTGGGTTGTGGCAATGGCAGTGGCGTCCGATTTAAGTGTTTTGGCCCCTTTATCTTACTTACATTTTCTTATAATGCACAATGCAAAGTGCCTCAAAAGGAAAGATTCAATATACACATCATATCATAACTTTCATTTCAAGTTTTTCTAAATTTATTTATCAGTTTTTTCAAGATTATTTATTTTTGTTTTTCTAGAAAATAAAATTCGTCTAAGAACGAAATTATAGACCAGAAAATAATCATAAATAATCGGTCTGTTATTGTGGGGCTAGCCCATATAGTAAAGGCACAAGCCTCTTAAGGTAGAAGTCATAGGCTTAATCCTAAACAATAATGTAAGTTATTATAAGGTGGGCTAGCCCATATAACAGAGACACAAGTCTGGACTCTGGCCCCTTAACCCGCCCTTAACCCTTATAAGTATGTATTTGGTCTATTTTTTTGTCTATAAACACCAAAATGAGATTTTACATTGTTACATTCTTAGCTTAAAATTATACAAATTCAATCTTGTTTATGGCTAGGAAGTAATATGTACATCTACCTAATGATTTTTTCTCTTTCAAGGTGGGCAGAAAAGTATGATATAAATATTCTAACTACTTGAGAAATTAATCATTTGATTATAACTTTTTAATGGTTCACTCTTTACTCTGTCAAATAACTGTTTTCTAATTAAAATATAATATTTTAATTTAATTTAATAATATATAATATTTTTATGTAATTTAATATTACTTATAACTAAATATAATAATTAAAAAATGAAAGAAATGGAAATGACCATTTTGCCCTCAAATTCTATAGAGGTGTTTGGAGTTGTTGGGTGTTTCATTAACTTAGAAAATCAACATTAACTTTTGGTTGCATGCATTACTTTAGTTGGCAAGACCTTTTAATCTCTCTACCAAACTTAAAATCTTTACACTCAAAGTTGAACTCAAAAGGTTATTGACTTTACATTAGAAGTACAAATTCTAAGTATCCTCAAATCACATTAGATATGATGCTCTAAAAGATTATTTGGTATATCTTAACAACAAAGCATACACAATGCTTCAATATATAACCAACACCATCCTTCCTTCATCAACTTCTAATTCATCTTACAATGAAAGACCGAATGGAGCGTCTCATAATCTTCCCATTTACCGCTGGTTGTGTCTCTTCTTCAAGTGTATCGGTGTGTATACAACATGAAAGACGACCAAAGGAGCACATCAATTCGACTCACACAGGTATGCATACGACTACTAAAAAAGTAACTATGCATTAAAGAAAAAATCATGAGTGGTGATCACCAATGGATTGGTCAAAATCCAAAAGATATATAGAAATATCTATTTTTTTCAATATTAATGTTTTAGTAAAACCCAAAATACCGATGCATATCAGTTGGATCTCTAACGTTAAAGGTCAATCGATAATATGTCACATTAGCTTATTAATTAGAAAACACATGAAAATCAATAAAAAATACCCATTTTGTATTATGTTTTATTTCCAAAATGTATAATCTTTAGATCAGTATGAAGAATACACAAAAAAAACACCGAGGGTACATGTTTTCTTGCAAGTTGAATAGATGTATGATATAATTTTGGTGTGTTTTATAGCGTGTAGGTCGATGGAAGTTGTTAAAGAACAGAACGACACAACAAACGACGACGCTATGAAGGGTTTGTCCAAGTTTCCGACACCATCAAAACCTAATATATACATTGGGTTTCACCGGCTCACTCGAACCATCAAAAGCTTTTCTCAATCACTTGGTAAGTCATGGCTCATAAAAATGTTACATATAAAAAATGTATCTTATTTGTGACACTTTAAAGTTTAAACTAGCCGACTCAAATATGTCCGGTGAAGAAAACACATGGTTGGAAGGTGGAGTAATTCTTTACGTTAAGTTGTTTCTTTTTTTAGTTTGTTTCATTCTTTAAGCTTTCCTAAAATCTAATATATGTGTGTGTCATACACTCATATCTATATGTACAAGCATGCTTAGTGTGTAATTAATTTTAAGTAGTAAATTGTGATAACCACAAGAATACTTATACGCGGTTGGGGTGTTTAAAACCCTTGAAATCAGCTCAACCGCCCAAAACCAAAGCAAGTCGGTTGATTTGAGATCTGAACGGTTAGTTTTGGTGTTTTAGTGGTTTAACGGTTTGGATATGTAGCCTTGTTGTCCGAATAGATTCTTTAACTTCTATTTTCTATAATTTTTTTCATATTCTTTATATGTGTTATGTATACGAAAAAATATACAAAGTTTTACACAAAGTGATAGCTTTGATAAATATATTAAAAGGTCGGGAAAAATGTCAAAACCAAACTGTTAAACCCCCACACAACCGATATAACCGACACACCAACCTAAAAGTTTGGTTTGGTGTTTTTTGAAAATGTAGTTAGCGGTTCAACCTATAATTTTCATCAAAATTGGTCCGATCAAACCATGAAATATACAATGAAAGAGATTGTGGTTATGTGATTAGATATCGACTTTTGTATTACAGGTTAAAAATAGATGCATGTGCTAATGTCATTTTTTAAGTCTAATACTTCAAATCAGTTTTGTATTAAATAAATAAATATGGATGTGTGTATCTTGTACAAATATAACTTTTTTTCTTTAGTTGTTAATAAACTATTATAGTCGGTCAAACAATTCAAACTAAAACAAGTCAACCGGTTTTGTTGATTTGGTATATATATACTATTCAATTCACGGTTTAATTTTGACAATTTACATTTTCAAAAATATAAAGCAGTTTGTGTAAACAGAATCGGTTGTTTTAACATCTCTTAACTTTTTTTTTTATTTTAGTGCATGTTTGGGATTGTTTATTTCACTCATACTTTTGACTTATTAACTTTTAAGAAGTTGATAAGTCAAAAAAAGTGTTTGGAAAAGCTAAAATGACTTTTGAAACTGATTTTTCATATATGGTAAAAAATAAGGTTTTGAAAAGTAAGAGAAGTGTTACTTATTGACTTTTTAAAATTACTTTTGGTCTAATTTTCTATTATACCCATCTACTACCTTTTATTAACTCTTATCATTTTTAAAGTATGTATTTTTTGGTCATTTTACAACGTTTTAGTTTATAAGCTAATCCAAATATTAATAAGTTTTTTTTGTCAAAAGTCATTTTCAATCAAAATAATAAAATCTCAAATATGCCCTTAGGAATATGAAGTTATATGTGTACTTGTAATTGTTAATCGCCCATAGAATTTTAAAAAATCAATACAAATAATGCTTTTAAAAAATAAAAGTTTAAATTCATCAAACTGTAAAACTGATAAGTTCAGCTAACCCAACCAGCCTGACTAGTTTGGTTTAGCTTTTTGCAAAACTATCGTTAACAATTCAATCTAGAATTTTCATCAAAATTAAATAAATCTGACTATAGACATCCTTTATTTTATCATTGTAGTTTTAGGGGCTGTTTGGCAACGTCTGAATGATTAAGTGCTGAACCAATAGGAGGTCTGAACCATTAAGTGCTGAACCATTAAGAGGTCTGACCCATTAAGAACTAGTATATCGTTTAACTATTCAAATGCAAATATCTGACCAATTCAGATAAAAGGTTTTAACCATTCAGCATTAGACCTCTTAACCATTCAGCATCAGTATAATGCTTAACCATTCAGAGGTAAATGTCTAAACCATTCAGACATTTGCTCGCAAAACAAACAGTCTGAACCATTAAGTGTTGAACCATTCAGACATCTGAATCATTAAGAGGCTGATTAAGAAGCTGTCAAACAGCCCCTTACTCATGTAAATTATGATGACAGTATTCAAGGAGGAGGTGGAGGATCAAGAAATGGAGTTAGAGATTGGCCTTCCTACGAATGTAAAGCATGTTACACACATTGGGATCGATGGACCCTTGACCCATGACGCCAATGGTTGCAACCACTTGGCCTTCTCAGACTTTCTCTCGCTACGTACAGGTTCGATGGCTCAGTATGAGGAATGCGCAAACGTATTACAAACACATGTGACTCATGGTACACAAAATACATCCTCTAAGCCACCCGACATTAAAGAAAAATAAAAAAATTGTAGATGGTACAAGGGACGCTATTCTATAAAGTTGTGTGAACATTAGTTTTCGTGTGAGACAAATTGATCGTACCATGTGTGATAGTGTGTTGTTATAGAAAGTTTGACATGATTAAAACTATCTTCGTCAAATTATTATTCCTATATTTCAAACTAATTTTTTAGAATGTTTATTGTTTTGCGTTTATCTTTTGAATTGTAAATTGTGATAAGATTATTAATTATTAATACTATTAATACTATAAGTAGTCATCGGAAGCTCTAATCATGTTGTGCCACATGTAATTGGCACATATAAGTTAATTAATGTATATGTTTTTATAGGCCGGATTGAACATTTAATGTTGCGTTTTAGAATGAGTGTAGTATTTGTAGCGGGGGCGGAAAATTATGACATGTAGTACCAATAATATGTCACTATCAGTGACCAATGACTATTGACACCAAAAAACTCATATTAAAAAAAATCAAAAAACGAAAAAAATAAAACATAACGGAAAGGAGAAGAAAAAACTGAACCATGCAGGCTAAACATAAACCCTTTAAAACATTAAGTCGATTTAGGATCAGCGCGTTGCGACAGAACCGTTAAACCGGGAAATTATAAGCGTAAAAACGTTGTACCATGCACGCATATTGTGCCATGTTAACTTGTAAAATTCAGAATAAAACGTAAAACGAAAAGTTTATAACATAGGAAAAGTATAAGGGATCAAAATTAAAATTAATAAATATGTTGAGGCTAAATTTAAAAGATGTAAAAAGATAAAAAAAAAAAAAGATCAAGATTAAAAAAAAGACAAAATGTGAGTACAAATCACTAAAACACATACTACATAGGTTGAATAAATAAAATATTAAATAGTTATTAACAAAATTTAAGGAATTATAAAACGATCTTTTGATATAAGATATGATTGATATTGCGTACGACTACTGTACGAGTAATAAAATGATGATATAAATTTTAAACTTTTGTTAAAATAGTTTTTTTGTTTTTCTCAAATAAAAGTTGGCATTTAAACATTTTGTTTCAATACAATCGTTTTAAAAAAAGTGTCATTTTTAAAAATTTCTTTATTATAACTTTGAATTTTAATTATTTTTGTTTCATAAGAATTTTATTTTATAAAAAACACAGGTTTTAAAATATTTTTTATTTTTAAAAAGTTTGATATTTAAAAAAAACTTGTTTCATAAAAAAATTATTTATGTAGAAATTGCGTTTACAGAAAGATCTCTTTTTAATTTAATTAAAAATAATAATTTTTAATATAAAAAAGAATTAAATAATATAATTAGTAGTTAATGTGATATTTAATATAAGAGATAAGCCGTAAAATAAAATTGAGGATGTCTAGGATTGTGTCATGTGGCCTCCAAAAACCTTATTTTATTAGCACAAATGTTTATGAAAATATATTCTTTCGATTTGTTTTTTATCAACATTTTCAAGGTACACATGCAGGTTTTTTCACGATTCAACGACTCAATTGCTGCACAAGGGTTTGCATTTACTAGTTTAAGCACAAACGTCAGAAAATTACCATTCTGAGTTATGAGGTCATATAGTTTGCTTCAATAACATTTGAGCACAAATTGTATAAAAATACAAGAAGTTAAATATGAATAATCACTTACAAGTTACATCTATGAGCAAAAAATAAATAAACAAAAGAAATATTGATAATTTGTGACCAGAAGAGTAAAATACATAAATATGCAACTTATTATACCTAAAACAAGAATAAACCCACTACATGTCATTCGTAGACATCTTATTATTTTAATTATTTTTTCTAAACTAATGATTTTTAAATATAATCTTTAATTTAATTGAAACCTTTTCTTTATCAAAACTTAGAGGCTGTTTGATTACTGCTGACTGAGTAAGATCTGACTGAGTCAGAAGCTGACCCAGTAAGAAGTTTTGACTGGGTCTGTATCTGACTGAAACTTGACTGTTTGATTTATTATCTGACTGACTCTGCAGAATGAGAAAAATAACCATATTGCCCCGTTGTTATGACGAGTTCGCTAAACATCTACTTTTAAAGTTGTCCTCAACATCAAAAAAGACAGTTCATAATTTTCTAAAATAGTAGGTAACAAAATTCTTTAAAATAGTAGGTAACAAATGTAGTTAAAAGGAAAGAAAAAGGTTGTGTTTGGTTTTATAGCGCTAAAGCTAAACATCATCATCTTCTTCCTCAAGCTTCTTCACCTTCATTTCAGTCAACAATGGCGTAACCTCAAAGATATCCCTCTGTGCGCGGAGGGAGGGCGGTGCGCAGAGGTAGTGCGACAAAGGGGTCGCGCGGAGGGTGAGAAGAGCGCTGGCGGGAGGGCGGTGCGCAGAGGGAGTGCAACAAAGGGGTCGCGCAGAGGGTGAGAAGAGTGCCGGCGGGAGGGCGGTGCGCAGAGGGAGGGTGATGCGCGAAGGGGTTGCGCGGAGGGGTAGGAAGAACGGGCGGTGCGACTGCTTTGTGGTCTGGTCAGCGAACCCAATTTGAGGGTCTGGGTCAGAACTTATGACTCGGTCAGGGCACCTTTCCGCGCAAATCAAACACGCTGACCGGCTGACCGAGTCAGCCAGTCAGCGGTCAGTGATGGAATAAAGCAAATCAAACACAGCCTTAGTCAAACAAGAAACAAATGTCAATGGATTCCAACTTTTGACCATTATCCCAAACAAAACCAAAAATTCAAACTTTTGAAAAAAAAACTCGGTTGATGATTCAGTAGTAAAATTCAAAGACTTTGTAAAAACTATCTACGTTTTAATCTGGTTATAAGTAGTTGAGTCTTAATATAAGATTTTGTTGTTAAAAAAATAATATAATATAAATGTAATTATTTAATTTCAAATATGATTATCCTGATTTTTAACATAATCTTGAATTCAAACTTTTTATAATAACTTGTCAAGCAAGTAACAAATGTCGAAGATTCCAACTTTTGACCATTATCCAAAACAAATCAAACCATGTACAACACCTAATGCCAACCGTACAACTCATCAAGCACCACACCATAGAGAATCCCAACGAATCACAAACCCCAAAAATAATTCCCAAAAAAAAACACAATTTAAATACAAAACAAAAATAAAAAAAAATTACAATATTGGGGGAGAAGACGAACAATTCCTTTGAATCTTTGATCTTCACGCCCCCAAATTCAAAATTCAACATCATGAATTCATCGATTCATTAATCGATCGATTCATCATCATCTTCTTCCCCTTGATTCAACGATTTTAACGATGGTATTGATGATCACGAAGTGTGGAACGAAGGATTTGATCGAAAACAGCGATCGCAGCGGCGGCGACGGTGATATCGCCGCCGTCGCCGGCGCCGGAGAAACGACGGTTCCGCCGGTGAATTTCGCGAATGTTGAAGATCGAGTTTACAGATCTGGATTCCCTCAGCCTTCGAATTTCACGTTTCTTGAGACCTTAAAGCTTCGATCGATCATGTGAGTTTGTTGATTTTCGAATTTCGATTGAATTGATATGATTATCGTTTGATTTGTTGTGTAATCGATGATCAATCGATGATGAATCGATGATGAATTGATGATGAATGTGGTGTTTGTTGGTGTAGATATTTGTGCCCTGAGCCCTACCCTGAGGAGAATATTGAATTTCTTAAAGCTCATAATATTTGCCTCTTTCAATTTGCAATTGATGGTACAAAGGTTTGTTTGTTTGTTTATTAACTTGATGAACAAGCTACATTGTGTATAATATTATTTATGTGTACGTGTTTAATACAGTACCAGTTTTGGCGGTCTGTTTTGATATTGGTATTGTATGATATGAATGTGCAGGGTCTTTCTATTGACGTTCTAGGGAATGTTATAACCGAGGCACTAGAACTTTTGATCGGTATAGAATGTTATTTACAAGTTTTTTATCATACTCGTTATGGAAAGTAATTGTAGTGTTAATTAGTTGTGTGTTTTGTGTTTTCAGATGTGAGAATCCATCCGGTTCTAATACATTGCAAACAAGGGAAGGTATGTGACAAGTAAACTCGTTTTTCATGTTACTTAGTATTGGTTTTTCGTGTTAAATACAAGTTGGTGCAACACTACGACCTGTGGTTTGCTTTAAATAACGCGTACTTGGTTATAACTTGTTTCTTGTGTTATAAGTCAACTAAGGGAGTGTTTGGTGTGGGTTTTAAAATTGAAAAACTAGTTTTCTATATAAAGAGATGAAGATAATAAGTTTTAATAAAAAATTAGTGTGTATGATATGTTGTTTGGATGTGTTTTTTATGTTTGAAGTTGTAATAGTTTTCTATATAAAGAGATGAAGATAATAAGTTTTAATAAAAAAATTAGTGTGTATGATATGTTGTTTGGATGTGTTTTTTATGTTTGAAGTTGTAATCTAATTAAATGATGAAAGAGACATTTTTTTATAATATTGTAAAAGAATGGATTATTATGCGTTTTATATAATCAGTTTTGTTGACATTTAATAATCAGATAATCAATTTGAAATGCACCATGTGTCGGGTTTTTTAAGATTTGTATAAATGTGTTATGATGCAGCATCGTACGGGTTGTGTTGTGGGATCGTTACGGAAGTTACAAAATTGGTGTTTATCATCGGTGTTGGAAGAATACAAGCTTTACGCGGGTGTAAAATCACGAGACACTGACTTGAAGTTCTTAGAAACATACGACGTGTCATATCTACAACAAAGCCTTCAAACAATAATCTATCAATATCACGGATACGGTTCCAAAATACAAAGAAGATTGCTATAGGGGAAGATGTGTCACACAAATATTAGATAACTCATGTTTAAATCCATCTTCTTTCAATTTGGTTAGATTATGATGATGATGTTTGATGATAAGTTTGATTTGAACATTATATACCATACAACCATTGATTTAAGTTGTTTTAAATGAGTGAATTCATTTTGAGGGTAATTTGATACCTCAAACTTCGAGAAAAAAGAAAGAAGAGTGTGTGCATTGTGAATATGAATAGAAACATAACACATTCAAGCATCAAGCGTAGTGTTTTTTGACTTTAGATATTAGTAATATAAGATCACGTTATGTGTGATATAAAATACAATATAATGTTATACGTCATAAGTACACACTTGTCACACGTTGGTTATATATATTAATAAAATTTAAAAGGTTAGAAATGTAAATTCACTTATGGTTTCTTGTTTTATAATGCACATATTTTTTCCCTAGATATATAGATGACTGTTAGATATTTTTACGCAACGGAAACAAATTACTGTTGTACGCACGCACACGAAAGCAATAAGAACACAAGAATTTATAGTGGTTCGGTTAAGATGACCTACATTCACTCTTTGCAACTAGATTTTTTATTAAGCTTGAGGGACATAATTACAATACAATGACAGACTCTATATATAAGAATAATAATTAGGGTTTAAAGAAGTTTCAATAGGTCAGGCTAATAACTCTATCTAAAAACCCAAAGATCTTCACACCTCAACAATTAATACTACCGGAAACAAGTTAAAAGAATCACTTTCAAAAGGTAGATATGCACACACCTTTTCTAATTTCATTCATTTTATTGCATCCAATTAATTACCACTTGCTTTTGATGGCTCTTTCACATATATGCCATATGGTTTTGACACTTTAGTTTAGGGGTAAGCACTTAACCGATTTAACCGAACCATAACCGAATTAACCGAATTAACCGAATTAACCGCATTAACCGAACCGAATTAACCGAACCGAACAATTAACCGACGGTTCGGTTAAGGCATAACCAATTAACAGCACATTGCTGTTCGGTTTCGGTTTTGGTGCACAAATTAACCGAATTAACCGCACCGAACCGAATGACATTAATGTGCAAAAAATTTAGAATACTCATAATGATTTTACTAGAATTTCATATGTTAACCTTATTAATTTACATTTTTAAAAGATATATTTACATAATGAGATTCCATTATGCATACAATGAACCCCTAAATAAGTAGAAGTAATGCAAGATGCATACACGTATTGTTATATGCACACTCTGACTTTGATTCAAGTTTTGATGGGACCTTAAAAAACAAACCTTGTCATGAACATCCTTATAAAGTTGGTACAAACATAGCCTGGTAATAATTTTTAGTTAAAATTTTAGTTTAAAAGCATACGTTAAATAGATTGGTTAATTAACCAAAATTAACCAAAGTTAACCACAACCGGCGGTTAACCGAAGTGTGGTTAACCGAAGTATTGGTTGCGGTTTCAGTTTTGAAAATGGTATTAACCGCAGTTGCGGTTTTGGTTTCGGAAATGCTTTTAACCGCACCGCGCACACCCCTACTTTAGTTAGACAGAAAAAACAATGATATCTCAAATCTACTGCAATTATTATCAATCACAATGTTTGTTTAGTTTTAAATACTTATGAATATTGAGTTGAGACATGTGTTTTACATCCCAGTATCCCACTTTTGTACCACATGTATTGTACGATGATACTTTACAAAATTACAACATAAAACCACATGTTATGTTGGAAAAGCTCTACTATGCACGGAGGTCAAGTGTGTGAAAGAAAAACCGAAACATGTCTGAGCATAATTATTATTAGACATTCTACAACATGGATTTTAAGGATGCATAAGGATGATTTGATGAAGGTGACAATGACATCTACACCCAAGCTAAACTTCAAAATTTTTGGTGGGTTTGTCCTTGTGAAAGGATGCCCAAGGATGAACCAAAATGGGTCTACGCGTAAAGATGAAAAATATAATTATTTAAAAAAATGTAAGGATAAATGCTTTGCTCGGATGCGTCTTTAGAACAGACTTAGTATTATCACCCCTAAGTAGAGGCGGGGTCGTAAAATGATGTAAAACCTAAAACTAAAACGTAGTAGCAAACCCACATGTTGGAGGAGTGTAAAATCGTACTATATACATCAAACATTGTTGGGAATTTGCGCGCTGAATAGGACGTTGAAATCGTTGATAACATACGGAATTTTATATTAGAAAAGGAATGTTGTCACTCTTTGCCCGTTGAAGAGAACATTGAAGCTGATGATAATGTACGTTTATTTTTGAAAAACAAAACTCTAACGTCAATAATAGTTGTATATATATGATCGGGTTAAAAGCAATACTTTATGTTATATTATTTATTTGAAAGATAGAAATAGAAACATATAAATAATTAAATAAATGAAAAAAAACTAAAAAAACAAAACACATATTGTTTAACACCATTAAGCATTTGTATGATATTATTATGAGTTGGTAATTAGTATTATATAAATGATTTGGTATTTAAAAACTACTAGCAATGATAGCAACATAGCTGAGGATGATGCATTGATCTTATGGAATCGAGCCTTTTAGCCCCTAAAATAAAAAAACACACACACATGAGATGATCACCACAACATAGTTGACCCTATCTTTGGTTGGTTCAGGAGGGAATTGTGTGATCCTAAATAATTAATCAAATGTAATAAATCAATTCTAATAAAACAAGTCGTATGATATAATGTTGGAACATGTTTATGTTATTTAATGTTATAACGATCATACAAGATACTTCACATAGTTAAAAAGAAACTAAGAATAATTGACATCCCATCATGGAATTTTAAGGATACTGAAACTCAAATTTGCTCAAATCCAATAACTGAGATTTAAAAAATAATAATAAAACTAAAAGAAAAAAGAAAAATAACCTGCTAATTTGATATTGTTTAATGGAACTCAAAGAGATTTTATGTTGTTAGAAGTATGAAGGGCTGCAAAATCCCTTCAATACAGAATGATAGAACAAACTATAAAAACAAATGAATAATGGCTAAATCTGGAACTTTGTTCTAATCTAAATAAATAAAGAATATTTCTAAAATTTTAATTTATGACTGAAAATTAGGAAGTGCATGACAATACCTCAAGGATGCATCAAAACTGTCATAGAAACCGTTATCCTGCTCAAGTTTTGGTTTGAGGAAAGTGTCCCTCGCTTGTCCGCCTATAAAACACTGACCATCACGGGCACGTTTTCCATTGTTGTTATAACCATAACCGTTATGAGCCATGTTTGCAGGTGGTAGTGAAATTGGGAAATCAGGTAGAACAGGATTAAAAGATAACGGATCAAAATTTCCAATGAAATTGGATGGAATACGGTCATTATTGAGTTTTTGGTTGTAACGAAAATGAAGATCTTGAGATAGGGGTTCGGGTTTGGGGATGTTATTGATTTTGGATAATTGTTGGTTAGGTGTGTTGGTGGTTGGACCATGGTCCATGGTTAGGTGACCATGGGTGCTGTTTCTGGCTGCTGGTAGATCATGGTTATGTTTTCCTTCATATGTTGTAAGAACTGCTTTTAAATCATCAGATGCTCGTTCAACATGTTTTCTCACTGGGCAGCCGCTAGTTGTACATTTGTAAT
Organism: Flaveria ramosissima; assembly: GCA_025215565.1. NCBI lineage: Eukaryota > Viridiplantae > Streptophyta > Magnoliopsida > Asterales > Asteraceae > Flaveria > Flaveria ramosissima. Next base: position 16,170,790 of record CM046035.1, read on the forward strand.
AGCTCCTGTGATTATGTTTTATCTTTAGCGGGTCAATCATGATAACTTTAAAAAAAAACTTGAAAGGAAACACATAGAATGTGCCTAAAGCCATCCCAGGTGTATTTATATGCATAAAACCTCCTAGCATGCTTATTCTAAAACTATAGCTTCTATCGTCATTTTCAGTGCACTAAGTATTTAAAGAAGGTCAAGAAGAAAAAGGTCGTGAACCAAGCCAACTGTCCCATTTTTACCGAGACCGAAAAAACTTGTTTCAGCTCGAATTGCAATCTCTAGCTACAATTGAGGAGAATAGAAAGCAATATATTTTGTGGAGGATCCCTTTTAGTAGTTTTCTTGCTATGACAACAAATCTCGACTCATTTGATTGTTAACAAGACGATTTATGCTTATTAGACTGTTTATGTAATTAGTTGATAAGTATTATATATTAGAGAGTATCAAAGTGTAACTATGTACTCTATATATATCCCTTATTAATAAATTACATTACAAAATCATAATACAAAGTTTAACTAGGTATCAGAGCCAAGTTAAACCCTAACCCAAACTAGTCGCCGTCAGTTGCCACCTCAAACCTTACCCTAAAACTTTCTTTAGCCGTCACCCACCATCTACCACCACCACAACACCACCTGTCAGCCGCCGCCTCAACCCTAACCCTAGTCGCCGCCACAACCCTAGCGGCCACAATGCCCTTGCTTGCAACCTTCTCTACATCTGAGAAACAATCTTACAACTCTCATAAGTTTGGTTTTACCCTTTCTCCAACCAAATATGGCTTTTGGAAAACAATGATCTAACCTTTTCTTATAAAAAATACCCTGATTGGTTATGTTGATGACACTATTCTGTGCCCCTCAAAAACCATAATTCCATCGTCATCATCATCTGAAAAAGAATTCACACCAGAGCTAGCACCACAACCTAATCCTAACTATTCTACAAGGGTGGCTAATGATGCTCATATTCGCATGCTAATTATTTCCACCATCTCAGAAGCCTCTTTTCCCCATATTCAAGGCGCTACATTTAGAGATCTCTAGTTATCTCTTGAACGTGCCTATGCTCAACACACATCTTCTAGGGAATACACCCAAAAAACACAATTACTCAAACTTGAGATGAAGGGTGATGAAACCTCTTTTACATACCTTACAAGGGCACTAGAACATGCAAATGCACTTGCCAATATTGGTGAACCGGTCTAAGAAAAAGACCTTGTGATGCTAGTGATATATGGTCTTCGTGCATAATACAACATGCTGAAATCTATAATTCTGGCTCGACAGAGACCTACACCTTTCAATGAACTTCATGGTCTTCTCTCTAACCAAGATTACATGGTGCACAAATCAACCCCTGTTTAATCACAGACCCAAGCCTTAGCACACAATTGTTGAACTCACTTGGATTGAAGTTCTCCTCCGAGAACTCAAAGTTCATATGCCATCTGTTCCAGTGTTATGGTGTGATAACTTGGATGCTACATACTTATCAGCCAATCCAGTCCTTCCATGCTCGCATGAAACATGTAGAAGTCGATTTTCACTTTGCCAGAGAAAAGATTACTAAAGAGAAGCTTTCGATACAATTCATATCAACTAATGATCAAATTGTTTATCTCTTCACCAAGCCATTACCCTCATACCACTTTACAGAACTACGATCCAAGCAACAGGTCGTTTTCTGGCCTTAGCTTGCGTGGGAATGTTAGACAATTTATGTAATTAGTTGATTAGTATTATATATTGGAGGGTATTAAAGTGTAATTAACTATGTACTCTCATTAGTAAATTACAATACAAAGTTTATCTATGCTACATCGGGTCAAATAGGTCCAATTTGTCATGTTTAATCAAACGAAGGAGGGTCAAATTGGTCCAAAGGGGTTAACATGTCAAAAAGTCACCTAAAGGGAATTATTACCGAGTCCTTGGCCCTGTAAATCATTGTATCAACAAAAAAAATATATTCATATGGTAATGATACAATTTTGAAAGCATAATTCACACTTAAATCTATCTTTTTAAATCTAGAAAATTGAAGGAATAAAAAGTGTTTGTGGGTCAAACCAACCTACTTGCACTTAGAACTACATGCTTTAACCCGAATCCATTATGACCCGTTGCCAACTTGCCCTCTCTGCCCATTTGACCCATTTTAACCCGGATGTCAGATCCTAATCAACAACATAAAACAAAGGCATTGCAGAGAGCTCAATGTTTTCTACGTTCCACATGAATAAATCATAATTTTGAAATTTTATGATTAATTACCTTGGATTTGGGTTCCCTTTCACAACTTTTTGCCCATATTTCCTCCACCGATAACCATCATCTAGTATATCAATCTCGCTATCAATTCGAATCACTACCCTTGGTTCACGCATAGCTCTTGTTACCAAACCTGTATCCAGTATAAAGTTCCCTTTTTTCCTGAAATAAATATTCACTTTAATGTAAAAGAAATATGCCAAAAATTCATCAATTAATAAAAATAATTGAGAAAGTGCATCTACATGGGTCTGAGAAAGAACACCTCCTTTTCAAATCTGATTTATCTTCATCAACTTCATCTCCTGTTCCAGTGTGGGTCCCATCTTCTTCATCAACATCACAATTAGTGTTCAAAGATGAAAACTCTGGATTACCCAAAATACCCATGGATTTCCCTTGACTTTGTGATATTAAATCAGAGTGATCAGTGGCAACTGATGCTGAAGATGGCAAATCCATGCCATCTGTTGTTTGATAGATTGCAATATTAGTGTCTGTTGACCCATTAATATTGCGTTGACTTTGATGATTATGAGCTCCTTTATATATGATTTCGGTTATATGACCATCATGAGAACGCTCAACCTTTTTCTTAACTTGACAACTTGGATGTGTACATTTGTAATAGCTTCTAGGATATTCACTACCTTTAACTTGCTTTTGTCCATATTTTCTCCAATTGTATCCATCTTCTGAATTCCTCATGTTTGTTTCTTTAGATTGAATAATGGGTGACATTTGGTTGACAGCATGAAGGGGTTTTAAAGTAGTGCCATTAGCATTATGTGTTGTACTTTTGGGAGGTTTTAGCCCCTCAGAAGAATGCATATTGGTAGCAGAGTTTTTTGTGACAGGTTGTTCTGACAATACCTTTGGGAGTCCAGGTGGTACTTGTGGCTGCATGGGAGAGATTCATATTCATGTCAACTTACTAACTGTTTTATCTAGTTGAAATCAAACATAATTGCATACATAATAATATTCACCTGATTTTGTAGGTCTGAAATGCATGGCCAAAATAAAGAATTCCCTTTATGCTGGCATGTCAAAGAATTACTGTCACAGCTACTGTCATCAAATGCTGAATTCATGCCTAAAGTTTCATGATTTACCGGTGGGAATGGAAGAGTTCCAGTAGTAGGAGATCCCTATATATATGAAAAATCACACTATAGTAAATCAAGAATTTCAGTATACAAAAAAGAAATAATTAGAAAATAGCCAGTATGTTAATGAATAACAATACATACACGAATAACAATACATTATCAATTGATAAAAGTCTAATACACTAATAAGAGTATATACGCGATTCTCAATCACCTATATCATAGCTAAATGAGTGATTTGATTCTAACATGGTTTTGTATGTGTAAACACACTCAAGAAAATGAATTTTTTTTTAATCTTTTTTATTTTGATAATATGCACTTTAGAAAATATAATCACAGAAGATTATATCCATTGAAAAAGAAATGACATGTCACTCCAAATATAAATGCAAGTAAAATCCATTTATGACTAAAGCATTTAGGTAGTGCTTGTATGGTACAGATCCTTGTGTAACATCCTAATATGGTTTCCCTTTACAAGTTGTTGACTAGAAAAACTGTTAAATTTTAAGCAATTACAGAATATTTTATGACAAACAGGTCAATCTTCATCATGTTACAGCTACTTGGGTCGATTAGACCATGGATCTCATACTGATCTATTCTCTGATGGATAAGATTATGATCCACTTATTGGATCATGGGCCATATGAAGGCTAGTATAAGTAATAAGACCTAATCTTTTAACCACATGCCCAAGGTTTCCAAACATTCATCTTTTTGGGATGCATATGTTCATCTCACAAATAAGTTACCATAAATCAAACCAACAATAAGCACACAATTTTGAGTTCGAATCTATGTTATGCTTTCAGATCTGGCCATCTCCATGTCATGGGTTACTTCTGCAAAGTTCTGTGTTACCACTTCTTATTTTCTTGGTATACAATACAGTAAAGTCTTTTCTTCAGTAAACAATAGCCTTTTCAATTTTCATCAATCATAAATAAACCAGAAACGTATTTTAAAATCTTCCGGATGGAAGAACTTAAGATCCCATAATGGTAAATGACTATGATTCAGATTTTCTAATTATTTAGGGTCAGTGTAATTGGATAGTATGCACTATTGAAGTTTAAGGGACTAATTATTGGTTATCTAATTCTAATTCCTAAAGTCATGAGACCATCTCCAATAGGACGTCCTTAAGCCCCAAAAGGCCCACCTCGAGATTCATACGTATGAACGTGAAAAAACATTTTTTGGGCTTAGGTGGGACCAGGGTGCGCCGGGAGGATCGGTAATTGAAAATAACTGTAAAAGGTGGTGATGACGTGACAATGTTTTAGGTGTTTTTGATACTTCTTACCGAGAAGGTTTTTGGAGGTTTTAAGGAACAGTGTTTTTAAGGTTTCTTATTATGATGCTCTAATAATCACTTTCATAATCCAAAATTAGCACTCTTAATCATACATAACATTTAAGTCAAAACACTACCAAATCCCAAAAAAAATCACTAATTCACCAACACCAACACCAATTTCCCACCACCAAAACAAAGATCAACACACTCACATTCAAAATCTAGCTAACCACAACTGAATTACAAACACAGATCAACCGAAATCACAACACATTTACCTGCGAATTCGGCAGCATAACCGGCGAATCAAGCAACGACTCCATACTAATCTCCGCAGGCGCCACACAAAACTCAGACCAAACCCTAACCCTCGAATCACCACCACCACCATCATCATCATCATCCTCCATCTCCTCACCTTTCAACACGAAAAACTCACTCGGAATCAACCGATTGGGCGTGGTGATCAGATCTCCCCACTCGTCGTCATCATCATCATCATCTTCCACACACCGATCCCTCCCGCTCTCCTGTTTCATCAACACCTTCTTCTCGAACATTCTGAATCAATCGAATCAGATTAAAGAAACTGAAACTGAAACTGAAACTGATTGATTGATTGACAGTGTGTGGTCAATTGAATGATGGTGGATTTGAGGGTGTAAACAGATGAATTGAATTGAATTGAAGTGGTTTAAGGTGGGATTAAAGAGGCATTGATGGTGATATATATATATATATATATATAATAATGTAGGTAGTGTTAGTGATTGATTGAAGTGATGGAGTGATTGATGGATCGAATGGAGATTATTAATAGAGAGATTTGTGTGTCAGTTGGCGTGAAATTTGGAACGATAATGGCTGTGCGAGAAGTGTTGAGCGGAGGTTTGGATTTCTGCATGAATCTCTACCCCTGATTCAAATATTAATATTATTATTATTATCATAACGCATGCAACGCGGTTTTGAATTATGTGATTTCTTTTAATATAAAATGATTCTTCATATTTTTTATTTATTTTATCTTTTGTTTAATAGTAAGATGAGGTGATATTATTCCACAATACTAGCAAGGAGCTAGCCGATACTTGCAACAAGAATCCATCATCAATATCAATGTTTTTGCGACCGGATCGGACAGGCCGGTCCGACCGATTCGACCGGGGATCGGCGCCCTAGCCGGTCCGGTTCGCTATGATTCGGTTTTAGGTGGTCGTACCGGCCGGTTCGTCCCGAACCGGTGGTCGGACCGGTTCGGACCGGTTTTTGGGTTTTTTTTATTTTAATGGATAAAAACTGAGTGTTGAACCATAAATTAGTGTGTTGGATATACAAATATAGTTAAGTTTTATATATAACTATAAAATGCACATATATAAATCATATATAAATTACTTATATTTAATTATATATAAAAATATAGTTAAATCTGGTCCGACCACCAAACCAGTAAAGCGGCCGGTTCGACGTCTGATTCGGTTCTGAAAACATTGTTTTCAACGGCCATTAAGAAGCGGTCTTTTAATGGTTTATAACATTTGAATGGTTAAAATGTAACCATAATGCTGAATGGTTAATAGGTAACATTTTAATGTTACCTCTTAATCATTAAGCATTAGGGCTACCTCTTAATCATTCAGATGTTATGAATCATTAACAGGTAGTCTCTTAATAACCATTAAAAGATTACCAATGATTCGCGCAACTAATGTTTGTTGTTGTAAATAACTTCATTCCTATGCTTCCAAATGCTCCAAATGGTAGTGTATAGGACCGCTTGAATTAACTTCTTGTGCTTGTTTTCTCTATCTCCCGCATATTAAGTCCTTAAAAGAGAAGAAGGCATAAATTTGTGAAACAGACAACCAGGATCCGATGATGCTCAAAGTATGATTTGCATAATAGCATGATATGAAAACATTGTCAATAGTATTATGGGCTGTTTGATTTGCAGGTCTCGATCAGAAGGGGCTGACCGAGTAAGAGGGTGTTCCAAAACTGACAGAGTAAGGAAAAAAATATACATGGATCAGTGGTGTCGGACCGGATCAGACGCGAAATAGTGAGAATCAACACGCTGACAACCAAAATGTCTGACCGGATTAGCGGGTCAAACATTTTAACCGGGTCAGAAACAAATCAAACAGCTTCTTAGTCCTTTTGTTACATAGGAGGCATGAGTCACTTTTTAAATAACATCTTGTTTCAACATTTAATTAACTATTCGTATTTTTACTTGAATGATGTTTTATAGTGTAAGAAAATAAAATAGTTGCATATAAAGAGGAATGTTCAATATGGAATTAACTTTTAGAGGAGAATCACAAGAAACGTATAAACATTAGTAATTTTTTTAATAGTGATACATAAAATGATTATATGACAATTCATTTTATTATCTTTTTAGCTCACATTGTATCCATTAGACACCAACTACGAGTAGCTTTTGGGGCGGAGCCTATTTAGGGGTTGTTTGGCAACTTCTGAATGATTAAGTGTTGAACCAATAAGAGGTCTGAACCATTAAGTGCTGAACCATTAAGAGGTCTGAACCATTAAGAGCTAGTATATCGTTTAACTATCCAAAGACAAATGTTTGACCAATTCAGATAATATGTCTTAACCATTCAGCATTAGACCTCTTAACCATTCAGCATCAATATAATGCTTAACAATTCAAAGGTAAATGTGTTAACCATTTAGATATGTACTCGGGAAACAAACAGTTTGAACCATTAAGTGCTAAACCATTTAGATATCTGAACCATTAAGAGGCTGATTAAGAGGTTGCCAAACAGCCCCTTAGTAGGTGGGTCTTTTGTTCGGATTGAGACGATGGACTTGTGTTCAAAATTAGAATTACAAAACTCAAAACAATTATATTCGTTTGATTTGTAACACGTTTATGACGTGTTTATTGCATGCCAACCCGTTTTGATATGTTATTCAACTTAAATCTGATGTATCTTATATGAATAAATATATGTATCTCGTTTGTTTCATTTAACCCGCCAACACGACTATCGCTTTGGACATTCTTTTCAAAAACATTATTAATGATTGTTGTATAAGTATAAGAAATATGTATTAATATGGTTCTTCAAAACAAGTGGTAAATATTACTTTGAATCGGTGATGAAACTATACTTTTTTGTTCCTATGGGAATATCACATTTTTACGATGCTTATATTTCTAACAAACTATGTTTAAAATTTTAAGTTGGTTGAGTTAGATCACATGAGAAAACATAATACCGTAACAAGCATACATTGTCATTTAAAAACACATAGTAAAACCAGATGGTTTTTAGAAGTAAAAAAATAAAATTACATTTGATGATTGTTCCTTGTGGATTTTCATCTTTTAAAAACGGGTCAATGCATCTTTGATCAAGACATTTGCAATGAAGTCTTTTTTGATGTAACAAATGCAAGAAACATTTATATATTTATCACTTATGTGATTACGTAATTTATCTTCACATGTGTCATTAAAGTAAAACATCTCACACCAAGTATATTTGCAATTGATAAATGTACTGATAACCTCAATAAACGATACACTAGCGGAAACTCACACCAAGTGTTATCTTAATCGGGCTCACCTATTCGTTTCCCAACCGGGACCGCACCCCCAACCCCACAGGAGGAAACTCATTGCTAAGAAAACCCACTGGCTCAACTCTGAGCATTTTACTCAGAATAAGACTTGAACCTATGACAAACCCTTTATTTACATGTCATGAATACCTCACCTTAACCAGTTGGGCTAATGATCATTGATGTTCAGCAAATGTTAGATGTCCAAATTTGATCTAACATTAAATGGCCCTCCAATCATAACCATCCATGTATTATTTCTTTGTATTAAGCTAATCATACTCATTAATTCATGATATGTGTTTATTGAATGTGAGTGAACCACATGCTATCAAGATCACGGTTTTTAATCACTTTTTAATTTAGGATGTTCATAATCACACTTTAAGTACAGTTGTTCATAGATATAGATAATGGTTTATTTGAATAAAAAAGTTTGGATTTTGAAAATTTTATAAACCTATCTGAAATATGATCCAATCCGAATTGGAGGTATTTCTACCTGATTTGAATCTATTCGAATTGGATTTAGATAAATCCAAATAAAACCGAATGACATTTTTTTCTAATTTTTGGTTCGTTTTAATTTTTTCTAATTTTTGGCTCGTGTTATTTTTTTTTACAATTTGATTCTTAACATGGCTGCAACTCTTCGAACTTTGACTCTCACCTCACTTCTCTCTTCGAGAATCTTATAGGTTTACATAGGGATGAGCTCGGTACCGGTACCGAACCGAAAGTACCGATCCAGAAAATCACCAAAATTGGGTACCGGTACCGAAAATGCTCGGTACAGCACGGTTCGATACCTGTACGGTATTTGAAGGTAAAAATCAATAAAATACCATCACCGTACCGTACCGAACCGAAAGTACCGATCCCAAAAACAATAAAAAGTGGGTACCAAATTGGTACCGAAATTAATTAAGTACGATAAATTTGGTACCGGTAATGGTTCGGTTTCAGTACCTAGGTTTACCAATAGTTAAAGATGACTGATTCAAACAATCGATTATCAAATACTATTTATTTATTGGATCAAGTAATCAACTAAGCAAAACATTAGATTTTTTAAGTATGGACTAAATAAAAATAAGTACACAATACACATTCATTGAAACCCCTATTTACATATTATTTAATTAAAGTTTATATTTGGATAAAACAGATATCCGAATAAACTGTATAAAGAAAATCTAAAAACTAATACACATTCGTGAAGAAAGTTCCTACACTGATAAACGAAGATCATTTTCATCTTAACAGCTTCTGTAAACCCTAGATTAAGTAAGTGTACATCTGTTAAAATCACACACAGTTTCTACATTCGCCTCAACGTTTGTATGATGATTTCAGTTCAAATACTTTCAATTCGTGTTGCGATTTGCAGCGGAACACTGTGCAGAATCTGCAGATGTCTGTTCCGATGTTTACGTTCGTCAATGGCGTCATCTCACCTACCGCTGCTTCTCCGGTGACAACTTTGCTTGAATCACACTCTGGTTTGTTCGATTTCTTCTTCGTTATCTGAATTTCGTATGTAGATTCATGGATTGCGTTTGAAAACTGAAATTATGCTAATATGTTAAAGTTTAATCGAATGGTGTCACATTTGACTCTATGATTTGGTAAATTTTCCCTTATATCATTGAATTAATCGCTTGGGGCTGTTTGGCAACTCTGAATGAATGATTAAGAGCTGAATCAATAAGATGTCTGAACCGAACGTCTGAACCACTAAGAGCTAGTATATTGTTTAACTATTCAAATGCAAATGTCTGACCAATTCAGATAAGATGTCTTAACCATTCAACATTAGACCTTTAACTATTCAGCATTAGTATAATGCTTAACCATTCAGAGGCAAACCATTCAGACATTTGCTCGCGAAACAAACAGTTTGAACCATTAAGTGTTGAACCATTCAGACATCTTAACCATGAAGAGGCTTATTAAGAGGCTGCCAAACAACCCCTTAGCTTATGAACGCCATCATAGATTTGTAAAGTGATTACTTCAGAGTTTAGAATCATAGAATAGGTGCTTGAAGTAGGGTGGCGATTTTAGGTTTTACTTAGTAATCATTTTCTTACAGAAAGGGCCAAATGGGATTTCTTTTGACACTAAGTAAACAGAATGATAATCTGTTTACCCAAACACTGTTACAGTTCCGGATAGTAATAATTGGGCTTTTACACTCACATTCAAACACCCCAAAGTGGATAGATGGCTTAGTCACCGCTCAAAAGAGTTGTTGTACTGCGCTTATACACACACGCACGTCTGGTAACATATTAGAGTGGCAAGTTGGGTGGTTTGGGTAACGGGTCGTGATGGGTTCAGGTTAAAATGGGTCATCTTGAAGTACAGATCAACAGCCCTTGATTAGTTTTCTCGGAAAAACTTTTTAGTTGTAATTTTTCACAAATAATGAATGCATTAGTGATTAAAAACAATACTATTACAATAGCAATCTACTGTGCACAAAAGTATTTAGGATATGCATTAATATTATGCATCTTCTTCTTTGTAAGTTTTATAGTTTCATCCGTTCGAGACAAAACGCAAACGAAATCGACAAATAAGCAAACGAGTTGAAATTAATGTAACTAATGATTGGATTGTACACATTTTCAGGTGCTTACACCACCTTTAGAACTCATAACAACGGCTCAGAATTGGTGTTCTATGAAAGGCATTTGCACAGGCTTGCTACCTCTGCAAAGATTCTTTTTGATACATGCCCAAAACTTCTATTCCAGCGAGGATTCAGTTCAACATCAGCATCGCTGCAACAAATGAAGTCTCTAGAATGGGAATCAATGATTCTGTCTTTTGTTAATGATTCAATGACGAAAGCAATACCCTATGCACTGAAAGAGAGAAAAGGTGAAAGAGAATTAGCATTCACAGCTCTTATGAGTGGAATTTTGGACACTTCGGTTTCAAATAAGAGGGTAGATGAAGAAGATATTCATAAGGTTTTTAATATGCATCTACATGTTAGTTTATATGATCCTGTTGTATTTGGGGACAAGACAAGTGGTGCTCATCTGGCTGTTGTGGGCCGCGGGAGGGATATTGCAAATGCAAAGTACTCGGATTGGGTTAGGTAAGTATAAGCTAGCTTGTAAGTAGAGGTTGCAAAATGGGCGGGTTGGTGGTTTGGGTAACGGGTCAAACGTGTAATTTTTGGCTTGACTTGAAACAATTTTTGTCCAGAATCTTAATTTTAGTTAAATAAATAGTGTATAATATATGACTACAAACATTATGTCTTTCAGTAATAATAGTACCTTTTAAAAGAATGATTTTGGAAGCTTTATGCTTAAAAAATACACTTAGTGAGGTTTTTGATCCACTTCCTCAGTTCCTCTATAGCTATTTTTTTAAGTTTTACCCATTTGGCCCTTTAGAGAAAGAACATAGTGTAAATCAACCCATTCATGAGTAGATGGGTCAAAATGGATTGGAAAACATGTTAAAAATGGGTTCGGGTCAACGTTGAAGTTTTGGACGAACTGTGATTTAAAACGCTTTTTGTCCAAAATATTTACTTTTACATAAATAGAAACTGTCAACTGCAACTGCAAACATTATATATTTTTTCGGGAAGACAATTTAGGAGGTTTAAAAATACACTTTGCAATTTTTAATATATTTGACCCATTATACTTATCTGTTAGAGACGAAGCATAACGCAAATTGACCCATTTATAAGTTAATGATTTTTAATATATTTGACCCATTATACTTATCTGTTAGAGACGAAGCATAACGCAAATTGACCCATTTATAAGTTAATGAGTCGAAATCCCACCTTTACTAGTAAGATTTATGCATGGTTTATGCATTACTTTATAGGAGAAGAAAGATCTGAAAATATGATTACTAAGCAGGATGAGGAAACCTTTGGAGAAATTGAGGCCTCCATCAACTACCGAACTCTTGCTATCAAGTGATGGAGATCAGATTCTTGAGGGTTGTTTGACAAATTTTTTCGTTCTTTCTCGTAAGGTATGCTGTTATAGCTTGCAATTTCAGTCAGTCATAAGTAAATGAGTCGATGCGAATTTTGTTTTATTCCTTACGAGTCATACGGTTAAAATAAAAACAATTAACTATAAAGCCAACAGGTTGAACGAAACGGAAGTCCCTTAAGTGTTTTTACTAATGATTCAAACCTCCTAAATCATCTTATCCAAAAACTTAGATTATTATTATACTATATTGAAGTAATATAATCATTACTGACTTTTCTTTCTTTTTGGCTGGCTGATAGTATTTGACACGCCAATTATCTGTTGTTTTCAAAGAGTAAGGACAAAATTCGGTTTTAATCAACCCAACCTGTAAACAATTACACGAGTACTTGTTTCAACTTGAACCCTTTTGCCTACTAATTATTTGTAACTTTTTTTAAAGAGTTTGGACAAATTGTCGTTTGGTCAACCCATCCCAACCTATGCTACAACAACTTGTTTTGATCAAGCCTGTTAACTTAATTTTTTGTCTAGGTTAAAACTAGTGCAACAAAATGTGAAACCGATACAGTGGGAAAGCTATATACTAGTACCGTACCTTAAATGCATTAAAGATCCAAAATCATGCTAAGTGTAACTGTTTTTTTTACTTCAGTAGTTATATTCTGTAACTTTGATTAAATTATTTTTCCAGCTTATTTATCTTGTTAATTTGTTATCATGCAGGATAATATAGAAGAAGACAGTGGTTGTGCAGAGGAGAAACTGCTAAAAAGTAAATATGGTTATTCCCTTGAGTTACAAACAGCTCCCATAAGTGATGGTGTTCTTCCAGGAGTAGTACGCGAGGTTGTCATAGAGTAAGTTATTTTCGAAACTTGGAACCGGCCGTTTAACCTTTTCTATTATACATTTACGCTCGCTTCATCTTGAAATATGCAATTGTGTATATGTAATTATGTATAATATTCATCAACTGTTTTTACTTCCTTAAGATATTAATAAAATTAACAATTTTGAAAATAATAATTGGTTCAAACTGCCAAAACCGAACTGTCAAACTGCTAAATCCGGAGGTTCCGACCGACTAACAGACCCACCCAACCCGGCCAATTTGGTTTGTTGTTTTCCGAAACCTTAGATAGTGGTTCAACCAAGGATTTTCTTCAAACTGGTTGTACGTACCGTGAACACCCGTAGTTGGATTTATGTTATATCTTCATATGTTTGCAAGCTTTTTTTTTTATCATCCTGTTTTCATTAGGCAGATAATTTTTATCTTGCAATTATAAGATAGTACATGTCCAGGTTGCTGTTTTTGTGAATGCGTTACTTTCTTTTTACAGGGTATGTTCGAAAATTGGAATCCCAATACGAGAAGTTGCTCCATCATGGTCCAAACGTCACTTGTGGGAAGAAGCGTTTATTACAAGTATGCCCTTTACTCCAGAGGTTCTATTTATGAAGTGGGTAAATGTAGCATCCATTGTGCATAACTCATTGGCAAAAATAAGATGTAGAAAATGATAGATGTTTAATAACACAGTAAGTGGAAAGATAATGGGAAAACAGAAGAGGAAACTTGTAAAACACAATTGTTAATTTATAATATTCCCCAATTCTCACCCCACCTACAAAAATGGGCAGAAAGGTAGATAATAAGCATGTTGTTGAGTTTAGAAGGTTCACTAATTCACTTAAAGAGTAGCATTTAAGGCCAGCTAAATGGGTTGTTCGGGCGGGTTAAGTAATGGATCAACATAGGTTTGGGTAAAATATGCATTTTTATTTATACTTTTTGTTCTGTTTTTATAAATCATTGTTGTGTAGAATATGAACACAAATATATTATTTTAGTAATTATTTGATCTATTTGGAATGAAAATATTACGCTGGCTATTGAAAAGCTTAACCTGTTTGACCAGACCTACTTCTCCTTTCCTTCTTTTAGCTAGCTTCTTATTATACCCGATAGAAATAAAATACAACTTGAATCGACCCCCCATCTATATGTAAACAGGTTGAAATTGTCACCTCTAACTAGCATACAGTAACTACTTTTTGAGTTAATTATTATTACACTTAGTAAAGAATTATACCTTTTATACAGACAGCTTAAGGCTTTTGCAGCATGTGGAAACGATTCGAGTTCCGAGTTCATGGAGCTCACTGAGTTCTAAAACCTGGAAGGAGGTAACATGGGAGGAGAAACAATTTGAGGTCTGTAATATTTCTATTGTCACCAGAATATGAACTTATTTATGAGGCATGTAGGCTTTCGTGCTAATGAAAATTTTTTTATATATTTTTCTATCATAGGAGGGTCCTGGAAGCATAACTTCTATAATCCAGGTAAAATATAATGTTCATTGCTTTTTGAAATGTATGAATTCTTGGTTTTTGAGAACTATAAATTTGTAAATAAGAAAGACGATATAATAGGTGGACCTTTTTTAGTAACCGTGAGAATTTGTTACCAGAAAACCCACTGGACTCACCAATACCTGCTAACCAATGGAATAAGATAAAGTGCAACCTTCAAGGGGTTTAAGGCGGAAAACCTCGAGTAATCAAGCACTTACTACTAGGTTGCCCCTTGAAGGTTAGACCCATTTGACAGTTTTCTTTGTAGCTACTCTTTTTAACATTTGACCCGTTACCAAATTCAAACCAAACTGACCCGTTTTAAAATTGCCATATCTAGTTAGTATCGATTCATGTAAATCACCACTAACATGTAATTTTAATCTTTGTAATTGCTCAGGAGGAAGTCTTGAAGATGGCAAAGCTTGAAGGCCCCTCTGTCAATTCATTTCTGTAGTAATGTAGTTAGAATGATGTTTTCTTCACCTTTATCTTATAGTTCTTGTAACAATTAAACTTAAACTGTAGTTTTGTATCGTTTTTCTTTAAGAAGAGAGCTTTAAGCGTATGCTGCGTATCCCACGCTTCTTTTGCTGTGGTGAGATCTCGGATATGGTCCATCGGGTTTTCTTCAATAGTTGTTTTGAATCTTTTTATTATAAACAATGGGCCCTTCCTACTTGTACATTCCACTTGTGTATTGCCCCGTTGATATTATTTTTCGATTCTTGGGTGTTCTCTCCCTAACGACACTCCACATATCTTGACTAGCAGGATATGAACTCATGCACGTAGCCCACGTGTCGTTGTTTGTGCTGTTGAGTTTCTTTACACCTCAAGTCTGCCGTCTTGTATATCGGGTTTGACTCTGATATCATTTGTTAAAGAGATCAACTCAAACAAACGCCTACACATGGTTGGGGCTCAACACCGCGCGACTCTTGTATTGACTATTTCGGCACGTGATAGTTACAAAGAGAGACTACAACTTAATGAAACAAAAGACTCCTCTTGGGTTTATATAATATCCATACACGACCTCAAAAGCAAATTCAAATTCAAATTAGACTATATCTACTTTATTTAAAACTAATCAAAGATAAACGGATAAATTTGAAGTTCAAATAAACATTATCTAATTGAACTTTCTAGATGTTAATGATCTTTTGGTTTATGGTTTAAGAAGGTGGAAAGCTTTGCTTATCTTGAAAGTCATGGGTTTTATCCTTACATGACGAATAATTATTTAGTGTTAGTAATTTGATAACCACTAATCTTTCATTCAAAAAACAAAATCGAACTTCTAGATCTCTAAGTCACCCCATGAGATCAACCAAACCACCCTACACAATAGTTGCACTCATTTTAATAACATATACCTATTTTTACCCTCATTTAACTTAACTTCTTATATTTTTAACATTTTTTTTGGTATTCTATCTTATTCAAGCTTCAAAATTATTAAACATTTTACTGAAAGATTTGATAACTTTTAATTACCTTAAATTTAAAGGTTAATTTCAATTTTGCTCCCCAAGTTTTGAAAAAAGTAACTATTTTTTTTCAAAAGATTAAAAACATCAATTTACCTCTAAAAGTTTCATAAGTTGTTTCAATTTTAATTCAAAAGCTTTATTACTTTGGATTTAAATTGAAATAACTAATGAAATTTTTGAATTGAAATTGAAAAAAGTTATGAAACTTTTGGAGGTAAATTGATGTTCTTAATCTTTTGAATGAAAATAGTTATTTTGGTCAAAACTCAATGAGCAAAAACAAACTTAACTCTAAATTTAAAAAACAAAAATTGGTCAAAACCATATCTTTTATGACATGTTCTATTGCAATCGATCATCATTCTAATTATCTAACATCAACACTTCTAGACCACATCCAATCATCAAATATCATCATTCTAATTTCACTATTCGATATTGTTAGTTCTCACGTTTATACATGTACAAATTTCATGAGACTAAAGGTGCTGCAAATCAAGAAGTAGATGGTTCATATTCTGCCGATGTTAGAGCAACCGATCCACTGATCTTCTTCAAGGTGCACTTACTCGTTTAGTTGCAGAAAATTAACCAAATATGAGATTAAAAAATGTCAAATATACAATATACCATATCATATGTAACACATTTATGTTAGATTAATAATAGCATTCGATTGAGAGACTACCTCAGAGTCGTTTACCATCTACTGTTTATGATGATGAAAAAATCTTAATCTTAATCTTAATCTTAATCTTCCTACTCTAATAAAAGGGTAAATGGAGTGCCACGTGTCAGCACCACAATCATTGGGATGACACGTGTCAGCACCACAATCTTCCTCATCAAAATTTTCCCGCCTCTCTCTCCTATTAAATAATTACCTTAATTACTAATACTATTAATTTAATACTTTTAAATAATTAATAAATTAAGAAAGAAATCTTTTATTAAGGTTATATCTAAATAAATTACTATTTTTAAATTATCAAATCTGGGAGTTTTAATAAGAAAACTTTTAAAAATGACATTTTTATACGGTTTGTTTTAAAACAAAATATTTATTTTCAATAAAAGAAATTTACAAACAAAATTTCAAAAAGTTGATATTACCGTTTTTTTTAATTTCAGTCATATCATATCTTAGAATATCATTGTTTAATTAATAAATTTATTATTTAATATTTTATTTATTTAAACCGTGTAATACACGGGTTTACTAAAGCTAGTACTGTAATAAAAAATGTATCTTGAGATTTGAGATGACACGTGTCAACATCACAATCATCATCACCAAAATCTTTTTGCATGTCTCTTCTATTAAATAGTTACCTTAATTACTAATAATATTATTTAACACTTTTTAAAATTTAATAATTTAAGAAAGCGATCTATTTATTAATGTTATTTCTAATTAAGAAAAAGTTTAAAACAAATTTTGAAAAAAATTATATAACTGTGTTATTACTTATAATCATTTTTTATATATAATTTCAGTCATATCATATTTTAGAATATCATTTTATAGTTAATATTTATTTATTCAACACGTGTAACACACGGGTTTATTAAAGCTAATTGTTTATAAACATTTACAAATACTTTCGTTTTGAGATGTACTTCAATAAAATAAAAACATCTGTCATATTTATATCTACTTTATATTAACTTTAAACAAGTAAACAGAGGATATTGAATATATATTTAAGTTGTATAGTAGTTCCCACATCGGCTTATTGGTAAATCTATTGAAAAGTGTAGGTACTATAAAAGGTGAGAGAGGGCATGTGGTTACTCACTTACCTGGACGGGGTCAATGGGCGATCAAGAAGGTCCATGGCCTAGGTTGATGACCTTCATTGCACTTAGGAGGGGTGTCCGCCTAAGGTCGGCCCAAGTGGTCGAGCCTACGTCATAATTTGTGGTAGTGGGGGCCTGCGTTCGCGCGGCCCCTATCAATTTTATAGTCAAAAACTCTTTCATTGTTGGTAAAACGTTTGTTGTGAAGTAGAGCAATCAATGATATAATCTGTTTCTTTATGAATTTTGAAGAGATTGATTTGCTGGTGATGCCTGCTGCAATACTTGATTTAACTGGTTTGTTTGATTTTGATTGTTTTCTGTTTGTTTGTGTTCAAATCATAGATGCTAACGAACGATATATCTTTCGATCGTGTGCATTGTTGTTGGGACCGGATCGGACCGGCTGGTCTGACCGGGGATCGGCCACGCCAATTCACATCACATCGTTTTGGGCCGGTTCGACCGGGCGGTTCGTCATGAATCTCTAGCCGGACCGGTTCGAACCAAATTTTGTTTTTTTTTTATTTTAATGGGTAAAAACGGGGTGTTTAAATTAGTGTGTTGGATATAAAAATATAGTTAAGTTTTATATACAACTATAAAATACATATATAAATTACTTATATTTAATTATATATAACTATATATATAATATACTATATATATAATATACTATATATATATAATTATGACGTCATGCGGTTCTTAAATCCGGTCCGACCACCAAACCAGTAAGACGTCCGATCCGGTTCTGAAAACATTGATCGTGTGTGTTTGATATTGTTTTCTCGTGTTTCTGATTTGTGCTTTGCTAGCAAATTTGCATCTTTGTTTGCTATTTTCAACAAAACCATTTAGAACATGGGAACTTAGTTTGACGCCCACAAGGTGTTTGTGAAAATGCGAAGAATAAGCAATATCGGAAATTGATGGTTGTTAGATGTCAAGTGGAAGTGCTTTTACTAGCAAGTGGGATGCTCTAGTATGTGTGAGATGACCTCGTATTTATAGTTCGCAATGGTGAAGCTTAGAGACTCGGGTTGGTTCTCCTTTCTCTTTAAGGAGTCTAAGGCGTCCTCACTATGATCGCCGCCCCTTCTTGAGGATGGGAAGATTTCCTTTTACGTGTAATAAGTTGACTTCCTTACTTGTCTCAATCGCCTTTCTTGCCATAGGGGTCGACCTATCTTTATTGTAATGAATAAAAAGGAGAGTCACTCGATATGTTCGAGCATAAAAGACTTGACGAAGGCGTCTTTGGCCTTACCAAGTGATTAAGTCTAGCTTTTTGGTGTAAGGCTAGAATGGATTCCTACAATGCGAGGTAGTTACTTTTTTCGCCAAACCTACTTTTGTTATATACGCAGAGTATATTCCTTCCTACGCTGACGAATGCCTCATTTTCACATATAAACGTAGTTTTCTTACTCCAAATACCGGTAATAATAGTTAGAATTCAACAGGATTACGAAACTAATCCTTAAAGTTCTATATGTTACAATCATAGCTCAAACTATTTTACTAGTCTAACACAATTTAGGATAGATGTTGGAAAAATGAAAATTGACAATTTAGTTAAAAGGGAGAAACAAAACAATTTAGTCAAGAAAACACGAAAAGAGTCGACACGACATTACCCATGATTGGGCTTTACAATGATCACTTCAAACTACCACATACACCTGCCATTTGCTCCTTTCAACATAACAATGATCACTTCAAACTCATAGTACAAACTCGTACTATGGATTCACAAAAACCTCGTATTCAGGTGCCTACGCGAATACAACTTTAACGCGTCTTTTGAGGTTTTGTGGAATATGATGATCTCGCAAAGTTTATAAATACCATTTTAGTCGATGAACTTTGAAACATTGTATAGAAATACAAAATTTTGGTTGTGTTTATATTTAGCAAATGGATCACAAATGATGTTTATGTGTTTCAGTTAGTCTTCTTTGCCATTTTTCCTTTCTTCGCCTTTCAAGAACTTCAAGAACCAATAAGCAGACGATTTTGGATGACGAGTGAGACCGTTCTTGTAATCAACATAAATCAAACCAAACCGCTTTGTATAACCTTGAGCCCACTCAAAGTTATCCACCAATGACCATGCAAAGTATCCCTTCACATCCACTCCGTCCCTTCAACAACATATTTGTAGTGTAAGAACCAATATAACATAGTGTGTTTGTGCTGTATACGAGTGTTTTACATCTAACAGTCAAAAGGGTTAAGCTATAAAATGAACAAAGAAAGTGCTTGTGGGTCAGGTAGCCGGGCGTAGGCCCGACCCAACCCAGCCTGTTTTGACCCGTATTGTAAGCTACCCATTTTGACCCGTTTCTAATTAACTGTATTATTTTCCCATGTTTAGCCAAACCAAGTGAACAAATGATATCCAGTGAAGATGATATGGATATAACACAAGAGCGTGTGCTTCACGTTTTTGTGGCAAAACATTATTCTTCTGGAAATGTAAAAATTAAGTTTTTATAAAAAAAAATATAAAACGGATAAATAATTTTTTTCTAAAAATGACAAAATATGATGATATGTTTTCCCTTTGCTTTAATATTTTTTTTTACAAATTCATCTAACGTCATTTATTCTTGCATTGTCAAGTTTTACTTTTGAATTTCAGTAAGATGGTATATAATGGATGGAATTTGGAAAAGCTAGTATCCAATATAGGTTCAAGGATTGGTGGGTTAGATAGCGGGTTCAAGCGGGCTCAATTCAAACACTTTAAGGTTTAAATAAAATTGGGTTGAGGCGGGTTGGCCTGCCATCACTTTTCCTATCATTTTTTATAAGCAAAAACTAGTATCAACATAATGATATAATTTTTTTAATAAAACCAAATTTTCGTCATAAATAGAAAGTTAAGATGGCAGAACTCACTTGATTGCCTGAGAAACAGACGCAAGATATCCCTTGAAGTAAGTAACTCTCAGTTTGTCATCCAGCATTTCATGTAGAGGAGTTGCATCATTGTCTTCATCATCCATACCTGTAGATGGGTGTCAGAATATTCAACACACACACACACACGTGTTTGTGTGTGTCCATGCATTTAGTCGATTTGAAGCCTCAGAAGTGGACTAAAATGCATATTAATTAAGGAATAACTAAATAGACATACCGTTTTCAGTAACGTATATTGGTGGATTATTGTATTTCTGAGCTATGTAATTGAGAACTTTCCGGAGACCCCATGGAACAACATACAGCCATGGCGATGCTGCCTGTCATGAATATAAATTTATAACAAAATAGCAATGGGGCCCCATGGTATGCTCTAGAGGTGGCTAGATAAGTAGGTTGGTTAATGGGTCAAAATGGGTTTTGAAACGAATTATATTACAAGCTAGGGTGGGTTAAGTTGACCCACTAATCTTTTTTATCCATTTTTTTAAAAAAAATTTATATATAGAAGACCTTAATTAAGATTGAGAAAAGAAATTACTACAATAACAACATAAATCTTTGAATAATTTTTTTTGGAATTCTATGTTTGAAAATAGACTTTGATTGACTTCAAACCCGATCGACCCACTTCCCTCTTAGCTAAACTTTTAAATTTGAGTTGTTTGAGATAAAAACACAACCTAATTGACCCATTCATAAGTAAATGGGTTGAAATTCCCGCCTCTAGTATGCATTTTCAATTATGCATGATTGGAGATATAGTAGATTACCTTTTCACCAATCACTCCGTTTTCCCATTCAGCTGAAAAACAAAACTGGAGGGTCATGTATACCTTTGATGTTTATACAGTTATACACACACATATGTGTGTGTATAGTGAGAGAGAGACATAGGATTATTTGAGAACACTATAAAAAAAAGTTCTTTCAGTTTTTTCAAATCGCACTATTAGTTAGAAACTTTTTTTCCAAAATCATCACTTTGAAGGTTTTCACATACCTTAACAGTGAATTCTTTTATGAGACCAACTTCCACATCAAGTTGTGTTTGTTAATCTACTGTTGCCAAACCCAAAAATACTATGTGTATGTGTGTGTGGGCAAGTTCAATTAAACACACACATATATCTGTACACACAAATATTTGGCAATGAAAGTAGCGTACCTATTCTTGTTGCCTCTTGTACTCTATAGTAATCTTCTTCTTCTTTGTTTGTCAAATGTGACACAAATCTTGATGTATAGTGATTTAACCCAACGAAATCCAACGAATTTCTTAGTAATTCTTTATCTTTTTCGGAAAATACTGGAAGCTTGTCTCCAAGCCTCTCCTGCATAGATTTAGGATATTCTCCAAAAAATATTGGATCCAAGTACCTAAATATTGAATTCAGATAATGAAAAACTCCACATGAGCAAGTACTCAGAAATAAGGTACAAGTTATCCTACCATCCAAGCTGAAAGTCAATACGCCTTGCTGCTGCAATTATATCTTCTTCTTTATCTGTTAAGGCCTCGGACCATTCGCAATCAACAACCAATCCTATTTCTCCACCTTGCAGATCCTATGTTGAATTTTATATATATTTGTATTACTAACTGATTTTATTAACTAGTATAAAGATTAACAACATCCAACGTTCACCTTAAATTTTGTTCTATATATTGAAACAGCTTCTGCATGGGCCAAAAGCTGGTGGTGAGCAGCCAAATATGGTTCAGCTGACTGACGATCACATCTTCCAGGTGCAAATACACCAGTAAAATATCCATTTACTGCTGTCTGAAGGGGTTCATTGATTGTAATCCACTTCTTCACTCTATCACCAAAACTTGCAAAGCAAGTTTCTGCATAGATAGCGAAATACTTTCTGCATGTAAATTAAAATTGCAATTATAGGAGTTCGTAAAGTACTAAAAATATGAAAACTAAAATTGCAATTATAGATCCAGATTGTGTTGCATTTTCAAAATGTTTAAGGCACAAAATATTACCCCTTGCTATGTTTAGGTCAAAATCACTGTATTTAATTGTTTATAAAAGTAGGTTCCCTTTATTGGGCAAAAGTGAAGTACATGCCCTCAAGGAAACATTGACCAACAGTGCATTGCCTTCTGTGCAATTTTCCATTTTCTTGACAGATCTAAAGTTGCGCAAGTTCACAGATCTGTCCAATAATTTTCAAAAGTTCAAGGGTCGCTGAAAGTTTAAAGCCTGTTTGCATGCTTTTAGCAACTTTTACGGACTGATTTTCATTAGTTTTCAGTTTTTTCAGTACATTCTTTTTTATAAATCAATCCCTGTTAACCTCTTTTGCTTGAAAAGTTGAAATGGCTTACATTTGTTCCCTGACTTGAGTATGTCTGATATGCAACTTTTTCAGGGTTCTCCCCAGAAAAAAATGCATTTGTTCTTAAACACAACATTTACAAAGAAAACCATTATACAGGTGGAGGAAGGTTGGGTAATGGGTTACAACAGATAACTTTCATGCAGGTCAAGGCGGAGTGCCAGCCTGCCAACAGTTTTTTATTATTAAATATGACGACAAAAGCTATATTTTTAAGAAATAAGATGATTTATGTTAAACAAAACAATTAAGGGCAGTGTAAGAATTTAATCACACCCCAGGCAATTTTTGACTTGTTTACCCATACGACCAATTTGACCCATTATCAATAAAATACAACCCAAATTGACATGTCTCTATATGAATGGATAAAACTTGCCACCTCTCCTAACCAAGAGGATGGACAGGACAAAAGACAGAGTCTGGTTTGGGTCAACAGAGGTTTTTATGTGATGCCCAAAACAGGTCAGGTTGGACAGACCTACTTACACTTTTTGCCATTCTTTGTAATTTATAACTAACTAATGTACTATATCTGATTAGAAAAACTATATAATTTAAGTAATAAGATAATTACTTTTAAATAAAGAATTTAGGAGTTAGGATATCGTAACCAATTGATGTGTTTAGGCAACTTTTGACCTGTTTACCATGTCCTGAGTGTCATCAATAATATACAACCTGAAGTGACAGTTTTAATAATCAAGATCGTGGGAAAGGACAAAAGACAAAACTTACACTACTGAGTCACTTAACCACCCTCCCATTGACTCATCAAGATGCAATGGAATATCCCAATGGTATAATGTTACACACGGCTCAATTCCTGCAATGGTACAATTGCAATTTACTTGTAACAACTTAATCCTCATAAAAGGAAAAAAAAAAGGCAAGAATTTAGTTCATACCCTTTTCAAGAAGGTAGTTTATAAGATTATTGTAATACATGATCCCTTCCTTGTTGACTTGGGTTCCCAGCCCATCTGTAAAGGAAAAGCTCTAGTTTTGAATGGATCCATTTTCATCATTAAACCAGATAAAGTATCAAAATATGTAAAAGAGACACTAACTACCCAATACAAAAAACTGCAAAAGTGAAATGTGCCTCTTTTATTAAACTATAGGGACTCGTATTTACGACTACTAGTCTTCCTCAATTAGATATATTATTTCACAGGAGAAAAACCTGCATCTATGACTCAACCACTTGTGTCGGTAATAACAGTAACAACAGGCATTACCTGGATAGATACGTGACCAGGAGATAGAAAATCGATAAGCACCGAATCCCAATTTGGCTATAAGGTCAACATCTTCCTGTATTTCAAAAATGTAATGTGGATAAGCTAATGGATACAAAAGAAATCATTTCATAATCCTATTTTGTCATATGAAAATACAATGGTTATTGACCACTCATTAGTAAACAAAGGAAGCTGGCGCCTCAAGAGTAAGCAAAGAGACAAAGTTAACCTCGTGTTAAGTAACTACATTGTAAATGATTAGAGTGAGGACACCTAGTTCATACGTTGTACCGAATTTTCCTTAAATGCTCGTGTTAAGCAAAGAGCCTGTTTAGGTTTACCAGCCTTAATTCATACGTTGTACCGAATTCTCTTTAAATGCTCAAAAATGCACAAGGACATGAAAATTTTCTGTCGATTTTCTAAACATGGTAACTAAATGAACGCAAATTCACAAATCCCAATGTTGTACAAAAACAAAACCTTGTAACGATGGTACTGATCCACTGCTATATTTCCGTCTTTCCCATCAATGATCTTGCCTGGAAGACCACGAGAAAAAAAAAAGAGCAGAATAAACTTCCTTGGCAATTGAGTCATGATCTGTCAAAGAATATATATCTAATGAGTAAAAAAATGAACCTTCTGTCTTTGTGAAAGCATCCCATATGCAAGGACCCCTGCCATCTTCATTGGCAGCTCCTTCAACCTGTGATAACAACAAACAAGAGAACATGCTATGAAACTATATGTATGTGTGTTGTGTGCAGGGCACAAGTGCGTAACAGCAACTTATCCAAACGTTTAACCATATGATTACATCAGTTTATATGTTAAGTAATAACATAGTTCACAAGACATGAATCCTTGATGTAAAGCTTCCCAATCACGTAAGGATGACGAATAAATCAACGTAAAAAATTATTAGCAAGCGAATAATTTAAACACAAGCCAGAACCATCTAACAAAGGGAAAGAGAATGCAAGATCAAAAACATGCATCACAGTACAAGAGACAACCGCCAGCATAGGTTTGTTGTGATCTGGATCTTTGACAATAAGTATAAACTTGTAACTTTAACTAGCGAATCATTTTTCAAGTTTTGGCTAACATTCCGTCAAAATCAAATGAATATGTGAAGTTGATATCCTATAAGTGGATTAGGTGGCGTTTGAGTGACATGGCATCCTAATGCTAACAGTTTGCTCATTATATTTTTATAAATATTACATATCTGGTCACTGGGTTACTTTGTAATGATTTGATTATTCATTTAACTATTTCTTTTAATGTTGTAACTTTACTTATTTTTAAAAGTAGGGCAGATATTATCGTGCCCAAAAGGCCAAAACTAAGAGTACAAGTATTATTTTGTAAGATGTGAGTGCAATAACACAAAAATGATGATTTGTATTTTGCTGATATCACAGATAAGACACCAACTTGTCTTATATTATGTTTGATCATTTAGTGAAACAGCATTTAGTCACAGCAATAATTATATAGTATATCTACGTTATCCATTTCTGTATGAAATACTTGTACTATTAGCTTCTATGATGGTACATCAGTTGACGTATCCTGTTCCCACCCCCCCCCCCCCCCCCCCTCTCCCACCCACACACACACACACACATCGAATTTCATTTAGGTTATGATTTTAACTGAACATCAATGCAACAGTACGCACCAGAATTCAACAGCAAACGATTTCAAATCAAACGCTATCGCATTTCAGCATTCGTGAATTCAGAATAACCGAAATCTGAAAAGGCGATTCAAGGATCAAACGTTCGATCGCAGGAACAAAATAGCATTGCAGTCGAAGAAGCATATGATTTTCATTAAATCAACTAAACATGAATTCAGATGTTATCAATTGAGGATTCAAAACAAACAGTACTGTAAATTCAGTATTTCAGTAACGAACTCGAAATCTGAAATCGAGATTCAAGGATCAATCGTTCCGTCGCAGGAATAAAACAGCATTGCAATCGAAGAAGCATACGAAGCCATGAAATCAACTAAACATGAATTCAGATATATCAACAGACGATTTCAACACAAAACAGTACTGTACATTCAGTATTCACAGATTCATTCAGTAACAAATTCGAAACCTGAACTCGAGATTCAAGGATCAACCATTCGATTTAATCAGATAGCATCAAAATCGAAGAATCATACACGAATCGAGACAGAAAACAAACCTGATAAGCGGAAGTAGCGACGCCGAAGAGGAAATTCGGGGGGAAATCAGCTCGAGATAGCTGATGATTAGCTGAAATCAAGGAGTTCCATTCATCTTCCAACAACTTCTTTCTCTCATTCTCCATTGTTGAGTTGAACTTTGAGCTAAGAGTTCCTGAAGAAGAAGGTGTGAGACTTTGAGTATGTGAGATTCTGTTGTTGACTTGTACGGTTTAACTTGTACCCCCACCACCCCATGTAAATGCATTTAGGGATTTTCACTCAATCTTGAATACGAGCGTATAATAAGTCGAATACGGATGTATACAAGTGTTTGTGAAGTCAAATACAAACGTATATGAGAGTAGCGGAGAGTTTATAAGAACATCATCTGGTTACGTGAAAATCGGAGAAACGTATTGAATCCGTTCACATAATTTATATATTTTTTATCACTATCATTTATATATGTTTGTGTGTATATACAGGTAGGGGTAAAGATTAAATGAAAAGCTGTAATATAGTTTTACATGTGTTACACATAGGTTAGTCCACGTAATAGCTTTTCATTTAACATAGTGTTACATATATATATATATATATAACACTTTTTATTCTTGTATTGATGTTGAACATATATGTAGGAGATAATTAGATATCATTTTAACATTTAAAATAGCAAAAAAAATTATAAATTACGTCAATAGTTTCTGTGATTTTCTTTTGTTTTCGCATAACTATAGTTTTCTTTTTATGAACCATCCCTTACAAGGGTATATGAAGGTAAACAAATATATACGGAGTCCAATACATGCATATGCAAGATCCAATATATGATGTATTGACATTTATTTTAAGACAATCAAAAACAATCAAATCGATAGAAAGTTCATTTTAAAAAACTCTTAAATGTAAAGAGTGTGATTAAACAACTTTAAGAAACTTTTCTTTTGGTTATATACAACTTTACGATACTTTTCTTTTGGTTATATACAACTTAAAAGCATACGGAATAATTAAGTCACGCATAAGTTTATAGCATACGTGAATCTTTAATCATATGAAATCAACAGTCATATTAGTGGTTCCGCTTCATGCTATCATTTGGCTCGCTCGCGCATTGTTTGAATCAAAGGTGAACATCAACGACCCCATTAATAGCTTTTACTCATGTATCAATTGGAGCATGAGAAACCATTATCATAAAAGCCTTTGTCATAAACTTACAAGACCATTAATATCTTACTAGTCAGCAAGACCTTTTCATAAATTTAAAAAACCTTCAATACTCTACTAACCAACACGACTAGTAAACTAAACAGAATGTAACTTATGCAATACAAGCAGCCTTCAAAATATTACAAAAAACATGTTTACCATTTAAGAATATAAATCTTACGTAAAGTCTACACTACCAAGCACAAATAGTCATGAGGGTTTGATTACAGCTACATTAATATGATCAAAATCACCACTCAGTCACTCACTCTAGAAACACCAGTACTCTAATAAAGTCACAGCATCATCACAGGAGTATCTAAAACACATGCGACAATACTAAAACGCATAAAAGCATGTTGAAATAGGAAACAAAGCTCCCAGAATTTATAAAAAAAAATACAAAAAAAAGGTTCTGTAGGATAATATATGTGCATTGATGATTCAAAGTGTGTAATCATGAAGTCATTCTGCTTCAAGTTCTGCTCCGAATCTCTCCAGCTGTTCGGCATCATACTCCAGATCACGGACTGCAGCATGGTTCACAGATCCATCATCCTCACTCGCATGTATTTGCCTACCTCCGAACCTAAAACAACAGTTAGATAACAGATTATAAGTTGCATATTTCCAAGAAAAATAAAAACAGAATTCAAACAGGTCAGGTAGGTTCAAAACAGATTCAGGGGTTAAACAGGAAACCTTAGGGTACATATTTTGTTTTTTTATAAATAACAGTGTTAAAAAGTTGCCAAAACATTATTGTTGTTGAATTAAACTGAAATGCAAATTTTAGTGTTTTTAATTTGATTTTGTTTGACTATAACGGTTTATTTTAAGTTTTTAAAAGAGTTACCAATTTGATTCAAAAAAACCTATACCGAGTTTTATAAATTTTGGGTAAGAGGAAATTCAAAGGTGAGATATGAGGGTATTTTGGTCATTTCTCCTGGACAAGGGCCAAAAGTGCAACAAAATTCTTATATAAGGGGAAACCGGAGAATCGATGTGATTAACAAGGTTAAAGGGCGATATCCAAATAACCCACCAACCAGGTACTCAGGTCAAGTATGGGTTAGTGTTTGGATTTTCAACACAATTGCATAACACATGTCGCATTTTGGTTGGGTGATACGAACCTCACAACACAAATTGTAACCCTTAACTTTTATGCAAAAGGGTAGACACTTTTAACTAACAAACGATTGCAAGCTATTGGTGTCCCTTTCACTATTAAACATAGAGTAACTTGGTTAAAAGATTACCATCTTCCGTTCATCAACTCTATGCACTTGCGTGCATCTTGTCTGTCCTTGAATCTTACCAAAACTACCCCTTGAGGATGATTCTCACAAACCTACAAAAAAAGACCAAAATATGAATATATGTGTGTGTGTCCAACTATATATAACAGCCAACTATCATCCAAGAATTCATGATAATCATAACCAAAAATGAAAGAGGGAGGGGGTCGTGACACCTTCACTGATTCAACTGCACCAAGCTTTGCACATTCCTCTTGAACATCTGCTGCTAATTCACCTTTAAGATTATCATCAGCCTAGCATAATTTAACAAATCAATATTTACGT
Organism: Flaveria ramosissima; assembly: GCA_025215565.1. NCBI lineage: Eukaryota > Viridiplantae > Streptophyta > Magnoliopsida > Asterales > Asteraceae > Flaveria > Flaveria ramosissima. The sequence continues at coordinate 16,200,263 of CM046035.1, forward strand.
GTTAAAAATGTTAAAAACTAAAAGAAAAAGGCATGCTAGATTATTACTAAACATTACCCTCATTTCTGCTGGAGAGAACATGTATCTGAGAACAACAGTAGCTGGAATCAGTAATTTTGAATCATCGCGGCCACCTAAATTATAAGACGTTAAAAGATTTAACTGTTGAAGTATTGTGTTCACTGTGACTCAGATTATGATCATAAACATATTAGCAAAGTAACACTGTATTTCGGTAACCTACCCCAGCCAAGCATCTTGTTTTCAACCTTCTCAAGCTTCTTCTTTTTTCTCTTGTCTACTTGCTTCGCTACGAATTTCTCCCCTGCAATAAAGAAATTAAGTTGACTAATCAAAAAGTATATATTATTATGTTGTATTAATATACCAATTTACCTGATGCTGCACAACCTATATAATTGCATGATTGCATCTAAGCTAAATGTGGCCATTCCAACCCATTTACTTATAACTGTGTCATTTCAGATATTGTTTTATTTCCAACCAGTCAAACAGGAAACTCTTAATAGAAGATACAGGTCAAATGTCACCCAGAATGTACTTTTAGTTCACAAAGCCTCCCAAAGCATTTATTCAAAGATCAGAGCATCACTGAAATGATATAATTTTCACAATTATAACTCATAATTGACGCCGTCTATTTTAAAAAAATTGAAGTGTTGAGACAAAAAGTGTGTTGGTCAATGCAACTCCATATAGACCCGTTACCCAGGGTTTAATTTTTTGATTGTTGTGTATTTTCAATTCCAAAAGGTATTCATATGAAATAGCTTACAAGGAAAAAAGCTAAAAACATCACCAAGAATGTAATTTTAATTCATTAAATCTCCCATAGCACTTATTCAACTATTAAAGATATTAGATTCTTACTGAAATAGAATAACTTTTGTATTTAAAGTTGACTTTAATTAATTATAAGAACCTGATATGTTGGAACAATAAGTGCTTTAGGTCAACCCAGCCTAACTAGTTTAGACTTGTTACCCAACCCGCCTGACCCGCTTATTAGCCACCTCCATTTTAGGCTATTAGTCTTACCTTTCTGCTCAAATTTAGCTGGTGTAACGGACATGTTGATCTTGTCACCAAGCCGTAAAGGAGTTCCATCAAGAATTTGAATAGCCAAAGCAACCGAAGGTTCCTGGGTCAAAAAGAAAAAAAAAGGTAACAAGTTTGACTTCAACATACTTGGTGAACATTTTAATGTGATATTATCATAAAAAAAAGATACAATAAAAGTCATGGTTCTATAAAAAAGGAGCACCTTCATGTATGTAACAAGTGCATCACCCTTTTTCCTTCCGGTTTCTTTGTCAACATAGATCTTCACACGAGGTCTCTTTGTTTCAGGATCCTGTATTTCCAGAGTAAATAACTTTTAATATGAAAAAGATGAGAAGAAAACAAATCCACATCCACTAGAGAATAAGTAAAATGGGTGAACGAGACCCAAAGATCCAAATGGATATTACTACAATAAGAGTTACAAACCTCTTTAATGATCCCACATTTGGAAAAAACATCCACAACCTGAAATACATTACCATAAGATTACGATTGCAGAAAGAGGTAAGAAAAAATTGTTCACACGTATATTGTTAGATCGCCACCATGTATGCTCATAAGATTAAAGATAGGTGGCCCCTAAAAAATATATACTCATAAGATTAAAGCATAGGTAGCCCCTACAAAATATATACCATTCAAGTATGTTTAGAGTTCAGACCAAATTTTAATCAACACCAACCTATGCACCGAATTTAACATCAACATTTTACACTAGATAGTGCTTTTACCTTTGTTTCAATTAGATTTTTTATAACAAACAAATCAGTTTATTTATATCCTAATATCCTATATTTACTTAATTATTTAATCAACATACGATTCTACATGGATAATGAAAAACTTAAAACTCATACTTAATATGGTAAAGTGAAGTTAAAGGTACAAATGAGAATACTTTTAAAAATAAATTTTTATGTTTGTTAAACATTTGATAAATATGCGAACTAGGAAAATCCAGTGTGATGAATAGTGCCACAACAAACTTGGTAAAAACATGATGATGAATCGGACTACACCATTTTGGTATCTTGGTTGGAGGTGGTCACTGTGGTTGACACCTTTTTTTACACCATTTTAGTGTTTCGATATATACATTGACGATGGCTTAGGGTTAAGTTAATGTGACATACACCCAATAAGACAATTACAAATACAATAATAATGCTAAAATGAGAATCATCCGGTTCTAAAAGCATACCATAAAAGCACAAACTCATAGAAGTATAGATAGATTTTTAAATTAAAAGGGAAATGCGATAGTAGACTGATCCCTATGCTTCAATGAGGATATGAAGGAATTGAATGAATTCATTTATGTAACTTACCTCATCAAAGGTGACATCATCTGGCAACCCAGTAACATATACGTGCGTATTAACTTTTAACTCAAACCAGCTATCAGGAGGTTGGTTTGCTTCCTGAAATAACCAATATGAAAGCTTTTTGAAATGGAAAACAAGAACTTATGATGCCTGCCAGTGATGCTATTGATCATGTTCCAATTAGCATGATTTGACCCACATACCTATAAATGGGTCAATTTATGTTTTAACTCTAATGGGTCAAACGAGTTATGCTAGAAAATTTGACGGAAAAACAGGCTCCAGTGGGTTAAGTATCAATAGTATATATAGTATGTGTGTAATGCTAAGTGTATTCAAATGTATGAATACCTCTTAAATCACTTTACTAAGCAAAAAAGAATACGGGTAAATCAAGTTGAATGTCATCCAATAATGTATGACAACATCCTACATCACTTCATTAAAAAATTCTCTTCAAAAACACAGTTTTTCTAGTCATACTTAGCACATTAGTTATTTATAAAATTCATAAATATAGGTTAGCCCAACAACCTGTTTTGACACATTGAATGTCAGCCTGTTTTGACCTGGACCCATTTTGTCATGTCACCTAACCAGCCCAACCCGCTCCTTTTGCTACCTTCACCAATTACTAGTACGAAAGCATGAGTATAAGACCTTTTTCTCAGCGGGTTTCTCAGGCAACTTCCTCTTCCCGTTTGCTTTAACTGCTTCATTTGCATTATCTGAATCTTCTTTTACAGGGGCATCAACACTTACTTTTGTATTAGTCTGGGTATCTTCTTTAACAGGGGCATCATCAGCTCCAATTGTAGGATAAAGTTCTTCTTCTTGCTGAAATGTCATGATCTCAACATCAAAAGGCTCACTTCCAGCAGTTGTATCCTATCATAAGCCATACACATTGGATAAACAAAAAGTTAAACAACAGTCCCAAAATTTATATGTAAGAGCAATTTATAATGTAAGCACCAGCCTAAAAGCTTAAACACTTCTCTGATCAGGATTTTACTATGATGGAAGAAAGTGATGATGCCAAAATGTTTGGTAGTTTTGATAAAGAAGTACAATGTTATGTGTCCCATTGTTATGGAGAAGATAGGAATTCGCATTTTTATGCATAATTATTTGAATACACAGTCATTTTGTCATGTTTTGTACTTCCATTAAAAGAAAATCAATTATAGGACAATGTAATCCAAAAAAATTATGTCTTCCCATTGCTGTTGTTTCTATATTAACATATCTAAACGTTAGAACTCAAGACAAAAAATGACAGTCGCTGTCATTTTTCCTAACCACTATCATACAATCAACATACTCTACCTCTTCTAATTTTTGAGAAAGCAAAATCCCAAAAACTAATAAACATTTCTAAAGGTGAACAAACAAATTGAACAGGAGATAGCTAGGGAACAGATAAAGAAAAAAATGTGTTCTTCAGTATGTGCTATCGTTTGAGCACATACGTTTCATATGCCACTATGTAAGTACAGATGGCAAAAGGGACAAGTTGGTAGGTTGGGTAATGGGTTTTGGTCAAAGCAGGTAGGTTTGGGCAGACCCACAAACAAATTTTATTCTTTTTCTTTATTTTATAGATAATTTATGCATGATACATGATTTAAAAGCTTTATTATCAGAAAAATATTCTATATTCTTTATTGAAGCAAGTAAGAAGGTTTATGCACTTGAATACATTTCAGACGCCTTTTAAACCATTTGACCCATTTTACCTTTTCCTTTTTATTGAATCTTTAACTATTAACCCATTTTATCCATTGAAGATCAAACACGACAATGGAGTTGTGTTCAAAGGAGTCGAAACTGACACCTGTAATGTCAAAAGCAAAAATGTAGTGTAGTAAACTAACCTGAGGAACCCAAACTCTAAGCTTCTTATCCCACTTGTACACAGTCCCATCATCATCAGTGAACTCTTCCTCACCATCTGGCGGAGATGAAGGCCTCCCGTCATCAGCAACGACCTCATTGTTTATAACCTCAGCCTCTGCACTTTTCACCTCATTTTGCCACCTTTCAAACTCATCATCGTTGACATTCGATGAAGGAACTGCATATAAACACCAAAATGAGATTAATAAAAAGAAAACTTGAAACCAAAATGAGATTAATAATAAAGTATGCAAATAAAGTCAACAAATTGAAATATAAAAATTACCCTGTTCAGATATGTCAGTGATCAACCCAGGAACAGATGACAGTGGTTGCCACTCGCTTCTTCCTTCCGCCCATACAAGTGTGCTCTCTGTAATATATCCACTAGAAAAATGCTCTGTGGAAGTGAAGAAAATAATCTTAATTAGATAATTGCATTGCTTCTATGAGCATTTGAATATCATATGATATTTTTTGGAATTGTCATCTTCAAACCATGAATATCATGCCTACTGAAATACTGGTGTAACTGAAGTTCAAGATAAGGATGAAATAACAGAAAAGAAAACGAACAAATACTTAGGGCACCTGATGATTGTTTTGACAGATTTCAGATAAACTTATGCAGAAAATGCATCTCAACAAGTTTGAAACCCAGAAAAGACAAACTACAAAAGCACTGTATGAACCCTTTTGACTTTTACTATCCATCCTATATTGATTTATGATAAACTGACCATATTGAGCAATGAGCATGCAATCTAAAACATGAAAATTATCAATTTTAACATCAAAGAAGCTGATAAAGCACTTGCACTCAATTCCCCCAAATATTCACAAGCCAAATGCAATTTCACAACAACAGGATATCAAGATTAATAACACAAACTTTTGCATGAACTGAACACTCACCTCTCAGCTCAGAAGCAGCATATGGACCTAGATGCTGCTGATCTTCAGATAATATGAACCATCCAACTTCAGTGCCCATACCAAACTTCTCAGTAAACACCTAACACACTTCAAACTATCGATATACACAATCAGACAAATTATACACACAAATATACATAAACTTACAGAAAAACAAACTCGATTAAGAAGACAGACATTGAATATGCACTGATTGAATAAACCTATCGGATTGCTGAGGCTATTCATTCGATTTTGAATTCGATATCGTTCGAATGCATGTAGATGTGTTGCAATCAATCGGATAAATTGATAATAATCTGAGATGAATTAGGGTTTTTCGACGGAAATTTGAGCGATTTTATACCTTGTTAATCGAGCTGTAAGCCCTCGAATCTTCACGTTGATCCGTTTTGTGTATCGTGAAAGAAGTTGTAGTTCGGTCCTCATTAAAACGCACTTCTTGAAAAATGTTATTTTTTTTTTCTTTTTTCGAATAAATAATTGAAACGATCGGTGAGTGGTGACTCGTGACGCCATTACTCAAAAAGACTTTCGACCTCTTAGTGTCATTGGTAATTTGGTATTATCTACGATGTCATTGGCAAGTGCCTTGCTAATAGATTAAACGGGTTTTGGGCTCGGTTGTCTTTGAAACTCAATCTGTTTTTTTTATCAAATCGTAATATTTTGGATCCCCTCTTATTACTAATGAGTTTATTTCATGGGTAGAAAAAATCATACTCTCGTCTATGTTGCTAAAAGTTGATATTAAAAAACTTTTGATAACCTAAATTGGGAGTTCCTTCTATAGTTTTTAGACACATGGGCTTTCCGCCTAGATGGTGCATGTGGATAAAAGGATGTATTGGCTCTTCAAAAATCTATGTTTTACTAAATGGGTCTCCTGTAAATGAATTTATATGTTCTCGTAGCCTTAGAGATGACGAACCAATCTCGTCGTTTTTGTTTGTGATTGCTATGGAAATTTTCGCTTCTATGATGACAAAAGCAGTCTCATGTGGAATTTTCCAAGGCATTGAGATGCCTAATCCCGACTCTATCATATCACACCTTTTGTTTGCTGATGATTTACTAATTATTGGGCATTGGTCAGAACCAAATGTAAAAAACATTTTTTGAATTCCGAGATGTTTCCATCTATGCTTCGGCCTTAAAGCGAGTCTTGAAGTCGGTTTATTGGTTTAGGAGTTAATGAAGTGGTTTTGACACCGCTTCTAGAGCAGGTTGTGAATCGGATTCACTTATTTTTTAAAATACTTAGGCCATTCCAGTTGGTGATAACATGAATCTTATAAAAATTTGAAAACTGGTGGCCGAAGCTTTTGAAAACATAGTTGGCTGTATGGAAAAGAATAACACTATCTATGGGTGGAATGGTTACTTTAAATAAATCAACCATCTCAAGCTTACTCCTCTCTTTTTTTTTCTCTATCTTTTTGGCTCCAAAAAAAGGTTTTACACGACCTTGGAAAATGCAAAAAGTATTTCTATGGGGCGGCAGCAGCGATATAATGAAAATTCATCAGGACAAATGATCTACTGTTATCTCATTAAAAGACCCGGGTGGCCTAGAATTGGTTCCTTAAAAGCTGCAAATTTGCCTCTCTTGGCCAAATGGCATTGGTGGTTTAGGATCGAGTATTCTAGTTTATGTCAGAAAGTCATCACTGCAATTCACAATAAGCCTTTGTTGTATGCCATGGACTTCTTGTTAAACATAAATTATCATGCCCTTGAAAATCCATCGTAAAGGTCAACTCTATGTTACTTGCATTCAATATCGACTTGTTAGACTCCATAAAGCTCATTGTGGGTAAGAGCAATATTACAAAGTTCTGACTTGACAAATGGATATGTAACTCCCTTTTTTATGATTTATTTCCTCAATTATTCACTTTGTAAATTGAGAAAAACATTTTGGTGGAAATTTGCTATGACGACACCTCTGACCATATTCATTGGAGATGGAGATGACGTCAAAATCCAAACACTTTTGGCAAGGTTCTTGAATTGAGCAATTGTTTACACTTACTTGCTTGTTTTCTTTATGAGTTCTGGTCATAATGGGATACCTAATGACAGATGGATGTGGCATGAAGGTCAAATAACGAATAGGTGTTTTAATCAGGCATTATACATGCCAAAATTGATAAAATGAAAGCTGAATCCACGTCTAATCAAATTTTGAAATGGGACTCTTTGGTTCCCGAAAAGGTCAATATTCTTATGTGGCGAGCATTAAAAGGTAAGATACCTACACTAGTTACATTGTCTAAAAGGGCTATAAATGTTCATTTGGTCATGTGTCATGTATGTGGCTAACTATGAGAAATAGTTCATCATGTGTCCATCTCATGTGCATTTGCAAATATCCTATAGGCTGGCATCAAACAGTGGTTAAAGACCCCTATAGTATTAACTTTTTCTTTTAATGAATTACCGTCTCTCCATTTATATATAAGGTAGTGATGAGAAAAAGAAATTGTTGCAGACAATCATCACGGTCTCATGCTGGGTAATTTGGAAGTTCACCTATCCTACCACTATAAATATCCATGTAATAAACACCAAACAACAAACGTGATATTCTTCCACACTTGTCTTAACACAGATACATATCCATCATCCTCTAAACCTATCACTCTAAAATCACCAAGCATGCTATTCATCTTCTATATCATCCTCCTACAAAACTGTCACACCCTCAAAATCCACATGTGGGTTTTACCGTGATGCGAGTGAACAAACCAGTATCACGGTAACTAATTACTCATAACTACACTATATGCCACATTTAAAATAAAACCAACCAAAATACAAACTTTAAAACTATGCAGAAGTGTTTTGTAAATAAGACAAACCCAAAGTATATAAAATGTAATTTGGCAAAACACGCGTCGACCCAATATTTAAACTCATAAGTAAAAACCATGTATTATATTCTAATATGAAGTCTTAGAATGCATGCAGGACCCGTGATGTGCTCCTATTGGCGACCCTGTCAATCCTATTAAGTAGGGGCCTCAGATTCGCACGCGTGTAAAACAATCATAATCACATTAATCAACAGGATTCATAACACACAATGAGTTATCACAATCCCAAACATGGTTCCATAATCACCTAACATAATCCATCATCATGTATAGCCAATAAAAACCTAAATTTTCTAAATGATCAACCGAGCATCTGTATAACTCAATTAACACATTCTACCGCATTAGACATCATCAATAAACATTCTTACATGATCCTAACATCATGAATATGCCCAATTCACCATATCCAATGTTCCTCAAAAATAAAGTTTTTTTCCTTTTGGAAAAGTAACACCCAAAATCAATCTAACATCCAATTCATTCATGAATTCATCAACTTTATACCTAATCAAGTTCATACCATTCATCTAATCATGATAATCATCATCAATTCATCATAATTTCCAAACATCATACATAAAAGTTTCTACTTATAGTAAGGTATGAACAATCACTAGATTTCATGATTTTTCTTGCACAATTCGTGTAAACCAACAGCCAAACAATGTATCTAACATCATATAATCATGAACACATAAATTCCAAGAAGAAAAAAGTTTCCTCTTAAGGCAATGTGTAAAATTCATGATCAAATCATGGATTTCTTGCATAGTCATCATAATCTAACATTCATACATCCTAATTAACAACATATCATCATCTAACAACCATCAATTCCAACTTTTCATGCACAATTTGATTTAGGGTTCATCAAGAATTAAAAACTATGAAAAACATGATAAAACTTATCTTTAAAAGTGTAGAAATCAAGGATTATGTTTGCTACAACCTTATAATGTTCAATTGATGCCAAAATCGAATTAGATAGCTTGTTTCTTGATCAAATTCGCAAAGGGAGGGGATGGGGATGGGATTTACGGCCAAAAGGTGGCTTTGGGGGCTAGGGTTGGGTTTTTGTTACTTAACTTAATTAGATATTACCATTTAAACCCTCTTTTAATCACATTTTGTAAAAGTTAATCTTTTTAGCACTTTTTAACATTTTTACCTACAAAATGCAAGTATTATTAGTTAACAATAATAATCATAAATATTTTTGAACTAATGACAAAACACATAAAATATATATATTACACGTAGTCACGTTATCAAGTAAAATTTACAAATAATATTTAAAATCCATAAACCACATAACCATAAAATAATAATCAACATTGTTAATTAGATTATTATTGTTTATCATAGATCATTGTTATTAAGTCACCAACATTCAACGACAACTAGTGTGTGCTCACGACACGTGTATGCAAGACTTAACGGAACTAATAGAGTTTGGTAACAAAAATTTACCAGATGTCACATAATCCCCATGTTGAAAGAAATTTCGTCCCGAAAATTGCGTTATATGGTTGTGTTACATCACTGGTTTACTGCATTGGCATAACGAAATCGAGTGAGTTGTCACATCATCCCCATGTTGAAATAAATTTCGTCCCAAAATTTAATCAGTACATTCCCCGGATGTCGTCGTCATTACGAACAAATGAGGATACTTAATCTTCATCTGATCCTCGCGTTCCCACGTGAATTCTGGTTCACGTCTTGAGTTCCAACGAACTTTAACTATAGGTATCTTGTTTTGCTTAAGAGTTTTGACTTTACGATCCATTACTTCAACCGGCTCCTCAACAAAACGCAATTGCTCATCCACTTGTACTTTTCGAGTGGTACAACCAAAGTCTCATTAGATAAACATTTTTTCAGATTTGAGACATGAAATACATTGTGAACGCCACTCAGTGAGTCAAGCAGGTCCACTCGATACGCCACTGGACCTATTATTTCCAGAATCTCAAGTGGTCCAACGTATCTCGGATTAAGCTTGCTTCTTTTGCCAAACCGAATCACACCTTTCCACGGTGAGACCTTTAGCAAAACTTTGTCACCGACCTGAAACTCCAAAGGTTTCTGTCATTTGTCTGCATAACTCTTTTGTCTGTCTCGCGTTGCAGCCATTCGGTTTCGTATGTGAACAATCTTCTCGGTAGTCTCGTACACCAATTCGGGCCCAGTCACCAGACTATCACCAACTTCCGCCCCACAAACTGGTGATCTACACATTCACCCATACAACGCCTCAAATGGTGTTGCCTTGATGCTAGTATGATAACTATTGTTGTATGAAAACTCGATCAACGGTAGATGAACTTCCCAGTTATTTCCGAAATCAATCACGCAAGCTCGTAACATGTCTTCCAAAGTTTGAACAGTACGCTCGTCTTGTCCATCGGTCTGCGGATGATAGGCAGTGCTCATATCCAAACGCGTACCCAAAGATTTCTGTAACGACTGCCAGATTTGAGATGTGAAACGAGCATCACGATCAGAAATAATCGAGATCGGAATGCCATGTCTCGATACTATCTCCTTCAAGTAAATTCGGGTTAACTTGTACATTTTATCAGTTTCCTTGATCGCCAAGAAGTTAGCTGACTTAGTCATTCGATCCACGATCACCCATATCATGTCACAATGTAACGCCCGGAATAAAGTCGAAACGAGCCAAATAATAATAATGGGCTTAGCCGGGATTATTTAAAGAAAATATGCGGAAAATGGAGTATGGACCGAGTAGACCTCGCGAGTTATGTGTTCGGCGAGTTTAAGGTCCCAGGAACGCCCGGGATATATAAACGGACCAACTTGAGCCACTCTCATTTGCATTCATCACCCAACTTCTAGAGAGAGAGTTTAGAGAGAGAAAGTAGAGAGGAGGTGAAGATTCAAGGCTCGGTTGATCAAGAGATTGAAGATCGGTGTTTATGGACATCCAAACAACAAGAAAAGACCAAGAATTCAAGTAAGAAACATCGTTTAATCGTTCCTTTTGATGTAAACTCGAATTCTAGGGCTTGGGGTTTTTGAAAGTGGTAAAGAATCGCCCAAAACTCATATTTTTATGTAAGAAAACATGTAAGAAGCTTAGATATAGCTTATTGGGTGATAAACCAAGGTTTTGGGTGTAAAAGATTGAGAAGCTATTCACTGAGTCCAGGTGAGTTCTAGATTCCCCTATTTTTAAGGTTTTAAACTTGTTTGGGGCTGGAAATGCATACTAAATATACGTTTCTAAATGACCAAGATTTTAAGAGGTTTTAAAAAGAAGATCGATTTTTCTATAAGGAAATGTGTTATATAAAAATGTTAAGATAAAAAAATTTTCACGCTGACCTGGCAGCCCGACCCCAGCTAGGGGTGTTGCCCCTTGGACCCCACTAGGGGCTGCTGCCCCTAAGACCTCGCTGTCAGGGGCTGACGCCCCCAAACCCCCGTTGTCCCGCGGAGGGTCGGTTATGTTCTATGATGACTTGTGCTTGTTGTGCATATGTATGTGAATGTGAATTGATGATGCGCGATGTTTATGATGATGTGTGATAGGGTATGTGATGTTTATGTGATGCTATGTATGTTTATGTTGCATTTTCTTGCGTTCCTATTATGTATTATTCTGTGACTTACGTGTTATGATTATGAAATAAACGAGAAGTATCATGTAACATAAAGCAGAAGTTAATGATAATGAAAAAAAGTATTGCAAGCAATGTATGGAGGTTCACACCCAATGAAGGGTGTTAGTTCAACTCTGTGCGGGTTAGCTACCCTGGAAGGATGCACACTGGGGTCTAATCTTTGTGATCGACCATACGTATGGGATCCTTGTCGCTTGCCCTAGGTACTGGAGTCGGCTTCGTGCACAATGTTCGAGGTCTATGATAGACCTCAGGCCCAGTAACTAGCATCGTGTATAATGTTTGGGGTATAGCATATGGCATTGGTCCGGAATGAAAGATGAATGATAATGATGAGTGTACTTGCCCCAGGCCCTAGGGTCAGCTTCGTGCACAATGTTCGGGGTACAGTACATGTCATCGGAAGTTAACGAATGTACAAAAGATAAGTAAAGAAGATTATGAATGAAAGTGAATGATAACGATGACGTACGATGATGAATGAACGAAAGTTAACGAATGAATGATGAAAGATAATAATGCTATTATCTATGTGTACGTATGATGCTTGATTACGTATGAATGTAAAGAAAGGTTTTAAACGAAAGTAAAGTGTATATTTTATTTTAAAACTAGAACTCACTCAGCAACGCTGACTTTTATGTGTTTCCATTTGGCAGGTAATGGTTGCTGAGGATGGCACAGGGCAGCTACTTGGCTCATTTTGGATGGCATCCATTTTGTATAATGTTTTTGTGATGTAATGCAACAAGTTATTTTGTAATCAGTCAACGATGTATTATTTTGCAAAAGCAATTATAATGAAATGAAATGGTTATTTAAATGTTTCCGCTGCAACGTTTTATTAAAGTTAATGTAAATATATGCTTTATGTGTGATGATTGTCCAACTGTGAGCGTCCCGGGATCGGGGCCTTACAAGTTGGTATCAGAGCCAAAGTTTAAGTGAAACGGGTAAATATTTTCAAAGAAACCTAAACTTAAACTGAGAATGGGACAAAGGGAAGGGATGCGAGTCCGAGTAGCTACGTGCTATCAGGCATTTTCTTTAATGATAACCGGTATAAGTGCGCATGTTATGTGATTTATGTGCCTTTAGTAGATTTAGATACTGATGTAGTCAGGATAGGAAATGCTTGGGGTATGAAGAGTAAAGTAAGTGGCTAATCACAACTGGCCAATGTAATTAGGGACTAACTTTACTTGACATAAACTGAGCTATTGCCTTGAATGACCATGTTAGTGTTTGAATCTTATAGCGTGTTTAGAGGATGGCTGGAGGTAGATCGTCAAACGTTTCACAAGGAGGAGGTCGTGGTGGACGTGGTGTTGGACCACGGGTCACGAGAGGAAGAGTTAAGGCTGCTGAGACGGCTCATGAAGAGCCTGAGACCCTACATCCAGAAGGTGGGGATGAGAGTGCCAATCTAAGGGCCTCAGTGAAAGAGGATGTGGTCGAGGATGTTCATCAGGTCATGCAGACGATCCTATCGTCTGTGGTGATCGATGTGATTAAGGCTGTGAGGGAATGTAAGAGGAAGGAGAGGAACAGGCCTACAGGAGAAAGGGAGCAACCAGAGACTGAGACAGTTGTCTCCGATGATGAGGAGGAATAGGAGGTTGTGCCTGAAACAGCTCGAGGCTGTAACTATGGGGCATTTCAAAGATGCAGGCCCCCAACTTTCGATGGCAATAACACTGCTGCTGCCCATCAGTGGGTGTGAGAGATGTAATTTGTGTTCGATATCAGTGAGTGCAGGGAAGATCAGAAGGTGAAGTTTGCTACCCACTCCTTCGTGGACTCAACCTTGTGTTGGTGGGACAATATCGTCCAGACCGAGGGTAGCAGGGCAATTGGAAGGATGAGGTGGAACGAGCTGAAGAAGTTGGTGATCGAGGAGCTCTGTCCTCACAGGGAGCTTGATAAAGTTGAGAGGGAGTTCCTGCAGCTTGAGGCGGGAGCCATGACACATTAGCAATACACCACCAAATTCAACGAGATGACACGACTGGTGCCGATCAGGTGACGCCTGTGTCACAGAAGATCAAGAGATATACCCAGAGCCTACCGGCGGACATTCGTAGGCACATGATTGTCGCCCGACCAGGTACGTTCAGGTCGGTGGTTGACCTGACTGGAAGGCTATATGATGAGCGAGAGGTGGTGGTAGCTGAGGTGAACAAGAAAAGTGGGGGTGACCGGAACTGGAATGGGAAACGGTTTGGACGTGGCGGGGCCGCTCCAAACAATAAGGTTGCAAGGGTGGATGACCGGCGTGTGGTTACACCCGGTGCGGGGTCGAAGAAGTGTGGTAAGTGCGGGAAGGAGCACGCGGAGCGTGTAGGTGGGGACTGAACGTGTGCTTCAAGTGTGGGAAGCCTGGCCATATGGCAAGAGAGTGCAAGGTGGCGAGGTGTTTTAAATGTGGCGGGGAGGGTCACATGAGCAGGAACTGTAAGAAGTCGAGGGCTGAAAGTTCTAGGGCAGTGAAGAAGGCAAGAGGTGAAGGGCAGAAGGCGAGCACCAGAGCCTTTACGATTACCCAGGAGGAGGCTAGGACGAACCCCGATGTGGTGTCAGGTACGTTTCTAGTAAACCAAACTCTTTGCCTCTGTGTTATTTGATTCTGGTGCTAGTAGGAGTTTCATTTCTGCTGCCTTTTGTGCTAAGTTGCCCATTATGAGTAGAATTATTGATGGGCCTTTCGATGTAGAAACTGCCATAGGTAAGTCTACCAGGATTTCTGATATGATAGAAGGCTGTGACATAGAACTAGAAGGTCATAAGTTTCCTGTTAGACCGTTCTTGATGACCTTAGGCGGGTTCGATGTAGTCCTGGGAATGGATTGGTTGGCGGACTACGAGGCGAACATTATGTGTCGCAAGAAGATGATCCAATTGACAGCGCCTGACGGGAGTTTAGTGACGATCTACGGTGACCGAGTCACTACGATTCCAAAGGTGATTTCGATGGTGGTGGCTGGAAAGTGCATGAGACGTGGATGTAGTGCCTACTTGGCCTACGTGAAGAATGTGGATACGTCAACACCACAATTGTCCGATGAACCGGTTGTGTGAGACTTCCCATACGTGTTTCCAGATGATCTACCAGGTGTGCCACCGGACCGCGAAATCGAATTTCAGATTGACTTGTTGTCCGATGCCCAGCCGATAGCTAAGGCACCATATCGGTTGGCTCTGACCGAGATGAAGGAATTGATGGAGCAACTGTAGGAGTTGCTTGATAAGGGGTTCATTAGACTGAGTATCTTTCCTTGGGGTGCTTCGGTCTTATTCGTGAAGAAGAAGGACGGTAGTATGAGGATGTGCATTGACTACCGTGAATTGAACAAGTTGACGGTGAAGAATCGGTATCCATTACCGAGGATTGATGATTTGTTTGATCAGCTCCAAGGTTCCAGTTGGCTCTAAAGGATAGATCTTCGATCTGGCTACCATCAGTTGAAGGTGAGGGAGCAAGATATTCCTAAAACAGCTTTTCGTATGTGTTATGGACACTACGAGTTCCTCGTTATGTCTTTTGGTTTAACAAACGCGCCAGCTGCTTTTATGGACTTGATGAATCGAGTGTGTCGGCCGATGTTGGATAAATCAGTGATTATGTTTATTAATGATATCCTGATTTATTCGAAGAGCAAGGAGGAGCATGCCGGTCACATTCGAGAGGTGTTGGAGACATTGAGAAAGGAGAAGCTGTATGCCAAGTTCTCCAAGTGCGCGTTCTGGTTACGCGAAGTTCAGTTCTTGGGTCACGTGGTGAATCCTGAGGGGATTATGGTAGACCCGGCAAAGGTGGAGGCGGTGATGCAATGGAAGTCTCCAAAGACGCCATCCGAAATTCGTAGTTTTTTGGAGTTGTCGGGCTATTATAGAAGATCCATCCAAGACTTCTCTAAGATAGCTTCCCCATTGACTAAGTTGAGCCGTAAGGATGTGAAATTTGTATGGGTAGTGTAATTCAAGGCAAATACCACTGCACCTAACTCCAAGTCATGAGTAGTGTAATTATTCTCAAGCACCTTTAGTTGTCGCGAGGCATAGTCTATTACTTTGTCACGTTGCATCAGGATACAACCAAGTCATTGAATAGAAGCATCACAGTAAACCACAAAATCATCACTTCGTTCTAGTAACGCTAATATTGACGTGCTACAGAGTTTCTGTTTCAACAACTGAAAAACAGCTTCTTGACTCTCACCCTATTTATAAGTTGTTCCTTTATGGGTCAAGGCTGTGAGAGGTTGAGCGATTTTAGAAAATCCCTCAATGAAACGTCGATAGTATCCTGCTAGGCTAAGAAATTGCCTTATCTCACTAGGCGTCTTGGGTGCCGACCAGTTCTTTATAGCCTCAATCTTCTCAGGATCCACATGTACTCCCTTCTCGTTAACAATGTGACCATGAATTGCACCTCACGAATCCAGAAATCACACTTAGAAAACTTGGCATACGACTGTTCCTTTCTAAGTAATTCCAAGATTAAACGTAGGTGCTCCTCGTGTTCTTTCTTGGTTTTCGAATAGATCAATATGTCGTCGATAAACACGATAACAAACTGATCGAGGTAAGGTTTGCACACACGATTCATAAGATCCATGAACACTGCTGGTGCATTAGTCAACCCAAATGGCATGACCAATAATTCATAATGACCATAACGAGTACAAAATACGATCTTCGAGATGTCTTCCTCTCGAACTCTCAGTTGATGATAACCAGACCTCAGATCAATCATTGAGTAATAGCTTGATCCCTGAAGCTGATCAAACAAGTCATCTATACGAGGCAAAGGGTATAGATTCTTGATTGTATCCTTGTTCAACTCTCTATAGTCGATACACATTCGAAATGTGCCATATTTCTTCTTAACAAATAGAACATGTGCTCCCCATGGTGATGAGCTCGGTCGAATAAATCCTTTATCCAATAGCTCCTGAAGTTGTGTAGATAGTTCCTGCAGTTCGTTCGGTGCTAACCGGTAAGGTGCTCGCGCAATTGGAGCTGCTCCAGGAGTCAAATCAATCTGAAACTCAACTTGACGATGAGGTGGTAGTCCATGCAGATCCTCTGGAAACACCTCTGGAAAATCACAATCCATTGGAATATCCTCTATCTTCTTTTCCTCTTGTTGCTTGTCAAAGACAAGGGATAATATGGCTACGTGACCCTTGCGTAGCAACTTCTGCGCCTTAATGAATGATATGATGCCTATCACAGCACCACTCCTCTCGCCCTTAACCAAGAGGGTTTCCCCGTTTATGAGAGGAATGCGGATGACCTTCTCATGACAAATTACCTATGCCTGCTTCTCTAATAGCCAATCAATGCCTACAACCACGTCGAAACTTCCAAAAGTAACGGGCATAATATCGATATCGAATGTATGACCAGCAAGTTCTATCTTACACCCCTTAATGATACGCATAACGAAAATTTGCTTACCATCAGCTAACTCTACGGTATACTTAGGGTCCAACGCAGAAGGCATATCACTTAAGAGACTACAAAACTTAGTAGAGATAAAACTCCTATAGGCTCCAATGTCAAATAGTACAGAAGCAAAACGACCATTAACAGTAAATTTACCAGTCGCAGTAGTAGGATCGTTTAGAGCCTCACCTGAACCCATTACAAAGGCTCTCCCTTTAGCTCCACCATTATTGCTACCATTATTGTCATCGTTGCCACCATTTTTGTTATTGCCACCATTTTCGGTGTCATTTCAATTTCTCTTCAATTGAGGGCAATTTCTCTAGTAATGACATTTCTTTCCATACCCGAAGCAACCTTTTGGTGTTTCTTGGGGCTGTTGGGGCTTCTTCACCAACTCTCCACGGAAATCCTTCGCCACGTGTCCAACCTTCCCACAACGCTGACATCAAAAACTACCACACCTACCAGTGTGGTGGTAGTTGCATCGGCTGCACTTGGGGTTTTTCCCCGCATAGCCACTCGATCCTTGAGTTGAGGCAGATGATTGATTGAAGTTGCAGTTGTTATCAAACCTCCTTTGTTGTTGCTGTTGTTGGGGCTGATGTTGCTGGGGTTGGCTACTAGACGACAAGACCTTGCTGGCATAGTTTTCCCACTTGCGTTTGTTATCGGGCACGCTTGCCATAGTGCCCCGCTTGGGTAACTTTCCTTGCTCCACAGCTTGATCAGTGAGCTTGTGAGCTAGTCGAATAACCTGTTGAATAGTAGGGATATTCGCAGCAGTCACCATACTTTGAATCTCCGGCACCAAACCGCGTAAATAG
This sequence comes from Flaveria ramosissima, assembly GCA_025215565.1. Classification (NCBI taxonomy): domain Eukaryota; kingdom Viridiplantae; phylum Streptophyta; class Magnoliopsida; order Asterales; family Asteraceae; genus Flaveria; species Flaveria ramosissima. The sequence goes on from CM046035.1 coordinate 16,218,319, forward strand.
AGTTCAATTCGCCGGTTCGGCGGGTCAACCATGCCAGGATAGAGTGTCGCCAACTCATGAGACCTCGTAGTGTAAGCCTCGATGTCAGACCATTACATCTTTAACTACCAGAACTCAACTTTTAGCTATTGGACTTCATTGCGATAACAATATACCTCCATCATCATTGCTTTGAACTCGCCCCATGACAAAGCATAAGACTTGAGCATTCCAACACGAGAGCGCGACACCGTCTAGTTATCCTTCGGCTCCTCCTCATGCACCTTTCTCGGGGCCTACTAAGGCTCGAGCTAGTTTTACAGCTCATGTATATGAACTATAGCCTCATGAAGCTGACCGTGCGTCGCGTTCAGAGTAGTCGTCAACTCAGCAACCTGTCCACGCAGAGCCTGGATCTCTCTTATCTGTCCATACTGGCGTCCTTGCATATCAAGCCACGAGTCTTCCAACTCTGCTGTCGTGCTCCTGTCGTGCGTCCATCCGTTTAAATTTCTCCTTTACCGCTTATTACAGTCGATCATGTGAGGCCACCAAGGCAGCAATATGCTTATGAGGTGTTCAGGGTAGGGGTATAATATGGTGTCACTAGTCACGATAGGGATCGTAAATGGAACACTCTCCTTCTCCAACATCCTAATCAGTATAGTGCGATATCAATCCCAAATGTCAGGATTAGTTGTGTCCCGCTCAATTCTCGGCTCGTCCGGAAAGTACACATCAGCTATAAACAAAGGGGTCTAGAACCATAACTCGTAGACGACGAAGGGACAATAGAAACCTTGGGTTCCTTTCTCGGTACATGTAGAACAGGGGATGAAGATGATGAAATGCCATACTGCAGTGTATGCGATGTGTATGGCAATGAGTATACAGTAAGAGGATATACAACGAGTAACTAACTAACTGTAGGCGGTTATATACTAGTGTGTATGCAACCTAGTTCTGTATAACCAATGGCTCTGATACAATCTGTCACACTCTCACAATTCACGTGCGGGGTTTTACTGCGAGGCGAGTGAACAAACCAGGATCATAGTCACTGGTTACTCAGAACAACAATATATGCCACATTTAAAATAAAACCAACCAAAATCCAAACTTTAAAACTATGCGGAAGAGTTTTGTAAATAAGACAAACCCAATGTATATAAAATGCAATTTGGCAAGACACGCGCCAACCCAATATTTAAACACATAAGTAAAAATCATGTATTATATTCTAATATGAAGTCTTAGAATGCATGCAAGACCCGTGATGTGCTCCCATTGGCAACCCGAGTTAACGATCCGAGAATAGCATACTAAAAGTGTCAAAACAATGGTTGGTAAGTTCAAGAGTTTGTGTTTAACATAAACAATAATAATTGTATAACATAAGAAGTGCATTGAAATAGATAGCTAGTCTGTATTCATAAGTAATAACCATAGTGCTTTCGCGGTCGAAGCTGACTGTGTTGCATTTGTTGCCTCCCGTCACGACTTACCAGGTCGTGACGATGTTTGTGTTTAGGACAATATTGCACCCGTTTGACCTCGAGTCGCATGGGTGGGGCTTGTAAAACCCAGTAGTACTACCCAAGATTTCCCGCTAGTTACCATTATTAACGATTCGAAAGTGTGAGGACTTTCAAGGTATAACACACTACGTTACACTATACACAACTTATAATAATAATAAAACGTTTATAAACGAGTATGCTATCTCCCCCAAAAGAGAGTGTATAAAAAGTGTGAGGCATGAACTCACTTGGTTCGCAAACGAACGATGACAAAAGCTAACAACAGACGGAAAGATAACCCTTCAAATATTACCTAGAACACGCAAGTACATAAGTACACGTACATATAAAACTTAACAACTCTAGGTGCTCAATAAACACATTGACCCAAGGTTTTGAAAAACAAGACTCGTTTGCCTAGTTGATCCATTTGACCTGTTTGTGACATATTAAATGAAGTCTCATTTAAATCAAGCGTATCAACTTATCATACATGATTATCAAACAAACTATTCACGTATATCACACCATCAACTTCTTGTTCTATCAAGATCATCATACTATCTTAGATTATCATACAACTCATGCGAATCTCAAACAATCTACACACTCAACACAAATATAAATACATCACAACTAATAATTTATACATGGAGTCTTGCAGGATCGGGTTTTGTCACTTAACACTTGTTTTTCTCTCAAACTCACTTATAATAGTCACTCAAACAAGATGAAGCAATGTCTTTGACAAGAGTTGATAGTAATATAATAAGTAATCAATGCAACAAGCAGAAATATTTTCAAGGAACTTGTATATATTACTTCTCAACTCAAGATTACAAGACACTTACAAGCATACAACATGAGTTACAATGAGAAACTATATATACTAGATCCTACAGCCGGTTATACTTGATACCAGCTGGAAACCTAAGACTAAAGCATATACTACAATGCTATAGTTAAGGTATCTTAGATAAAGTATTATCTAAGATATGGTAGTCATGACATGTCCATGACTTACCTTTTGTTACCAACTAAAGATGGCAACTGTACTTAACATGAAAAGGTAAACAGTAGATTAAAGTATGGTCAACTACATGGCTTTTGAGAAAACGCCATGCAGTATCTCAGAGATTTGCAGCGGACTGTCAGACAGACCATACTTATGTCTACTGGATAATAGAAGTGTCTTCCGAAGGTTAACTGGCTTCGGAAGAACAAGTTCTTCCGAAGCCACTTATACTTCGGAAGATGCTTCTATGCTTCCGAGGCTTTAAGGACTTCTTTATTCTTCGGAAGTTGACTTCAGAACTTTGTCTTCAAGTCTTGAACCTTCGGAAGTAGCTTCTTTACCTTCGGAAGTTGGAGTTCTCCTTCGGAAGTGTATTTTACACTTAGACTTCGGAAGAACTCTTTCTTCCTTCGGAAGTCCCACACTTGGCTTCGGAAGTCCTTTGCATGTAGTACTCAAAATCTTCTAAGTGATATGGTTTTGGTTGCAACAGCCTCTTATGATCCAACAAACTCCCCCTAGGCTGATGCTACCAAAACTTCACTTATCTCTACTTCTCAAAGTTTTCAGCACCAGGGATAAAAGATATTTGTCTGTCTCTCTGTTTTTCCCAGAAGTGGTGCTGAGAAGCTTGTACAAGTCATTCGTGGATAGGAGATACAGTCTATCACTTTGAATGACATGCACCCTTTGTTGTGCCCCCCTGAAGAGAGTTAGTTGACGGGAGTTGTAGTCATACTCCCATCTAACTATGGACTCAAGTTCAGGACCTTCAACCATTTGAAGAAAGGCTTTGCCTTTGGTTGCTGATCCTTTCCTTTGCTCCTCCTCTCTCAGTTTTGACTCCTCTTCAACCTTGCTTCTTGCAGTGAGCTCGGCCATGTGAAGGCTGCCTAGATGATTTCTGATGTGAGCAGCTACTTCGGAGTTTGAGGGGTTGGAGAATGGTTTCTCTGCTAACTCAGCAATATCGAATCTGCTTAAGTGTAGCAGAGATGAGGCATTCAGCCTGTTAATCTCACCATTCTCTCTCTCAACAACAAAGTTGTGAGAAGAGTCTTCGAACCTCCACTGGACTATCTTCTTTCTGGGTACAAGAGATTGTCTTGGTACCCTATCTCCTTTCTTTGTGTCCAGCAGAGTCACCAGCCTTCTCCTCAGCTTCTTTTCTTCCTCATTCAATGTATCTGAATTGAGGCCAAGGAGTCTTGCGGCTTGGTCCAAAGTTCCTCTTGGTAGATCAAGAAACTCATCTCTTGTGAGGGAACTTGAGGATCCATCAACATAAGTCAGGTTGATTGTATCCTCCTCACAAGAGATGTCGCTCAGAGTAGTGCAGTTGATGAGCTTGGTTTTGATCTCCTTGAATTCCTCCATTGAGAGATGTTTAGAAGGCTGAGGGGATGGTTTGATTGGTTGTTGGGTAGGTTTAGGAGGTTGGGTTCTGGGTAAGGCTTTAGGTTGGATGATGGGTAGTTTAGGTGGTTGAGGTGAGGGAGTTGGTAGATGGGAAGGTGTAGGTTCAGGGGTGAAAGGTTCAGGTTCAGTTTTGATTGGGAAGGGAAAGGGTATTGGTTCAGGTTGATGTTGGGTTTGGATATTTGGCTGAGAGGTGGCTTTGAAGGTCATCCCCTGTCCCCTTCTATACATCTCCTTTCTTTTCCCTGCACGAATGTCAGCCTTGATGTCACTGACATGTCGTTGCAGAGTCTTTTCAGACATTGGACCCACTTGCCTGCCAGAGAAGCCGTGAGCTTTAAGATAGTTCTTCATCCAAGCTTTGTCACCTATCTTCTTGGCGGCAGACAGTCCAGCCTCTTCTTCCTTCTTCTTCTTCACTGCCAGCTTCTCCCTTGCAGCTCTCTTTCTCTCCTTCTCCATTTGATCTTGCTCTTTGTTAAAGAGCCACAAGATCGTGTCACTGTTGTGTGGAGATAACTCATCTTGAGAGAATCCTCTGGAGAGTAGGAAAGTGATCCTTTCTCTCCTGAGCTGCAGATCAGCTTCTCTTTCTTTTCTCAGCCTTTCTTCTTCCAAGGCCAACCTTGCAGCTTCTTCTTTTTGCTGTTTTTGCAGCAAGGTTGCCTTTTCTAGCTCTATCAGCTCCTCTAATGGTAGCAGGAGTACATCTTTCGAGGCAGCCCCTAGACTGACAAGTCTATCAATTACCTCCACTCTTCTTCTATTGTTGATTGCCTCTTGGTTGGCTGCAGCTGCTTTTGAACTTGCAGCTAACAGTTTCCCAGTTGGCAGTCTTCCTTTCCTCTTAAGTTTCTCCATCCTTTCTTCTTCTAGAAGCTCTTCCGAAGTCATCTTCCTTTTACCTTTAATGTCTTCGGAAGTGCTAGACTTTGGTGGTTCTTGAGTAGAAGACTCAGGTTGGGTGGTGGAGGTAGGAGCTGAGGTCAATGCAGATGTAATGGCTAGTGGTTGGCTGAGAAAATCCTCCCTATTAACCTCAGATGCAAGTTCCAGAATTGCATCTGTGACTATTAGATCATCGGAAAGAGAGAACAGTCCTTCCGCAGCAGCAATTTCTGCTTCGGAAGTTTGAGTTGGTTCTTCCGAGGCTTCAAATTGTGCTTCGGAAGCCTGTGAAAACACACCTTCTGTCCCAACTATTTCAGTTGCTGGGCCATCAGTCCTAGTTTCCCCTTCGAAATCAATCTCAGGTTCCACTTGGGCCTTAGGTTGACCAACTTCCTCAACAGTGGTAGGAGGTGCATTCAACCTTTGAAGCTCTTGAGCTCCAAAGTATATCACAGACATATCTGGACTGGGTTGATCAATGAGGGACTCTAAAAGGAACTTGTTGAAGATCCTGTTTAGATCCTGAAGCATCCTTTGATCCACTTGAATCACAACTGGAGGAGGCTCAGGGAAGATGGCGGTTTGTTGTTTTGAGCTCAGAGAAGTGAGAGCTTGACTGATGGAATCCTGTCTTTGACTTAGTTACTCAACATTCTCCCCCTTTTTGGTAGCATCATCTTGAGAGGTAGATGAGCTAGAGGAAGAGGTCAAGGAGACTTGAATGGGTACATGCCTAACAGATCTCTCAATCTGTTTCTCAGCTAGTTTTACCTTGAGACTTTCAATCTCAAGTTGCTGAGTGGCAGACCTATCCTCTAAAGTCTTAACCTTTGATTCAAGGTTTGAGACTTTAGAAAGTAGGTCTCTTATTGTGAGTTGCAGTCTTCCCTCATCTTCTTTGGAAGAATCACGGGGAGATGAGGTAACATACCTAGTATGTTCATCCTCACCACCAGATGTGGTTTCTTGGCACCCTGGTTTCCCTTGCACAATGATGTCTCTTTCAGAGGCATCATAGGGCATGGTTGCCGTAGATTCAGTCTGACTATTGTTACCACTGTCCTGAGGATCCAATGAGGCTCCTTCAGTAGTGGCAGCTGAATCTACATGAGTCCCCTCCACATCAGTGGGACTCACCTCAGTAGGGCTTTGCTGGTGTGGGCTAGAGACAAGAGGTTTCTCTAGGCTCTGTTGATCCTTAATGGGGTGTTGTGGATCAACTTCATTGCCTTGGAGAGACATAGTCTCTTCACCAGCTCCGGTCAATAGGTCAGTAAAAGAGAAGGAATGAAGACCTAAAGACCCGGGACTTTGATCAATGTCAAAAGGCATTGAGCTGTCCCTTGGTGGCTGCTCAGGGGAGTATAGAGACTCACCCTGAGGGCTATCAGCTGGGGTTATGGGCTCATGGGTCTGAGACTGAGGAGACTCAAGACCCATATTGAGGTCAATAGTGAAGGATTGGGGGACCTCTGGCTGAGTGGGAGCCCCTTGTTCCACTCTAGCCTTTTTGGTTTGAAGAGGAGGGGCTTGTTCAATCAGAGTAGATTGAACAAGGGTTCGTTTGGTTCGTCTCTGATAGGTGACTTTTATTGGTGGAGAAGGTAGATTTGGAATGGTGAGGGTTGTTGCTGGTGTGGGTTCATCACCTGTGGGGATAACAGGGATGTCACCAGGAGCCATTGGCTCAATCATACCTGGAAGTAGTGCGGTATCCCTTCCAGTGTAGTTGGTAGACACTCTCTTCAAAACTTTGAAGATAGTTGGCCTCATTTGAGGAGCAGATAGAGTAGCTGCACAGACAAGCTTACTCTGATCTAGCTCGCAGTTGATTATGTGCTGTAGAAATCTGGGATACATAAAGAATGTGTCCCTTTGCAGATTTCCTATGAGGTTAGTCAGCACAAACCTGGAGTAGTTGAAGCGCAAGCCTTGTACCAACCCATGAACTAGGCACCCGAGTTCATAGGGAATTTGATCCCATCCCCCTGATTTGTTAGATAAGCAGTGGAGAACCACATGTAGCAGGAACTTCCACTTGTAGGAGAAGTTGAATTTGTAGACTGTAGACCTGCTTACATCTCCACCGTATCCCATTTGGAGATAAGAGTTATCTAACTCAGACTTGGGGAATTCCGTCGGTGCGCCTTCATCATGGAGCTCAAGATGCTCCCTGATGATTTGTTCAGTAACGACCAACTCTTGGCCACATACACTTGACCTGATAGCACGAACCCCATTTAGGGTTTCAACCCGACTATTTGCCCAGAATTCGGACATTTGGTTGGTGTAAATGGTAGAGTTTACAGTCAGTGCTGTGTAATATGAAGATTGGGCTAAGAAAGAGATAATATCAGAGAAGTCGGCATCCCTTGAGCAGTCAAGGAGTGCGACTTGGTTGTGCTGAGGGTTTAGAGCCATTTGGGAAGGTAGCAGAGGAAAAGTTCTTGAGAGAGAGGTAAATTGGTGAAGAAGAAAGCTTTTAGGGCAGTGAATTTGGTAAAAAGAGTGTAAGTGATTAACCGGAAGTATTTAAATGGGTGAAATGGCGGTTTAAAGGGTGGTTTGGATAAGATGATGTGAGGGTTCAGAGGATGATGTGACAGGGGCGGTAAGGTTAAGCCATTTAAATAATCCGACATCATTAACAAAATCTTTACTTTTTACAGAGTGGGGCCCAAAAGATTTCCGTTACACAGTAAAATCCTTCTTCCGAGTATAAGGTATTTCCGAAGGTAAAGTTCTTCCGAAGGCAAATGTATTTCCGAAGGTAAATAAATTGCTTCCGAAGATACATGTTGCTTTCAAGTGGAAAGTATTAAGTGCTTCGGAAGTAGATCTGAGATTACCTCAATCGCTTCTTCCGAGACTTAGTATACTTCCGAGAAGAAAATTATCCTATGAGAAATTTGCTTCGGAAGTTATGCTAGATATCTTCCGAAGGCAAGTTTCTCTTCGGAAGAACTTATACTTAGTTAAATAAGAAAGGATCTTTTGTAACAGGGCTTAGATTGTATTGACATAAGACTTTACATATTGAAAAGGTTTTCAAATGAGATTGACTAGTCAATGTTTATCATCCCAATAGCTGTAATAAGATACTTAAATCTTTGTTCATCAAATGCTTTGGTGAACAGATCAGCATATTGTTCATTTGAATTGACTTTGACTAGTTTGATAAGATTTTTCTCATGAATATCTCTAATGAAATGATACCTGATGTCAATATGCTTTGTCTTTGAGTGCTTTACTGGATTTTCTGTGATGGATATAGCACTGTTGTTGTCAATGTGGATAGGAGTGCTCATGAAGTTGAATCCATAGTCAATCATCTGGTTTTGAATCCACAGCAGCTGAGCACAGCAACTTGCAGCAGCAATGTATTCAGCTTCAGCAGTTGATGTAGAGACACAGGATTGCTTTTTGCATTGCCATGAGATGATCCTTCCACCAAGAAATTGACATCCTCCTGATGTTGATTTCTTGTTGATGTTGCAGCCACCATAATCACTGTCAGAGTATCCATAGAGATTAAAATCACTATTTCTTGGATACCAGAGACCTAACTTAGGTGCTCCTTTGAGGTATCTGAGGATTCTTTGACAGCAATTAGGTGAGACACCTTCGGAGCAGCCTGATATCTTGCACAAATGCAAGTTGCAAACATGATATCAGGTCTACTTGCTGTAAGATACATCAGAGAACCAATGATTGCTCTATACTGATGTTGATCAGTATCCTCCCCCTCAGAGTCAGGGCATAAATCATGGTTTCTGGGTATGGGTGTCTTTGCTGCTTTACAATCCTTCATATCAAATCTTCTAAGATGTCATTGACATACTTAGATTGATTGATGAAAAACCCTTCCTTCAGTTGCTTTACCTGAATTCCAAGGAAAAAGTCCATTTTTCCCATAGAACTCATTTCGAACTTCTTCTTCATAATGCTCTCAAAGTCTTTGCACATTTGGTCATTTGAAGAACCAAATATGATGTCATCGACATAGACTTGAACTAGCAAAATGTCTTTCCCAGACTTTCTGATAAAGAGAGTCTTGTCAATGGTTCCTCTAGTGTAGCCGTTCTTCAGAAGAAATTGAGACAATGTCTCATACCACAGCCTAGGTGCTTGGTGCAGCCCATATAGAGCTTTATCCAATTTGCACACATAGTTTGGATGCTGTGGGTCTTCAAATCCTGGAGGCTGGCATACATAGACTTCCCTATCTATATCCCCATATAGAAAGGCACACTTGACATCAAGCTGGTAGACAGTGAAATTCTTGGATGCAGCATAAGCAAGGAAGATCCTAACTGCCTCAAGTCTTGCAACAGGTGCAAAGACATCAGTATAATCAATTCCTTCCTCTTGAGTGTATCCTTGAACCACTAGTCTTGCCTTGTTTTTGATAATCAAGCCTCTGTCATCTCTTTTATTTCTGAAAACCCATTTGGTGCCTATAGGTACTTGACCAGATGGTAGCGGACATAGGTTCCAAACCTTCTGTCTTTTGAATTGAAGCAGCTCCTCTTGCATTGATTCAACCCAGCTACTATCCTTTAAGGCATCTTCCACCTTCTTGGGTTCCATTTGGGATAAGAAGCATGAGTACAGGCAGACATTCCCATTGTGAGTTTGTCCCCTTGTTCTCACACCCTCAGAGACTTCCCCTATGATGTTTTCAGCTGGATGAGTATTGTGAATTCTAAGTCTTGGAATCACCTCCAGCTGCAAAGATAGGTCCAAGTTGGACATATTTTGCTCTGGAGCTTGAATACTTGGTCCAGCTGCTGTTTCAATCTCATTCAATGAGGACTGATTGAATGAAAGAGAAACATCATCATTTCTTTGCTGTGAAGCATCATTAACAGTTGCCTGTTCCTTCAAAATGCTGCTTCCATCAGCTTGGTGTTGTGTAGGATCACCTGAGGAGACTTGAAGATCATCAGGTGAATCCCTTGTTGAAGTTCCACTATTTCTTGAAATGGTTATACTGTCAGATCTTTCAATAGTGGGAACTTGATTTGTTGTTGTTCTTGGAGAACTTGGAGCAGGTCTGGGAAGCTCAAACAGTTGATCTTCATCAGAATTGCCTTGAGCACCTGTTCCAGCTGAAACATTCTCACAAGATGGTTTAGAATAGTTTGGAAACAATTCTAAATCAAAAATATGATCAGGTCCATTCCCCCTAACACAAGGAGTGTGCTCATTAACTACAATGTTGGAGGATTCCTCAAATTGTTGGTTTTTAATGTTATAAACCCTGTAAGCTTTAGAGTGGGAGGAATATCCAACAAAGATGGCATCATCTGACTTTTCAGCAAATTTTGCTAAATTGTCTTTTGTGTTAAGTATGGTACACCTGCTGCCAAAGGACCTTAGAAAGCCAATGAACGGTGGCCTCTTGTTCCATAGCTCATAAGGGGTCTTTCCATGTGGCTTTACTACAAGAACTCTGTTCTGCACATAGCATGCAGTGCTGACTGCCTCTGCCCAGAATGTTAGAGGCAGCTTTGAATCAGCTAACATAGTCCGAGCAGCCTCAATAAGTGTCCTATTTCTCCTCTCAGCAACACCATTTTGTTGAGGAGTTCTAGGAGCACTGTATTGTCTGGCAATCCCTTTTGAGTTACAGAATGAGTCAAGAACAAAGTTCTTAAACTCAGTCCCTTGATCACTTCTGATTATTTTAACCTTGTGATCAACTTGATTTTCTATTTTAAGAATAAAAGATTTTAAAGTTTCAGCAGTTTCATCTTTAGTTCTTAAAAAGAATACCCATGTAAATCTAGTAAAATCATCAACTATCACAAGGCAATATGATTTCCTTCCAATGCTCATTATACTTGTGGGACCAAATAGATCCATGTGCAATAAGTGTAATGGAGTAGTGATAGAGTTAACAACTTTGGATTTATGAGAAGACCTGTGTTGTTTCCCTTTCAGGCAAGCAACACAGTTATCTTTGCAGAAAAATTCCTTTTTAGGCAAACCATGTACCAAGTTATTTTTAGCCAATTTATTCATTGTCTTAAAATTGACATGACACATTCGTTTATGCCACAGTGTTGACTCATCACTATCAGCTTTGGAAAGAAAGCATGATACTTCTCCCATTGGGGAAGCATTGTTCATATCAAGCTTGTACATATCCCCTCTCCTGGGAGATCTAAGAAGCACCAATTCCTGAGGAATTGTCATCCCAGGTTTGAGGATGATGCACTCATGTTCTGTGAAAAGCATTTGATGCTTTTGATCACAAAACTGAGAAACACTTAACAGGTTGTGTTCAAGCTGTTTGACAAAATTAACTTTGTCAACTTTTAGTTTTCCGTTGGATATACTTCCTCTGCCAGAAATATATCCTCCGGCCTCACCTCCAAACTGGACAGGACCTCCATCATAATGTTGAAATTGTTGAAGGAGAGATCTGTTTCCTGTCATGTGCCTGGAGCATCCACTATCTACTATCCAAATGTTGTTATTCTTGTCATATGGATGTCCCTGCACATAAGGTGAGAAAATTAGTTTTGATTGGAAACCCAAGCCTTTTTGGTCTTGGGTTCTTCCAATGAAAGTGACATGATTGAACCAAAATTTATGCATGGGGGTTCAATGGATGTCTTTGAAGAAGAGGTTTGGGCTACAGCATCTTCCTTGATCTTCCATTCCATCCCTTGGTTGATCATAGAAGATGAGCTTGATGAAGCTTTTGCAGCTTGGCATTCTTCCGAAGCTTCTTTCTTTTCGGAAGAGACCTTCACCACCTTTTCTTCCGAAGCAGTCTTCTTCTGGGATGGTTTCAAGGGAACTCTTTTGTGAGTCTTTGCAGCTTTTACTTCCGAAGCCTTTTTCTTCTCGGAAGAAGAGTTTTCTTCCGAGACAAGCCTTGCTTCGGAAACAAGCTTTCCCTTTTTCAACACTTGAACCATCTGATATAGTCCAAATGTGAAACCTTCCCTGACTCCTTCTCTTTTAACATTATTTGCATAATGTGTGCTAGCAGGATTGTAATAACAATCTTTAGCTATGTGATTTTGCAAACCACACATTATGCATGCAATGTTAATTTTCTGGGAATTGGAGGGTTGCTGTTTCTTGTTCTTTTTCTCTTCATCAGCAACCTTTCCCTTTAACTTCTGATCCTTTGGTAGGACAGGAGTACTGGTATTATACTCCTTTCCTGAATCAGAAGGTCCAACCACCTGGAATCCTGCTGATATGAATACACCCTTTTGCTTTGGGTCTATCTTCAGCTTGGATTCAGCCACCTTCTTGGCAGTTTTTCTGGCTGCTTTAGCCCTGCTTCTTCTGGCTTTGGTGGTCAGAGATTGATCATCATTGGTCTGGGAGGGCTCAATTACCTGTTCCTTCCCTGTGATGGTCATGGTCTCCACAGTTGCATCACTCTTTGACTCTTTACAAGGTGGGTCAACAGAGGAACCTCTTGCTCTTCAGTACCACATCTTGGTTGTCTTACAGACTCATAAGAGTGTGGTGGAGCAATTTCATTGGTTCCCAACCCACTTTTGTTTTGATAACAAAGTTTGGAGTGAGAGGATGATGCAAGTATGGCTTGGAAGTTTTGCTCAGCAATAACATACTTCCTGGCTTGAGCCTCAGCTGTGACAAGCTGGGCTTGAGCCTCAGTCAATTTGGATATTAAATCCTTGATTTGAGTCTTGTAGTTGGTGTGTTCATGTTTTAAAAGAGATACAGTTTTCTCTAACTCCTCAATTTTCTTTTGGTAGTCAGATTCAGCTCTCTTAAAATCAGATTTTAGCACATTTAAAGACTCAATATCGGATTTAATTTCCATATTGTAGTCCTGGTATAACTTAACCTTAGCAATGCAAGCAGGGGTACAGAGATGTTCATATACCTTATTTTCATCTGTTCCTGCCATGAGTGCTTGAGCAGGAGTCACATCTTGAACCATAAAGCTCCAGTCAACTTCTTGAGCCATAGCTGCAGTTTCAGTTGACTTCCCATTGGGCTTTGGTGTAGAAGGATGTGTGGAGGCCTGTGAGGTTCCCGGGTTGGACTTGGGAGCCTTGCATTCCCTTGCAAAGTGGCCAAGCTGGTTACAGTTGTAACACTTAGCCTTGCTTTTGTCAAACCCAAACTTGCTAGTGATTGGGTTTTGAGGGAATTGCCTTCCAGTTCTCTTAAAGAACTTCTTCGCTCTGTAGGTAAGGAGAGCCATTTGCTGGACAATGTCCACATACTCTATGTCATCTGGACTAAAGCACTCAAGATCATCAAAGCAGAACTGATGATCATTGGAGTGTCCATTCCCTGAAACAAACGCACATCCCTCCTGAAAGGAGCTTTGCTGAGCTTGATGAGACCTTGGAGTCTCAGGGAATGTGATGTAAGGCCCAGATGAACAAGATGGCTGCTGGGTGTATGACAGGTACTGCTGAGACTGTGGGACACCTGAGCCTTCAGCAACCATTAAAGCGTTGCTAGCAGGAAGGCTCAAGGGTCTGCTTGCTTGGTGACCCTTCTTGCTTTCCATTTCCAAACGGTATCCATCTAGGATCCCATAGAGTTCGGTCATGGTGAGAGTGTTTAAATTCTCTGTTCTCTTAATGGAGACACAGTAGAAAGTCCACTCATTGGGTAGAGCACTCATGAACTTTCTGGTAAGGTCTCTTAGTTCTTGAGTGATTCCCACAGATTGGAGGGAGGAGATAAGATCCATATACCTGAAGTATTGCTGGCTAAAAGTTTCTCCAGCAACATAGGTGAAGTTCTCGAACTGCTGCTTCAGTGAGTCCTTCTTTGAATCATTGGAGCTCGAGTACATCTGAGCAAGTGCATCAAAGAGTTCTTTGGCTGACTTGCAATGCTCAAACCCCACCATGATGGAGTTTGGGATTGCAGTCATGAGAACAGTCATAGCATTGCTGTCAATGTCGAGCCTCTTCCTATCTTCATCAGAGTAGTCTTCGACATCCTTTTCGATCATGGCACCGTTTCCACCAGCAACTTTTGGCTTGTACGGGCCATTCACGATGGACTGCCACATCTTGCTATCCTGGTATCTGATGAAGCCTTCCATTCTTCTGCTCCAAGACCTGAAGTTTTCAGGATCGATGATAGGAGCTTTGGTCATCGTTCCCATTTCGACTTCAGATTTGTTGAGGGCCATTTTTGAGTGAGGTATAAGGAGGAATGAAAAACTTGGTTGATTGGGATGGTAAGATCTTACAATCAAGAGCCTAAAAAGCTCTGATACCAATTGCAGGATCGGGTTTTGTCACTTAACACTTGTTTTTCTCTCAAACTCACTTATAATAGTCACTCAAACAAGATGAAGCAATGTCTTTGACAAGAGTTGATAGTAATATAATAAGTAATCAATGCAACAAGCAGAAATATTTTCAAGGAACTTGTATATATTACTTCTCAACTCAAGATTACAAGACACTTACAAGCATACAACATGAGTTACAATGAGAAACTATATATACTAGATCCTACAGCCGGTTATACTTGATACCAGCTGGAAACCTAAGACTAAAGCATATACTACAATGCTATAGTTAAGGTATCTTAGATAAAGTATTATCTAAGATATGGTAGTCATGACATGTCCATGACTTACCTTTTGTTACCAACTAAAGATGGCAACTGTACTTAACATGAAAAGGTAAACAGTAGATTAAAGTATGGTCAACTACATGGCTTTTGAGAAAACGCCATGCAGTATCTCAGAGATTTGCAGCGGACTGTCAGACAGACCATACTTATGTCTACTGGATAATAGAAGTGTCTTCCGAAGGTTAACTGGCTTCGGAAGAACAAGTTCTTCCGAAGCCACTTATACTTCGGAAGATGCTTCTATGCTTCCGAGGCTTTAAGGACTTCTTTATTCTTCGGAAGTTGACTTCAGAACTTTGTCTTCAAGTCTTGAACCTTCGGAAGTAGCTTCTTTACCTTCGGAAGTTGGAGTTCTCCTTCGGAAGTGTATTTTACACTTAGACTTCGGAAGAACTCTTTCTTCCTTCGGAAGTCCCACACTTGGCTTCGGAAGTCCTTTGCATGTAGTACTCAAAATCTTCTAAGTGATATGGTTTTGGTTGCAACAGCCTCTTATGATCCAACAAGTCTAATCATGCACTACATGTCATGTGAAGTCACTCACGACTTCACATCCTAAACCCTGACAATCCTACTAAGTAGGGGCCTCAAATTCGCACGTGTGTAAAACAATCATAATCACATTAATCAACAGGATTCATAACAACCAACATACACAACAATGAGTTATCACAATCCCAAACATGGTTCCATAATCACCTAACATAATCCATCATCATGTATAGCCAATAAAAACCTAAATTTTCTAAATGATCAACCAAGCATCTCTATAACCTAATTAACATATTCTACCGCATTAGACATCATCAATAAACATTTTAACATGATCCTAACATCATGAACATGTCCAATTCACCATATCCAATGTTCCTCAAAAATAAAGTTTTTTCCTTTTGGAAAAGTAACACCCAAAATCATTTTAACATCCAATTCATTCATAAATTCATCAACGTTGTACCTAATCAAGTTCATATCATTCATCTAATCATGATAATCATCATCAATTCATCATAATTTCCAAACATCATACATAAAAGTTTATACTTATAGTAAGGTATAAACAATCACTAGATTTCATGATTTTTCTCGCACAATCCGTGTAAACCAACATCCAAACAATGTATCTAACATCATATAATCATGAACACATAAATTCATGGATTTCTTACATAGTCATCATAATCTAACATTCATACATCCTAATTAACAACATATCATCATCTAACAACCATCAATTCCAACTTTTCATGCATAATTTGATTTAGGATTCATCAAGAATCAAAAACTATAAAAATCATGATAAAACTTATCTTTAAACGTGTAGAAATCAAGGATTATGTTTGCTACAACCTTGTAATGTTCAATTGATGCCAAAATCAAATTAGATAGCTTGTTTCTTGATCAAATTCGCAAAGGGAGGGGATGGGGATGGGGTTTACGGCCAAAAGGTGGGTTTGGGGGCTAGGGTTGGGTTTTTGTTACTTAACTTAATTAGATATTACCATTTAAACCCTCTTTTAATCACATTTTATAAAAGTTAATCTTTTTAGCACATTTTAACATTTTACCTACAAAATACAAGTATTATTAGTTAACAATAATAATCATAAACATTTTTCAACTAATGAGAAAACACATGAAATATATATATTACACGTAGTCACGTTATCAAGTAAAATTTACAAATAATATTTAAAATCCATAAACCACATAACCATGAACTAATAATCAACAATGTTAATTAGATTATTATTGTTTATCATAGATCATTGTTATCAAGTCACCAACGTTCAACGACAACTAGTTTGTGCTCACGAAACGTGTATGCAAGACTTAACGGAACTAATGGAGTTTGGTAACGAAAATTTACCAGATGTCACATTATCCCCATGTTGAAAGAACTTTCATCCCGAAAATTGCGTTACATGGTTGTGTTACATCACTGGTTTGCTGCATTAGCATAACGAAATCGAGTGAGTTGTCATAAAAACCGTCGTACAAATTGCAACTACAATATCACTTTATCTACACAATACTAATCAGAAAGATTATACTATCTTGTTCTTATTTATTATCTACGTAATATTGATCACCAGATGATAAAATTTAGAACGGACACTATGAACGTCCACAATTAAGTCGCCAAGCTGTATATTACAATTTGCAACCTGTTTAGCCTAATTTGCAACCTGCTTCGATGATTCTGCCATCGGTCTGGGGGTGACACAACTTGTGTCACCCCAGACCGATGGCAGAATCACCGAAGCGGATGAATATGGAATCGATTGTTCATAGCACATAGACTTGAATAAGTTTAAATAATATTAAACACCATTTTCATTGAATAAGACATATAAAATAATCAATTACAGTACAATAACAATCTAAAAACATAATAAAATTGTCTTTTTTTACTAAGTCAGATTCCAAGAAAGCACGAAAAAATCCACTAAACTGCATTTATTGAAATTATATGAAAAGTACAAGTCGGCTAAAGGATTATCGAGTGAGTAAACACAAGTTTTGCGTACATGTATAGGTTGATTAATAAATGATTGAAATAATTCAATTCACATGACAATGCGAGGACTTATATCGTAATAGTATAACATAAAAGATAAATAAATTAACTTGGTCCACATACCAAGCCTTATATATTATATGATTCCGATTTTAATCATCACATGAATAAACAAATGGGGTGAGTTTATCAAACCAATAGATTTATTATTGTTACTCTGATAGAATGAATTAATATTTGTTTTATCATCTTAGATTATCAAAAAGCGCACACATAATTGCAAGTAATAACATAGCATGTATAGAATTGAATATTTTTTAATAATAACAATGAATAACAATTGGTTGTACATGTGTCCCATTATATCCCTAAATTATAAACACATAAAAACAAGCAATTAATACTCGATAATAGGATATGATTTGAACAATAATATGATAGATTCGACTAGGCACCAACAATTTTCTCATGGTTTTAACCTAATGTTGCCCTAAAATTATAATAATATAGATTTATGGACTAGATACGAACCGAGGTTTCAATTGGAATTTGGGTTTATCAAAATAATTTAAATAAAATAATGTAACTAATAGCTTGATAATTAAGATTTAAGATGATAATGAATAATTGGTGAAATTAAATAATTAAATGTTACTTAATATTTAATTTACAATAATTGATTAAATAAACGTTGAGTATTAAAGTGCGAATAATTAATTTAACAATTAGTTATGACATAATATGTGTTGAAAAAAAACATGAAGACATGCTATGTGATGTTTATATGGTATTAATGTTTTAAACTATTTAATTTTATAATTATAAATACTTATATTTACCTGTATCATTATATTATTTACATATTTTAATAGGTTTATGTTTTTGTTTGTATTGAGTATATAGTTTCGATACTTACCCAGGTCGATATGAGATCTATGGAAGTACATATGTACTCAACTAAAACATGTGGTCAATCGATTTGCGATACTTACGAATGCATTCATCGTCTTATTTATCTGGTGTTTCTTAAATTTGAGTCGATGCATTTAATATTATTGGATAAAATTTCTTACTGGGAAAAGTTAGAAAAATAAGATAAACCAACTGATAATGAAGTATGGCCTGCAAACATTAATGTGGCTGAATGTGACTCAAGGGTTAATGTTTGCTTGCTTACGGAGAAACATGTCCGTAATGATGCCCTGCACGTTGAAGACGACATTAAAAATACACATGTCAAGTACCGACGCTACATGACGAATGAGTTTTGCAAATGACGTCATATACCACAAAACCCAAACTTTTTAAATTTTCGAACCTGTATTTTTGTTCTTGATTAACATAGTGTATTCGCATATGGTTTAGAAATAAAAAAATTATAATTTAGTCGTATTGTAATTTATAACAAACATAATTTAAAATTTATAACTAAATAACATCATAGAAAAGTTTTATAATAAAATCATACAAGTTAATACAACAAAATCCTAACGGGGATAGGGTAAGTTGCGTTAAAATTAAAATTGATCAGCAATGAACCACCTATACAACTTACATATTTGAATTTAATCATTATTATAAAATTTTGAATAAATGATATTTAATATTTGAAAAAATATCGGATTTTTTATATTTAGCGATAAAGGGCAGCAAGTTTATCATGACATCGGGCGATACAACAACGCTGGTGTATCATCGGTGAATATTTTTTTTATTATGAAATGCCACGTGGGCATACCACATGAATTGGTATCGTCACATGGCGGCACACCAACTAAAATGCAAAATGGGCTGATCAAAGGCTATTATTGAAAACCAGATTGGTCAAAAGGTCATTCTAGTAATTTTCCGTATTGTAATTTATAATAAAATGCTAAATTATTATAACATACAAAGTAAAACATGATAAAATGGATTATAAGCCCAAAGTTCACATATAAAAAAACAACGAAACCTGAACAACGTTTCAATAATAGTTACCCTAATAAATCACAATCATCATGATACATAAAATATGCGAAAAAAGTATTGCAAACACTATGTCCTTTCATATTTTAAGCATCGAAAGTTTTGTATTATTACAAGCAACAAGAGTCATATATTCATTGCAAACATCACTTGAAGATTAACGTGTGCCCCACACGCAATAAGTAAATGACTATGGGTATATAGTGGGTGTTTGACAATACCAAATAAGTAACTTTTTAACTTTCTGGAGGGGTAAAAAGACCAAAATACCCGTCCAAAAAAGTTAAAAAGTCAAAACTTTTTAACTTTTCTGAAGGGGTATTTTGGTCTTTTTACCACTCCAAAAGTCAAAAAGTTATTTTTGTAAAATTTGCCAAACATGACTATATTACAAACACAAACTAAAAAACATACTTGGCTTTTTAAGATTTTTAGTTATCATGAGCTAATTTGATAAAACTTAAACAAACTTATGATTATCAAATTTTTAAGAGTTTATTTCTTTCATCTAAATTAAAAAAAGACACTGCTAGAAAAATTATAGAACAAAACAATAACATAAAAAAATATTACGATAACATCAACGTAATTTATTTTCTTTTAATTAAAGTGTTACAAATTAATATACATAGGTAATTGCATGTATTTTCATTTAAATTTATAAAATTACATATTTTCCAAATAATATTTAAAAAACATTATACTTTATGCATTATAACTTATGTGTTGAGAAAATATATAAATTTTTTTTGATGAAAAACAGGATATATGTAATTCTGTCTAATATATATATACTGTGATAAATTTATTTTTTAATTTTTTGTAGGGCGAATTAGGTTGACTGATTGGATTATACAATAATTTTTAATACAACCCCAACAAGTCTACTTAAGCTCGACATGTGAAGTTCGGATTTGAGCTCGTTTATTAAACAACTCCAATAAAAGTCTCAGCTCACTTAACCTGTACTCAATTAGCTCAAGAATTACTCAACCTGTTTAAACCATTGTTTTGAAAACCGGATCGGACCGGCCCGTCCGACCAGATCGACCGGGAACCGGACTCCAATCCGGTCCGGTTCGGTGCTTAAAACCGTTTTGGCATTGAACTGGTGGTCGGACCGGCGGTCAAACCAGAAACCGGACCGGTTAAACCGGGTCGAACCGTTTTTTCATATGTATTTTTTAAGTATATATTTATAAAATAATTATAATTTAATCTGGTTCTTATATCCGGTCCGACCTGTAAACGAGTAAAACGCCCGATTCACTGTATCCGATTCTAAAAACATTGATTTAAACCCTCAATGATCGAGTGAGAAAGTTTTGGCCACCCACCCACCCACTTATCTCAATTTTTTTACAACACAAACCTTACTCCAAAACCTTACTAAAAAATAAAAATGAATACATTAGCTTGCTCAACATTTTATATTTTAATTGTAATAAAATAAAAAAGACCCACCAAAAGAAACACATGTGAACAACTATAAACTAGATACGTATGCACAAAACACATTGTTTGAAACACGAAATCGATGGTTCTCAGGCGCCAAAAGGGTCTCGAAATCGAAAATCTTTAGCGGCAATTTCATCGTATCCCGCCAACATCTTTTCATCAACGCGGGAAATCGACATTCTACCTTTGTTTTCCAATTTCTTAAGCACATATTAACAATCTAAACGATTCAAAATCAAGAAAAAAGGGTCGAAATACACTTGTTAAACCACTAACATCTGGCACATTTACCAGTACCCACGTATTCTTGCACCCCATTTCGCACAAACCCCCGAAGAAACCCACTAAAATCACACAATTTCATCGGAATCTTGGTGGGTGTTGTTTGATTCGCAAGAAGAGATCTGGGTGTTGCGAGTTTATGTGCGTTTGAAGTTTAGATTGATTGAATTTGAAGATCTTTTTGGTAAATCGGAATAGGGGTTCGAGGAAGGGCTAATTAGGGTTTAGGGTTTGTGAGAATGGGTGACGCGATGGTGGTCGATGTTGGTAAGAAATCGGTGAAGAGGAAGAGGGTTGAGTTGGTGATGAGTTTGGAAGAACGAGTGAGTCGCATTGGGGCTTTACGTGAAGAAATTGATAGTTTGATGAAGTATTACAATGAGGGTTTTGGGGGAAATCAGTTGATTGATGTGCATTCAGTTAAAGGGATTACTTCGAGTAATATGATGATTGCTTGTTTGCTTGAAGAGAGCAATCTCCCGTTGTCGAAATTGGTGGATTCGATCTTTGGGTTGATCAAAGAGAAAGATGGAGGTATGACACTTGCTGGTGTGAAGAGTTCTGTGATTCTTATTGGTCAGAGATCTTTGTATGGGGTTCAGAATCCAAATGCTGATGTGTTGGAAGATGAATCTCCTTCATGTCTTTGGTGTTGGGAGGTATAGATTGATGTTAAATTTTCAATCTTGATTCACTAAATAGTTGTTTTTAATAGTTTGCATTTACTGTATTAGTCAATTGAATTGAGTATTTTGAGTACCATCTTTGGTTTTGGGTTGTTTTGTAGAGGATTAAAGGGGTGTTTATTGAACCTGTTTATGACATTGATAAGTTGTTTTGAGGGTGTTTGGTATCGTGCTTATTCAAGCTATTTATTTGACTATTTTTAAGCAGTTTGAAGCTGCTTAAGCACATAAGCATTTTCAGTAATCAATCCCAAATACCTCTGTGAATATACGGGGTAGGTGAAATCTACAAATTGATTATAAAAGCTATTTTGATGGGTTAAAGTTCTTTATATTATGATTTCATAGTAAACTATATATCAGTGCAGTGGGTCTGTATGTCATTTGTCGATTTGCTTATTTCCTTATATGCTATTTTTTGGCTTTTACCGTTTAGTTATTGCGAGTATTCATAATTATGCTCATAAGACTAGCAAATATCTGATTAGCCTGTTACAATATGCTTATGGCATGTGTTTTTCTATATGTTTAGGTTTTACTTCTTTCTTGTTTTCAATCTTGTTTTTCTTTTAGTGTTGGGCATTTTCACATCAAGTAGTTTTGTTGGTCTAATTTTGTTTACTGTTGCTGACTATGCAGACAAGAGATGTCAAACTGCTTCCAAAATCTATTCGTGGTGCGATTAAAATTCGGCGAACTTGTCGCAAAAAGATCCATGAGAGGATAACTGCTGTTTCTGGTTAGTGCTTGGTCATTCTTTTTTAAATGGTTAGTCAATGGTCAAGCTCTGACTCTGACCATATGTGTTGCCTTTGAAATGAAAAAGAAGCTGAAATTTGTGCTGTTAACAGAAGTTTTCAAACTGTTGCCCATTTTCATGTTGAAATGGCAAGAATTTTTTTTTTCCATTATTGCCCTTTTTGATGTCTTTTTGCTGCTTTGGGTTGTGGGGCTTACTTTCTAGCCACAGCAGAAGTAGTGAGTTGTGTTATAGGTCATTTGGTGTCCGGAAGGTTGCCACTTGTATGTTTTATAATGTTTGAGGAGAGCCGGAGAGGTCATCTAACATGCTTCAGTTTTTAAAGATCAACTTTTTGATTGATGGGCTTAGACTAGTGGTTGCAAAATGATCTAGCTGGTGGGTTGGGTAACATGTCAAAATGCGTTATATCTAGGTTTGGGTTAAAACGCGTTAGGTTGACATTTAAAAAGTTTTTGCCCAAATCTTTTGAACTTTATTTATGGACAATTAATGTCACAAATATGATTATTTAAGTAATCATTAGTGTTTTAGTAAAACGATTTTGCAGGTTTATATTATAACTGAATTGATCCATTAAACTACATTGGTCGAAATTGCTCTTCTAGCTTAAAGTTAATTTAAAGAATACCTTTTTCAAAGGAGCTAAATTAGTATAGTGTTTAATGACATTGATTATTTCATTTCAGCTGTTATAACTGAACTGATGAAGCCAGATAGCACCTCAGATGGTGTACAGAAGATAATGAAAGCATCTGAAAGGCTTAGTAAAGTATTGAGTGAAGCCGAAATACGTTCACTGGTTGAAAAAATGGAACAAAAAAATGGTGCTGATGTGTAAGTATTTATTTTTGCATTGTTTATTATATTGATTAGAATCAAGTTATATTTTTACTGTTTTTATTGGTTTATAATTTTTATCTTTCATTCACGGTTAAAGTGCGGAGAAAGAGGTGAAGCGAGAAGAAAAACTAGTAGTGAAACAATTGGAGAAAAACAAACGTGAAGTTGAGAAAGAGAAAATTAGAATGGAGCGGGAACTTTTGAAGGAAAAGTTGCAAACTGTAAGTTTTATTCATTTTTTGAACTATAGATATTTTTAAGTGGAATATATGTTTGTTGGCTGTACTTGGGATTCCACGCTACCTTATTATCTGGTGTGCTCATCTGATCTTTAGATGAATGTGTAGTGTTGTGTTTGAACGGGTGTTTTCTAGTTATTTATTTTGACTGGTCACTGGTAGGAGTTGAATAAGATAGTCTTTTAAAAGCAGAGAGATAATTTTACATTTTTTTCAATAATCAATTATCTTACAACAACACCATAACTTTTCTTAATTTTATAATTCATTAAGAACATGATCATGCAATTATACACATAGCTTAAGCATGATATTCTGTCACATCTTTATAATGTTATCATATGCGAATGCAGTTCATGGTTATCAATTGCAGTTTTGTAGTATATTTGTTTATGGACTTGATAATTTAATTGCAGGAAAAAGAGCAAAAACGTTTGCAAGAGGAGGCAGAAAAAGAAGAAAAACGCCGTGAAAATGAGATGAAAAAACAGTTAAAAAAGCAACAAGAAGAAGCAGAGAAAGAACAAAGGCGCCGTGAAAAAGAAGAAGCTGAACAAAAAAGGCAACTTGCTTTGCAAAAACAAGCCTCAATCTTGGAGCGGTTTCTTATAAAAAGCAAAAATAGTTCACCTGCACAGGTGGACCAGTCAACAACTAAAGAATCTGCTACCTGCATTACCCCTAAGCAAAAAGAACACGTTCCTGATTCAGTTATCCAGTCTATCGACAATGCTCTTTTATCAAAAGAAGAGTTTGATGCAAAGGAATTATGGAAGTAGGTTCTTTTCTTTGGTCTCATAAGCTGCAATTTGATCCCCTTTAATTATAAACATGTCAATAGAAAAATCTATCTAAAAGCTCAAAGTCATCCAAAACATATCTTTAGCGTGCAAAATTTCTTAAATCGTTTTATTAAAAATTGGATTACTGTAGTAGCTATGTAGTTTTGGGTTCGTAAAAGAACCAGACATACTTGTTAACATGCACATACCTCTGATTCTCTGAACTCTGAAGTTAATATTAACTGATGGCTACTTGCAGAGTTGGTGCATATTTGGACACTACTTATGTGATTTCTTGCTAATGTTGATGCCTTGTACTCTTGTAGACTCTTGCTCACCCAAAAAACTGACATTTTAGAACCTTGATTCTTAAAATTATTTATCCAAGCAAGGGGTGATGTGACAGTTGATTCTGATAAGAATTTTTCTTTTGATATTTAGAGTACACTTGGATTCTTGGCATCGATTGAGTCATTGTAGTAGCAGAAAACGACAATGGGGTATTAGACGAACCCCAAAAACAGCTTTGGTCAAGGAGCTGAAGCTAACCAGTAAGGGTGAAGATGACCCAATTGTAGAGAAATTTGATGATGGCTGGACTGAAAATGAATCAAAAAATAATGCAAACTCAGATGGTATGGTTTTTGGCAGCCAGAAATTGAGGCGACGTAAACAGTTACTACAGTTTGATAAGAGTCACAGACCTGCATTCTATGGTTATTGGCCCAATAAAAGGTATATCACAAAGCTTTTAGTTATTCTTACTTTTAGAGAAACGTATATGATATATTTACGTGTTTACCACTATGTATCGTATATTATAATCAATTCTTTTGATTGTCATACTAGGAAGTAGTAGGCGTTTAATTTAGAATAGTTTCTGATTTGATTTAATTGTGTATATAACAGTGGAGTTGTTAGAGCTCGTCGCCCTCTTGTCAAGGACCCAGACCTGGATTATGAGATTGATAGTGATGAAGAATGGGAAGAGGTATTTATCCATCCTTAAGCTTATGCAGATTTTTTACAATCTAATATCCAAAACATGTAATTTTTTTTAAATACATCAAGGAAATCGGTGTCCACAGATGGGAAATGAAGTTGGTAATAACTTGTTTTGTGCCGCAGTTAGGTCTTAGTACTTGCAGACTAATACATGAACATCCATTATAATCCTTAGTTTTGTTTACGTATGATCATTTGGATAACAGAACGCTTTTGGGTTATGTTTTATCTCAAATTGGTCCAAAGTGTATTTATAATGCATAGAACTTCCTAAATTCTTTTATTCAAAGATTTTTGTTATGATTGTAATGATATAGTAATGATATATATCACACTTAACTGTTTCTGAAAGTTTTAAAGCATGTTACCTGATCTGACCTGTTATTCTAACTGCCTGATCCTCATATTGCCATCTGTAATTTTAACTGATGTTCTATAATATAGGAAGAACCTGGAGAAAGCTTATCTGATTGTGAAAAGGAAGAAGACGATGAAAGTTTATCGAAAGCTGATGATGAAGATGAAAGCGAAGACGGATTTTTTGTACCTGATGGATATCTTTCAGACAACGAGGTAATTTTAGCTTCTTCATAATTTTTTTGTTTTATTTTATTTTCTATTCTTATTTTTTAATATAAAATCAGGATTATATGTTTTTCTCTATGTGTGCATGTTGATTAATGCCTTGGAAATACTATCTCATACAACCTTCTTTTATCAAACAAATAATGTAACATAGTTATTGTTGCTGATCTGAAATCGACTAGTGTTTCTTTGATGGACAGTAACAAAATTAAAATTTACTGTTTGTTTCTTCATATAATTTAACAATTTTACTGCAGGGTGTTGAAGTTGACAGAATGGATCAGGATGAATTAGCTGAGGAAGGCAAAAGTGCGCCCAACTGTTCCCAAATTGAAACCGAAGAGCTTTCTGTACTGTTTAGACAGTTGAAGCATCTTAACGCTTTGACTGAACATGCTCTTAGGAAAAACAAGCCGTTGGTAATTTCAAATCTAATGCATGAAAAGTCAAAGTCAAACACAAACTCCTTTTCAACTCAAGATTCCTCAGAAAGTGAACATATGTGCTTGCAAGCACTGAGTATTTGTGTTTTTCCTGTGGGGCCATCTATTGAGATATTAACTGGTGATGACGTGGAAGAAGAGGTACAAGAAGACCACCCATCAAGTAGCAAAAGTAATGTTGTGGCAACAGCAAGTGGGATCACCAGCACCATCTCAGATTCAGATATACCTGAAATTGTAAGTGCATGAATTTTAAAAATTTAAATAATGGAGGCGACATTGGTGAGTTGAGTGGGGTTTGGAAGGGGTCGAAATGGGTATTTTTTTGTTTGGGGTGGGTCTACCCACATACTTTTTGACTAAATTTTGTTACCTCTATATTATATTTTGTTTTGAATACTGCTGCAAAAAGAGAAAATTGCATAAAAGGTAACACATTATGTCAAAAAATATAATTTGGACAACATACCTTTTTCCTCATTAAAGGGTGACAAATCTTCAACAAGTTTTAGAAGAATAATTTTGACTTTCAAAAGGGTAACTTTTGGATGTAATTACTCATTACTGCATCAAAGATTAAAAGGCTATTTTGACTTTCAAAAGGGTAACTTTTGGTGTCTTACTTGTTTGACCTAAATTACTTTTAGCTAATGTTATTGATTTAATGCATTTGACTTGCTAGAAATGACATTTACCTGAATCAACCTGCCCCTACTTGATTGGGCTGAAGTCAATGTTTTTGTTTGTTTTGAACAGTTTTAAATTACTCCATGATACTATTTTTATTGAAAATAACATTTCAGGTTTCTGTCATCCAATCTTGTCCACATGGGATTAACAAAGTGGTAAACACTTTGCGGTTAAAGTTCCCAAATATTTCAAAATCTCAGTTGGGAAATAAAGTTCGTGAGATATGTGTTTTTGCAGACAACCGCTGGCAGGTTTGTCATAATCTTTTATTTCATTTGGTATTTTGCCTCACTTTACTATTAGAATATATTATTAGGGTTTGATTAGAATGAGCCCACGGGCCCAGGTTAGGTTTCTAGGGTTACTTGTTATCTCTATATATTGTAACCTAACTGTTCAATAATATTATTCAGTATTTTACCATCTTACATGGTATCGGAGCCTTAGGGTTCTGTGCACCACCACAAAAACATACAAACCCTAGCCGTCGCCACCGAGTTCAAACCCTAGACAGGGCGGTGTGCCGCCACCGCCGCCGCCCTGTCCCACCTTTGTTTTCTGTTTCGTTTCTTCTCTGTTTTTTAGTTTTTGTTGAATAAAGCTTCGTTATCGACTGGATTTTCAAACAAGATATCTATTCTTTTGGTTGGTTCATAATCATATTCTTGGTTTATTCTTGAATTATGACTCACAAAATGCAACGATCACTTTTTTTTCCTTTTTTTTATTCTCGATGTTTTAGCCATACCAAGGACCACAGTCCACGGCCATCAATCTCAAACTACGGTTTGATTGATTTTTTTCTTTTTTTCTTTTTTATAGATCTACGGATCTTATCTCTTGATCTACGGGTCAAAACGATCGCCACCTGACCATGGTCACCGGCCTTTCTTTTTGTTTTTATCTTTTTTTACGTCTACGGATATTTTCTCTTGATCTACGGATCCAAAACACTGCCGCCTGAACGCGGTCACGTGCCTTGCTTTTCTTTTATTCCTTTAGCTTTAATCTCTTGATCTACGAATACAAATGACAACCGGCTACTAGCCTCGACAAGTCATGAACGACTATGGTCGTCAATTATTGATTTGTCATTCCGAGAATCAAGAACCGAGAATGAAGAACCAATTAACTATCAAGCCAACTATGGGTATCACAATCAACCAAAACATGGATGACTACATCAAGCATAACATCGTCTTTTGGCAAAAGTTTGGATAGTTGAGTCGATTGAAGCATGTTTATCTTAATATTATTGATTTATGTTTTTTTTTTGTTCTCCAGTCTTAGTGTGCGTTACTTCCGCTACGACTGCGGGGGAGTATTAGAATATATTATTAGGGTTTGATTAGAATGAGCCCACGGGCCCAGGTTAGGTTTCTAGGGTTACTTGTTATCTCTATATATTGTAACCTAACTGTTCAATAATATTATTCAGTATTTTACCATCTTACATTTACACCATGTAATAATATCAAGCTTTAGATAGTCTCTTGTTTCATTGTTATTTCAGAATTAGTAAAAGTTTGAGACTTTTGAAAAATTGAATGTCTTAAGAGTTGGCTAAATGGGCGGGTTTGGGTTATGGGTCAAAATGTTAAATGTTTTAGTATGGTTTTGAGTTCCACTTTTAGATCTAATTTAACAAATAGTTAATGCAATAAATATAATTTAAAAGGCTGTATTTTTACAATACTAGTTATTAATATTATCTTTTTATGTTGCAGGTCAAGAAAGATGTACTTGACAAGTTTGGCCTATCATCTTCTCCAGGTATTCATTCAAACATCCTTGCTTTTTATATCCTGCGTAAAATAAAACGTCAAAACGTGTAATTTCTCAAATTTGAACAATCAAAACCATAGTATAGACATAACATATAGACTATTCGTGTAATTCTTTTTGTTTTTTTTTTATATCCTGCTTAGCGGGCCAGGATTTGATTATTTGTCAAGAATTAGTTTGTCGGATTATAGGTTAGAAAGTTTACGCGTTTGAAGATGCTAATTAGTTTGTCAGATTATAAGCTAGAAAGTTATACTCGTTAAAAGATTTTGAAGACTTTGAACCAGTTTCTCAAACTTCTTATCTAATTCTATGTCATATTTTCATTGCAACAGAGAAAACGATACGACGTACAAAATCTATAGCTGCTTTCTTCTCAAAACGGTGTCTTCCACCTACCGGTAAAACAACGAATCCTAATCAAGTCTCTCCACAACCAGTGGAGAAAACTTCACCAGCTGTTGAAATGCAAACCAATACATTACAATAATTAGTAGTTTCTTCATGTATGTTGTGTTCACTGTGTTTTGGTTTTATATTGTTACTTTGGCTATAATAAGGATTATGGCATAGTGAACAGCTTTATATGATCATGATATTTTTGGTCAACTTTGTAAAAACTCTAGTTGCACTGGTTATGTATAATCTTTTGGGATTTTGTGCATTAGTTTTGATGGAATATGGTAAAACCCTTGTGCATGCCCTTCTCATTGATAATCATTATATAAGAATACAATTTACACAATACACCTTTAACTATCGTGTTCTAATCGAAACCATCTAAACAATAAATATATACGCTAATACACCCCCTCAGTCTAATGTGGAGGATCACGAAGCGTTAGACTGGTTCGAAAATCTTCAAAAAGAACTCTTGGTAGACCTTTTGTAAAGATATCTGAAAAATTATGTCTGGTTGGCACATGGAGAACACGAATATGACCGCGTTGCACTTTTTCTCTGACAAAGTGGAGATCAACTTCAACATGCTTGGTTCTCTGATGTTGAACCGGGTTACCGGAAAGATACATGGCACTGACATTATCGGTGTAAACAAGAGAAGCACTCCTGACCGGACAACCAAGGTCGAGAAGAAGGTTACGGATCCAGCAAATCTCGGCCACAACATTAGCGATGCCCCGATACTCCGCCTCCGCACTAGAGCGTGAAACAACCGTCTGTCGTTTAGAAGACCAAGAAATTAAATTATCACCAAAAAAGATGCAATACCCGGAAGTGGAGCGTCTAGTGTCCGGACATCCAGCCCAGTCGGCATCCGTATAAGCGACAAGTGACGAGACTGGACATGAGCGCATGGTGATGCCTAAGTCAACTGTACCACGGACGTAGCGAAGAATGCGCTTAAGAGCATTAAAGTGATCCGTGCGGGGGGCATGCATGTACATGCACACTTGCTGTACGGCATAAGAGATATCCGGTCTAGTGAATGTTAGATACTGTAAAGCCCCAGCAAGGCTGCGATATAAAGTCGGGTCTGAAAATAAGTCACCGGATTCAGCGCTCAGCTTACCTGCATGTACATGCACACTTGCTGTACGGCAAAAGAGATATCCGGTCTAGTGAATGTTAGATACTGTAAAGCCCCAGCAAGGCTGCGATATAAAGTCGGGTCTGAAAATAAGTCACCGGATTCAGCGCTCAGCTTACCTGCAGTGTCAACAGGAGTCTGAACGGGGTTACAGTCGAGCATCTTAGCACGTTGTAGAAGATCCAAGGCATACCGACTTTGAGATAAAAATAAACCATCTTTGGTATGTTTCACTGCAACACCCAAAAAATAACTGAGAGGACCCAAGTCCTTCATAGAGAACTCCCGAGCTAAATGACCCATGAAATGCTGCTTTAACGGAGGAGAGGAGGTAACCATGATTATGTCATCCACATAAAGCAATATGTAAGCAATATCACACCCTCGACGATAAGTAAAAAGCGAATGATCGGATGAGCTGAGACGAAACCCGAGTGTAGTAACATAATCTGTGAAGCGTTGGTACCAAGCACGAGGAGCCTGCTTGAGACCATATAATGAGCGCTTCAAGCGACACACATGATCCGGATACATTGGGTGTTTAAAACCAGGAGGCTGATGCATAAAGACAGTCTCAGACAAATAACCATGTAAAAACGCATTCTTGACATCAAGTTGCGTCATATCCCACCTGTTTGCCAAAGCAATAGATAAAACAGTTCGTATAGTGGCCGGTTTAACAACCGGACTAAACGTCTCATCACAATCAACTCCGACTTGCTGTGACCTACCATCCCCAACCAAACGCGCTTTGTAGCGCTCCAAGGATCCATCCGACTTAAGTTTGGGTTTATAAATCCACATGCACCGTATAACATTCATGTTTGGGCGACGAGGTACCAACTCCCACGTCTTATTGTCAATAAGAGCCGAAAACTCATCACGCATGGCTTGGTTCCAAATTGGGTTATTTAGGGCATCATGTAAGGTTTTCGGGGTGGGTTCAATAGAGGAGGTGGAAAGGTTAAATGGAGTTTTAGGTGTAAGGCTACCGGTTTGGCTACGGGTACGCATGGGATGAGTGGGCGGTGGAGGAGGAGGAGGTGGAGGTGGTGGTGTTGGGGACGTCGGATGCGTTGGTGTAGTAACGGTGGGAGGTGTGGGAGTGGCCGGTTGTTCTGATGGCGTTGTATCAGCATGTGATGGTGAATGGGGCGGCTGGGCGGGTGGGCGAGAGGGGGCAGCTGGTTGACGGCGGTGATAGAAAGTGCCCCACCGTTGAGTGGGGGCAGCGGGATGGGTGGTTTGGGAAGGTGGGGTAGGGGTGGGGGGTTTAGTTGTAAGTTGATGAACGATAGCCGGATGAAGTGTGGAATCGGTTTCCTTGTGAAGAAAGTCATATGAGACCGGGGCACCCGAACGAAAGGGAAAGGTGTTTTCGTCAAACAAGACATGACGAGAGATGATTATCTTTCTTGTAGAAAGATCATAACACTTG
Organism: Flaveria ramosissima; assembly: GCA_025215565.1. Lineage (NCBI taxonomy): Eukaryota > Viridiplantae > Streptophyta > Magnoliopsida > Asterales > Asteraceae > Flaveria > Flaveria ramosissima. The sequence continues at coordinate 16,249,786 of CM046035.1, forward strand.
TACCCCCGATGATGAGAGGGGTATCCTAGGAAAACACAGGGAAAGGAACGGTTTTGAAGTTTATGAGTGGTGGTGGATGGAAGTAACGGGTAGCATAAGCACCCGAAAGTGCGGAGATGAGAATAGGAAGGAGGTTTATGATAGAGGAGAGTGGTGGGAGTATGATGGAACTTAGTTTTGGAGGGAAGAATGTTGAGAATGTAAGTGGCCATCTCTAAGGCGTGATGCCAAAAGGATGGTGGTAAGGACGCGTGAGTTAGAAGAGTTCTAAGAATATTATTAATGGAACGAATTTTACGTTCGGCCTTACCATTTTGAGACGACGTGTGAGGGCAAGAGAAACGAAATTGCATACCCGTTTTATGGCAAAACTCATGAAATGATCGATTGTTATATTCTGTGCCATTATCACATTGGAAAGTCTTGATTTGTCTTTCAAATTGTGTTTTGATAAGAGTTTGAAATTGTAAAAACGTAGAAAACACATCAGACTTATATTTAAGCGGGTATGTCCACAGAAAATTTGTGTAATCATCTAGAAACAAGATATAATAGCGATGGCCTAAGGAACTAGATATAGGAGAGGACCACAAATCACTATGAATTATGTCAAATGGCATAGATGTAAATGACAATGAATCATTAAACGGTAATTTTATTTGTTTCCCAAAAACACACGATTGACATAAGTTGTTATTACGAAAAGAAGAAACAGAAATAGACTTTTGATTATTCAAAACACGTAATAAAGAAGTCCCCGGGTGACCCAAGCGATGATGCCACAAATCTTGAGAAAAAGCAGCAAACGTTGAAGGAGTTGATGGAGCTGGAAAAGTGAGTGGATATAGGTCCCCGGTGCTGTTGCATCTAAGGATAGGGCGCTTGGTGATGAAATCCTTCACAAGAAAACCGAAACGATCAAATTCAATTGCAATATCATTATCAGTTGTAAGTTTGCGAACAGAAAGCAAGTTTTTAATCAGACCGTTTGAAATAAGAATGTTTGGTAATTTTAGTGGCGGGTATGGTGGTGAGAGGACGGTTTGGCCAATGCCGGTGGTTGGAATTTTGGAACCATTGCCAACGATAATATGTTTTGAGCTATTATTGATATAAGAGGAGAGTTTACCTGGAGTGTGAGCCATGTGGTTTGTTGCACCCGTATCCATATACCAGTTTTGATCCGGATTAAGAGTCATGGTATGTAGGGCTTGCTCAATGTTAGTAGGTGCAAACGAAGCTTCCGAACCCGCATAAGAAGAACCTGCATAATTAGCGGACGGACCGGGACCAAGTAAACCAGGAGCACGTGGGGATCCACGACCAAACGGGGCCGTAGGGTACGGGCATGGAGGAGCCGCCCCCCACGGGTGAGAGGACTGCCATGGGTAGCCCCATGGGGGCTGAGAAGTGTATCCATGGTAGTTGTAACGACCCCCACCACGACCGTTTCGACCTCCTCTACGTCCGCCTCTATTGCCTCGGCCACCACGTCCACGATAACCCTCATCGCGTGACCGAGGAGGTTGCTCAGCAACTGCCGCAGCGGCTGCTGCTTGTTGGTCAGGCGCAGCGCCAGGTGATGCTTGGGCAGCAATATTGGCAGTCGGTTGAGACTCGTTCATACACGCTTTGCGTCCCTCCTCCATAATCAACCTAGACCGGGCAACAGCGAAGGTCGGGAACGTATCAGATTGCTGTAAAGTGGTTGCTAGATTATCATACTCCATATTCAACCCTGCAATAAGCTGTAAAACAAGATTTTGGTCAGTAACAGGGGCATCAACGTTAGAGAGCTGATCGGCCAAAGATTTTAACTCCTGACAATATGCAGATGCATTAGGGAAGGCTGAAATCTTGCAATTAACAAACTTATTTTGCAAGTAGATAGCTCTGGTGGGCTTGCTATCAATGAATAATTGTTCAAGCGCCTTCCACGCCTTAGCAGCAGTATTAGTGGGACTAAGAATGGTGGTTAGAAGGTCGGTGGTGATGGTACTGTAAATCCATTGTAAGACAATAGCATCCAGGCGTTCCCATTCTTCGTCATGAGCCGATGCGCCTTCTTTTGCGGGAATAATGTGATCAAGAACCTTGCAGACGGTACATTGCACCTTGAACAGAGCCATCCAATTGTTATAATTGCCGTCATCCGTTCCCAAAACAAGTGGGATGTGGTTTTTAATATTCGTGACGGTGGTTGCGGGATGGAGGGTGGGGGCTGCCGATGGTTGCTGTTTGTCTCCGCCTCCTGCCATGAATTCAAAATCGAATCAAGGAGAAGGATTGATTGGTTGCAAGAAGAAACAAAAGGGGAAGGATCAAAGAGGAGTTATGCGAACAACCGGGTGAGGAAGAAGCCAGAGAAGGGCTGTCGCAGAGAAGAGAAGGATCGAATTAGGGTTAGCTAAATTTTAGGCTCTTGATACCATGATGGAATATGGTAAAAACCCTTGTGCATGCCCTTCTCATTGATAATCATTATATAAGAATACAATTTACACAATACACCTTTAACTATCGTGTTCTAATCGAAACCATCTAAACAATAAATATATACGCTAATAAGTTTGAAACTCTGCAAGAAACCAAAAAAGGAGAAATAAAAACTTATAAAACAAAGCTTCAAATTTTCTATTCCTTTGCTAGCAAAGACATCAATATATTCATTGTGTGGTTAAGGTTATTTTTGAAACTGAAACCGTTAGTTTGGTTAATACCATTTTTTAAATTGTAACTGTAACCGACAATTTGGTTAACCACATTTTGGTTAACAGTTGGTTATGGTTAAATGCGGTTAATTTTGGTTAAATAACCATTATATTTAACATATGTTTTTAAACAAAAAATTAAACTAATTAATTATTGTTAGATTAGGTTTGAACCAATTTTATAAGCATGTACACGATACGGTTTATGTTTAAGGTTTCGCCAAAATTGAAACCAAAATCGGGGCGTGCATACAACAATGTGTGTGCGTATTTTGTATTGCATCTGTTTGTATATCACGTTCCTTTCATACATAATGAAATCTACTATGTAAACATATTTTTATAAATGTGAATTAAAAAGACGAATATATAGAATTCTAGTAAATTCATGATGATTATTGTAAATTTATTGTACATTAATGAGTAATGACATTAGGTTTGGTGTGATTAATGGGGTTAATTTGTACATCAAAATCGAAATCGAACCGTAATGTGCTGTTAATTGGTTATGTCTTAACCGAATCGTTGGTTAATTGTTCGGTTTGATTAATGCAGTTCATTTGGTTATGGTTTGGTTAATTGATTATTTGCTCACCCCTAATATTCACTTCATTGCTGCTTCCACCAATATATTAAAAAGTGTAACATTATGTCTTTCTTATGAGAGACAAAGGGACCAACTTTTAGGAAATATGAGGCTGGACCAAGACGTATGGTTCTATACTTAATTATAAAATCGTATCTTGTATGGTCTTATATGGTACTAGACTTGATTATAACATTGTATCTCATATTTAGTCTTATATCCATGGGGAAGGGGCGGATAAACCTTTGTATCTCAATAAAAGTGTCAAAGAAATGACATTTAGTGGCCTAGAATATAATAATATTGGGTATTTTTAATTTGAGAAATTTCAAAGTCTTGGGTCTTGGGGGCACCATTAAAGAATGGAACAAGCTTCAATTCATCTTAAAAGGGCACATAACTTTTTAGAGATTATTATATTTTAATTTGCTTTTTGAGGCATTAAACTTTCTAAATTTTATTATAGTCATATAACTTTCTAAATCTTATTATAGTTTAATTTTGATTTTAGAAGCACTAGTTACTAACCTCTTAACATTATTTATGTTGTTTTCCATCTTGAATATTTGTTCAATTGAACTTATTGTTTTATTTTGCAACTATACATTCATTTAGTTAATTATTTCTTATTTTATTTTATTTTGATTGTTAATATTTAAGTTTATTTGTTTAGTTTATTAAACTAGGTCAAATTGGCTAATAAAGTTATTGAAATTCTTTGTTTGCTTATAAATTATGAAAGGGACTAATTACTTACCAGCCTTTGTAATTTATTTATCTTATCTTTTTAACATGATCTATTTCAACTGGGCTTATTTTTTGCCCCTAAGTGATCGTTATTGGGCCCGACCTATTTTGACTCGGTCCATTTTTCGCCTCCCGTGTAGTGAAAATTTTTGGATCCGCCACTGCCATAGGGTACTTGTTATAGAGTACTTATTGACTTAGGGCTGACAAATCGTATTTTATCGTGTTTAACAGGTTACAGACGACACGATTAGCACAAGTATCAAACATGAAAACGACACCTTTAACACTTAGATTTGGTAGTTTGAGTGTGACAGTTATATGTTTTAGGTATGAGGAAGAAGAAATGATAAATCCAAGACTCTTAATTTTGATTATTTTAAAAAAGTAAAAAAATACATAGTGCATTTTTTTGCTAAACACGTCTTATCGTGTCTAAACATGTACTCATTTTGCCAGCTCTGCTTATTGTGTTTGTTGTTATGTATGTTTATGATTGTGGTTAAAATTCACCACTTACAAATTGTGATGTGCATTAACAAAATGATGGTTCTAAACTCGTCTTAAATGCTTGTACAATATGTATAAACGCTTTGCGTTTTGCCTTTTAAGGTATAAGTAATAAGAGAATGATCAAATAAAAAATCTATATTGCCTAAATGGACTAATGAGCATTTTAGTCCTACAAAAAACACTCTCGTCCCCTTTGTTTACTCAATGTATAGCATACTTCTAATGCAACAATTGTTCTCTTCCTTTATGTATTCATATAGAGGGCGATGACGATAATACTTCAACACGCTAGTAGCGACACCACCACCTAGAGTGAATTCTATAAGTTTTGTATCCATCAAACTTATGTTCCGATTAGCCACCGCAACGCGGCAACACTACCTTATGTTCCGATTAGCCACCACTTTGACTGTGGTTCATACTACTATCATGAACCATTAACACCACTATAACTTTAAGCTACCAATAGATAGCCAACTATAGTAAATTCTTTAACAATTTCAATTATCAGAGAACTTGATTTAATTAATAATTTAATAAGGAGTTATTAATTTATGTTACAACATACTGAATACAAATTATGTATAAAGCATTGTACAATATCTAAATTCCTGATTTTACTTCCACTCATGCTTTTTGATTTTCTCAAATAGATAAATATTATATTAAAATACTACATTTTTTTAATTTTTTTTGAGTAAACTAGTAACCTCTATAGGCGTTTTACATGAAAATGATTCTCTCGATATTTATAAAAGTTGACATAGTACTAAAATACATATAAATATTAATCCTTATAAATGTGCTGGATTATTTTGAATTTTGTTCTTCTGAATGTGTTGATTTTTTTTTTGTTTTTTGTTGTATTGAATGTGTTGGATTTTGTTCTTGAGATATGCTTAATTTTTATTGTTTTGAATGTGCTAGATTATGATAACCAGTGACCTATAGTTTAAAAAATAACGGTAATAACGGTAGACAACGAATAGCTCCGGATTAGTAACCTCGGTCTGTCCATCAGTTTGAGGGTGGCTGGAGGTACTGAACTTAAGCTTAGTACTCATCTTTTTCCATAGTGTAAGCCAAAAATGACTGAGGAATTTGGTATCACGATCACTCACGATGGACTTAGGAATACCATGCAAACGGATGACCTCCTTAAAGTAGAGATTGGCAACTTGAACTGCATCAAAAGTCGTTTGACAAGCCAAGAAGTGAGCCATTTTTTAACACTGATCAACAACGACCATTATGGAGTCTTTATGGCGTTGGGTGCAGGGAAGTCAGTGATAAAATCGATGCTCAAATCCTCCCATGGAGCCTGCGGTACAGGAAGTGGGAGATACAAACCATGAGGTGAAGACCTTCCCTTGGCTCGATGACAAACATCCCTTCGGTTTGGCTATAGACGAGAATGTCATCGAATTAGACCACAATGAACCGATTCAAAAAAGGTTTCAACACATGGTTCATCAATCGCATGAATGTACTGCGTTGGACAATCCGAATGGCATAACGAGCCATTCATACAACCCCTCCTTTGTCTTAAAGGCGGTCTTCCATTCATCGCCCTCGCAGATACGAATTTGGTGATACCCACTTCGAAGATCAATCTTTGAAAAGACAATCGATCCGTGCAGTTCATCTAGCAGATTATGTTAGATTTTTTCTTCTGAATATGCTGGATTATGTTGAATTTTTTTCTTTTGAATGTGTTGAATTCTTATTGTTATGAACGTTTTAGATTTTTGTTGTCTTGAGTGTGTTAGATTTTATCCTTTTCAATGTTTTGGATTTCTGTTCTTTCTGAATATTTTAGATTCTATACTGTTTTCCTAAACATGCTGGATTTTTATTTGTTTTTATAGAATGTGCTGGATTTTTATACTTTAAATGTGTTGGTTTTGTTTTTAGTTCTTGTACTGCTTTTTAAAATGTGTTCTAAGTAGATTATGCTAGATTTTAACGTAGCTAAATGATATAATAGATTGTTCTCTAAATGTCGCTAAACATCCCAGGGCTCAAGATACCCCATTACAGTAGCTCATGGTTGTAAAAATCGCTAGACGTTAGTCAGGCAGTGGGGTACCGACTAGCAATTAATCGGGTTGGAGCTTTTATAAGTAATTTTCAGTTTTATATATATACACACTCATTTTTATATGAAACTGTTATAAAATGGTCAAATTTATATATATATACAAACAATTTGACCAAAATTTACACGTATATTTTCAAGGTTTGATCGTAATTTCAAACATTTGGCCGGAATCCATCCAAAATGTGACCAGAATTTGGCCCGAACTTAGCTGCCAATTAGTGGCCAATTAGGATCGAATAGGACCAATTATGACCGATTTGGTCCATTACGTCCAACTAGGTTCGATTTTGTCCGACTAGGTTGAATTTTGTCCGACTAGATCCGCTTACCGATTTTATCCACTGGTTACATGAAATCGCCAAAGTAACCGACCAACTAGCGATTAATCACTGATTACGCTGATTTTTACAACACTGCAATAACTCTAAGTCTACAATTTCTAGTTTTGTAGTTTTATTTAACAATTAACATATTTAATCATAACTACAAAAAACTCACTCCAAAAGCTAAACATCGCACCTTTTAATAGCAAAAAAAAATGAGACAGCATAAGAGTGTAAACAAGATTATACTTCATAAGGTATAAACTGAACTGACAGGCTTAAGTGGCTTCGAAACATTTTGTAACAACATATTTTGACAAACAACTTGAGATCAACGAAAGAACCTTAAACCAAAAAGCTTTAGTTGCAGCAACAACATCATCCTTACAACAAATATAATGTTTGAATGCAGATTCTACATTGTCCTGCAAAACAAACACAAAATTGTTAATGTTAACATCCCAGCTATTATTAACGACTTACGCTATATAACTTGATACAACGGGGCAAAAAATTTCATGTAATCTATGGTTATAAATGTATGAATAAGTGATTGACGAATATTTTTATCTATTCTATTAAAGCTAGATGACTGACCAAAAACAAACATATCTATCTTCTATATGAGTTATATAAATACATTCGCCTAAAAAGGAAAACAGGTCACACGGGTTCAAAGGCGTTCAAAGTCAACTTTTAATACATGCAACTAAGTCGTTTCTAGTTAAAAATTTGGACTATTATTGTAATAACATTGTTTTGTAACATATTAACCCGTTAACCATTTAAAAAGAGAACAAAAAGATGGCGGGTCGACTCAATCTGGCCCCACCAGTTCAGATCAGTAAATAAACAACTTGTTTCAAGGTTTAACCCTGACCCTTTTGACCTATTACACAAGTTGCTAGTGCAAGAACTTTGACAAACTTCATTGCCGATTATAACTTTTAAATTATCAAGAAAGTCTACAGTTATGTTTTATAACTACTATGTGTGCATTAGAAAGTCAAAATGCAGCTCACTTTATAAGAATGCAGTGGGGTGTTTGGGATTGCTTATTGGAACAACTTATCTGCTTACTGCTTTTTGAAACAAGCAACTTTAAACTGTTTATTTGACTAAAAAATAATCAGATAGTTTGGATGAACAATCCGAATTCACAAATCGCCCAAAAACACCTTATTCTTGTATCAACACCCGATAAGCAGATAGGCAGTTTAGATAAGCAATCCTAACTCCTAAGCACCCCTTAACTTCTATAAAGAAAAAAGAAAAATGTTCTCATGCGTCACACAAGTGTGTGTGTGTGTGTGAGTGCGTGTGAGAAAGAGAGAGGGAGGGAGTATTTCAATACATTTAATGCACAAAGTTGGGTTTAGCAAGGCAAAGATCCAATTCACAGCTACATAGGATTAGATGCTGATATCTTCTTCTTTGACTTCAAGATTTTCTTTGATTTCCTTTTCAATAATCCTTCTATTACTTTGAATTTGGCGAACATATTCCGCAATTATGACATGAAATTTTGGAGCAAGCTTGTTTGTAGATGATACATTTAAACCTGCTTTCTTTAAAGCCCTTGCAACATGTTTTTCAGCCTTTTGGAAATGAGGGGCACACAGAGTTGGAACAGTGCATTTAAGAATTGGTTTCCCACAAATTATAGGTCCTGCTTGCGAGCTGTTGAACAAGATGAGATAAGTAAAATGCTCAACTATAGAGAAGTGAAAGTATACATACTGTGTAAACAAGCTAACTAAACCAAATATACTTGTAGAAAAGGCTAATGTCATAGAATGACAACTTATATAGTTTGGTGGTCAGTTTTGGTAATTATATACTCATTAATATCCCATGGTAAATGTGCTATTTCTCTAAATGACCCAATTTGGATATTTTGATCAACCAATGACCGGTTATGGGGCACTTTCTCTAATGAGGTGGCTTATCAATAAATTACTAAACTAATCCATTTCAAAACCATATAATTACCAAACTAGCCCATTTCAAAAAAGTATAACCACCAGTGACCACACTAGCAATTTTCTGATGAGGTGGCTTGCAATGCACCATTCTCTTTTTGTACCAACTATACAGGATGCTGGTAGCCTGGTACACTAGATCACAAACTAGGGTTTTTTACCAAGTAGGGATTAATTGAGTATAGTACCAAAACAGACCCCAAGCTAAGTACGTTTCTATTCTATAACATTAGCCCTCATAGAAATCACAAACAACAAGTAGCACATTGATGAACCGAAATAAGAGTAGCAGAAACTGTAAAGATTAGAAATAATCATAGCAGCCAATAACGGGGTAATTTCATATATCCCCTCTAAACTTGCATAATTACATACTTCCCCAAATCAAGAGCATAGTTGTCAATAGCGATCGTAGCGCGCGCTACGTCGCGTATAGGTGAAGCGGCGCTACAAGGTGGTTAGCGGCTTAAAAGCGACCAGGTAGCGTTTTTTTATTTTTTTACTATTTATTTATTTTTTAACACCAAATTGTGAAAATATGAGATTTAGATGATTAGTAATAGAGTGATTTAGTTATTTTGGTGGTGTTTGCTTAAATTTTCTACTATTTTATTGCTAAACATGTTTATTTATTGAATATAAAACATTCATAAAATATATACTACTTAATCGCTAAACACAAAATAGCGGGCGCTATTTACCGCTATTCGCTACGTAGCATATAGGTGCCTTGTCGCTATTTACCGCTATTCGCTATTAACAACACTGATCAAGACCATTGTACATTATGCGTTGAAAACTTACGTTTTGGGGGACCATGTAATTTAGCAAGTTTATAAGGAGATATGAAATTCTCCCGAATATATAAACCATAGAAACAATGATGGAAAAGAAGATAAAATGTAAATCCTAGTATCCCACTACATCATCACAGTTTAAAATGTACAGAATATACTCAAAAGGGCATTTACATCACTACAGCAAATTCTTTTTGGCTGTAAAACTTGTAACTCACTGTAAACACATCTTCATTACCATATGTGACATCGCGTGTTATCATATGCGATATCAGGAAAGGTTCAGGCCTTTTTGATGACCAAAGCGCATACTTCACAAACATTCACCCAAACGCACCAAATCTGATGTCAAAACAATCATCTACAACACATAAACCCTAATACTATATATAAAAAAACTACAAAGAACAGCACAAAAATCAACCAAAAGAACAAAAACACACAAGAAATTCATACCTCTTGATCACGTAATTGCAACCCATATACAGCTTCTGTTTCGAATCCGACAATATATGCGCATGACAAAACTTCGTCAACGCCATAGCCTTCGATTTACACCCATGAACAGCACACCGATTCGCATCACCACCAGACTCCAACCCTAACTCCAAATCATCCCCATTCTTATTCGCATCAGCCTCTAATTCATCCTCCTGATACGGACTCTTTCCGTACTCCCAATAATACTTCCTATACTTCAACCTCAATTCCTCCATCAAACACCAATAATGATCTTTATAAACCCTAGCTAACTGCTTCAATCTACGAGATCGGCGTTTGAGCACTTCTTCACGGGATAATAACTCCGACTTTGATAAGATTTCGTCTTCGTCGAGGGGTTCGTTGGTTGCAGCCATGGTGGCGGCCGGCGGGACGGCGGCGGCGGTGGTGGCGGTGGCTCTGGTGGTGGTGGCGGTGGAATCTGACATGATTTGTGTCGATTAATATGGGGATTTCATGGTGGTTGTTGAGTTGATGATGAATGTCTGATCGAATTTCACGAGGGTTTTGGACAGATTTGAATTGTTTTGTTGGAATTTTGAGTTTTGAGTTTTTGATTGTTTGAAATAGTGAAGTTTGAGGGAAACGGTGGAAAGTGAGTGTACTTTTATGGGGTGTATGGTTTTATAGTATTTTTTTTAACCGCCAACGAATAATTTTTAAGTCCGTTCACTTGGGTAAATCTAATGACGAAAGGCCACCCACGCCCGTGAACACAGTCAATGCTGATGACCCGGCTCGCCCACCATTCCAAGAGAAACTCACCACCTAAAGGTCCACTGTGGTAAAAGCCTTGGTCCACCAGGAGCATATTGCATCTAGTGAGACTCTAACTCATGACCTCCACTTTAGAAAATCATAGGGTGTCTCCTTCTAAACCAACTGATCTAGAACTCATTCGCTGGTTTAAGGATAATGTGAAGCATAATGTTATAGTTAGCGGGTGTAAACGAGCTGTAATACCGGTTTTATCGTGTTTAATATGTCAGAGATGATTTGATTAACATAAGTATTAAAAATGAAACCGATTTTTTTAGTTACCTATATTTCATGTTTATACATTTCTTTATATGTTTCTATGGACAAAAATGAAAAATAATGAAGAGCCTTTTGATTGTAATTATTTTTGAAAATATACAAAATGATATGATTTTATATTAAACATGCTTAATTGTGTCACAAACAAATAATGAATTATCAGCACTACGAGCCGAACCTAATCAAATTCGTTAAAATATGCGGTTTACTTGTTTTAATTTGAGGTTTAAAGGAAGTGATATCAAGGAGTTTATAAAATAATAATAAATATTATTTGGGTGAAATTTCAGTCTACAAAGATGGTGAAGGATAGAAAATTTTATAACGGGAGGAGAGAAAGGGAAGATAGAGAGTGTTATCAGTTATGTGAGCCACGTGTTACTGTATAGATTAATAGTAATTATATCAACCAATAAAGTATATTATGGTTTTTCTAATAATAATAGTAAATTATTTAGAAGGTTAAATAAATTTAATTTAATATTAAAAAACTATATGGTTGGTGATACTATAATCAATGATACAAAACATGAATAATATAATATAAGAATATGTGTATAAGAGTACATGAATGTTAAAAGTTTAAGAATTTATATTATATTATATTTATTTATTTAATTTACCTGAAAAGTAAATTCAAATGATAACTATGAATATATCAATACTAATAAAAGAAGGTTTTTGTATGCTATTTGTCATAATTATAGAGCTACTAAGTTTTATTTTCTTACTTCTCTCTCCTAATAAATATTACATTAACTACAAATGATATTATTTAGTTCTTTTCATGTTACAAATATAATATTTTGTAAAAAGCGATATTTCTACAAATGCAATTCGTAAAGAAATCATTTTTATTACAAAATAAGAAAATCTTTCAAAAAATATCAAACTTTTAAAAAAAATAATATATTTTAAAACCTGTGGTTTTTAAAAATAAAATTCTTATGAAACAAAAGTAATTAAATTTCAAAGTTATAATAAATAAATTATTAAAATGACACTTTTTTAAAAAAGGTTTGTTTTGAAGCAATTTGTTTAAAAACCAACTTTAAAAAAAATTAAAAAAAAGTTTAAAAAATGATATCTTTCTTTTATCACTCGTACGTAATGTCAATCATATCTTATATTAAAAGATCGTTTTATAATTCATTAATTTTTATTAATAACTATTTAATATTTTATTTATTCAACCCATGTAATACACGATGTTCTAACCTAGTTTAAAATAAAGCGAACTAGAATGATTTGAAAATAAGTTAAACTAACGTATAGACTGGAGTAGTTGGATAATTAAACAAAATAATTATGATTCAGAGTCAAAATTATTGATTTCGTATGAATTCTTTTTGTATATATTGGACCATCTATTCTAAAGAACTACCATGCCCGAAAAATGTTATAAACAAATGAAACTTGACTTTAATGAAAACAAGAAAAGCTTCACAGTTCACACAATTATAACTAAATTTTTAAGTAGTTAAATGTTACGTTAAAGTCACTTAATTTATTTTGTTTCTCTAAAGTCGCTTAACTTTTATTGTTTCAATCTTAAAAATTAGACAAATAAAATATATATGAAGTTTGATTACTAATAGTTGAGAGTAAAATTCTAATTAATTTGAATTAGGTGGTAATACTGTAATAGTGAACAAAAGAAATCCATAACTTAACGACAAAGTTCCAAAACTGTTTAATTCTAAGTTAAAATCGATAAAATTAATCACTAAATTGTACTAAAATTTACATATGTTTCATGTGCCTACTTTAAATTTTTTTTTTTGTCAACATTTATGAAGATATTACATAAGATTAAAACATCTAGTGAAAGTTGAGAGTAACTTAAGATAGAAAAAAAAAACTTTAAATGACTTTAATAAAATATATGAAAAACTTAATATTTTTTCGTAAAGTTACGAAACAACCTTTATCTCTAAAAGATAGGGATGTTCATAGTTCGATTTAAACCATAAAACTATTCATCAGCTTCGTTTCACGGTCAATTTTTAATACTTCGAATTAAAAGTCATTCTTTTTTTTTTTTTGGTTCATGGGTTTCAAAAATTTTAAACTGTAATGAATGGATTGGTTTGTCATTTACATCAGAAACCAGACGTCTAAAATCAAACCAAACCGATAGGACTACAATATAAAAACTAAACCAACAAGAGAAGAATATGATAGCCTAATAACCAGCTAAACAATAATGAATAATCTAATCAAAGACTGATAACAACTAACAATGGACTACAATCTGAAACTACACCATAAAAACTTATTTAGTGTTGTCATTTTCAAGCATGTTTTATTTACTAATAATTGACATAAACGAAAGCAGATCATATTTTATTTATTGGTATATTAATACATGAGACTATCTGTAACCACATAACCATCACTTTCCATGTTTTTACAGTATGATGACCTGCTTGTGTTTCTCACAGTTCTGATAATAAAGAAAACGACGACAACAAGAAAATCGGCAGTTTTTTCTTCACGGTTCACATGTAAAGAAATCGTGTGTTAAAAAATACATCACGTATTTTAAAAAATATATACATACAACAGCAGTCCAAGATGAATGTAAAACTATTTCCTCTTGACCACTTTCATCTTTTTTCTTCCATTTTAATTTCCATTAACCATTAAAACCAGAAATACTGGAAACTGGAAAGTGATCGAACTTACGATCGACGTTGTTGGCACATTTGGCACGTGGTTGCAGACTTGACATTAGCAAATGTACAATACTCGCATGACCAGTGACCAGAATCATCTATGTTTCTTGATTTGGCTGTGGGTGCGGCTCCTTTGCTCCTACTGCTACTACCGCTGCTTCTGCTTTTGCTACTACCAGCTCCAAAGCCACGTGAGCCACCCGTTCGGCTGGTCCCACAATGGGCGTCCACATCTGATAGACCGTTTTCTAGAGCCCGAACTAGATTCTCAAAGTAGTTACGGGTCACACTAACAAAAACTATGGGTCAGAACACAATATAAAAACAAATATAAGGTTATCCACGGGTAGGGGTGTAAACGAGTCAAGCTGCTCATGAGCTACTCAAGATCTACTTACTAAAAGCTTGAATCGGGCCGAGCTTAAAAGAGGTCATAAAGCTCATCTAATAAACGATCCCGAGCCCAATATTGAGTCATACGCCTAGCCTATTTTTTATATAAACGTTATTATATATAATTAGGATAAAAAATAACTTATATATACACGCACAAATATATAAATTTATAATTATAGCTATCTAAAAATAATTATATATGCATAAAATAACTAAAAGTTATTAAATAATAAAGAGACAAAGCCTAAGCAAAGTTCGAGCTCAAACTCTATTAAGTTCAAGCTTAAACTGTGTTAAGTTAAATGTGTTAAGAAATGAGTCGAGCTCGAGCTCAAGCCTTGTCAAGCTAAACGAGCAGAGCTTGGGTTTAGGCAAGTTCGAATTCAGCTCGTTTATACCCTTGTGCAGGGTCAAACAAACTCACCTGGTCAGCCCAGCCAGTTTCATACGAAACTCATTGAATTCCTTTGAGGGGCCATCGACGTTAAGATAACCATATAGTTCCTTCTCTGCACACTGATGAAGTCTTTCCAACCCAGATTCCGCCTCCCCTAAAAAGACGGTTAAAAATTAATTATAGAAAAAAAGTTTATTTTTTATAAATTTGGCGTTTAGCCCATTTATTTGTTGTGAAATGTGGACAACCTTGCAAGTACTCAAATAATTGCCTTTTGGCATGCTCATGTGCAGGCAAATAATATCCATAAGCATATGTCCATTTTAGTACCCGTCTACATTCAACTATCTACAAAATCAACCAATAAAATATTAAATTGTTAACATTAAAAAGTAGAATGATATTATAGAAGCAGCCTAAGATACTTCTTTAAAAAAAATTAATCAAAAGAAAAACCATCACCTGTAACCAGGCCTCTGTTATGAACTTAAGCTGTGATTCAGGCTGGCACTGCTTATCGCTTAGCTTCTCAAGCTACAAGAGGAAAAGTATATTTATTAAAACTTTGAAGGGATGGGAAAAACACTTAACCGCATCAAGCGTATCACTCATGCCTACTAGGATGTTATCCCTATTCCTAATCTCCTATTATGTAATCATTCAAATTTTCAAAAGTATTAATGAAACATACTTTATTTACTTTCTTGTTACTTATTTAAAAAAAATACATTGTTATTTAACATCACGGCTACTTCATTACCACCCACACCCTCTGTCCATGATCTTAATGACGACCTTAGCCATTTTAGCATTAAATCGGGATATCTGGCAGATGATGAGGCATCTAGAAAACCCAAAACCCAAAACAGCTGAGACGGATATTCAGGTATGAGACCAGGTTTAGGATTGATAAAAAAATTTCGCGGATTAAGATATGGTATTATGTGAGGCCTCCCAATTACCCGAAACATATATACCCATTTACCCGAACCATAAACGAAAACATTTTAATTCTATTTTTTTTTGTCCTTTGATAATAGAGTAATGCAAGAACTCACTAACCTTTTAGTTTTTTATAAGAAAAATTTCTAGAACAATAAAACTATATAAATCATAAATTAATAAGAAATGTACTTGAAAATCCCGATGGGTAACTTTTAACAAACTAACGCGTATACCTTGTGATCGATGGGTAATTAGTAAGCGGGTACACGACCGGTACAGACAAGATTTTACGATCAACTATGGGACCGGGATTACCAATACCCTCACATTACCATTCTCATTTCTGAAGTACAATGGAGGTGGATAGCTAAAGTTTACAACGACTAGAAAGGAAACGTAAACAAATCATATAGAAAAATGATGTACAGTGGAAGTAAAACAAGGAATGATTGTATTATTGATGATTGAATAATGAATACATAGATCCTATATATAGAACAATACACAATATATTAGGGCCGGCTGATATATGTTATAGGGCCGGGCCTAATCACAAACTTAAGAATATGGACTAATACTCCCCCTCAAGCTAAAGGCCGGGGACCAACTCTTAGCTTGGACTTCAACAGGAGAAAGCGGTCTGATGGCAGTGGTTTAGTAAACACATCAGCAATTTGATCATGTGTAGAAATAAACTGAACAAGTAACCTTCTTTGAGCAACCTTCTCTCGAACAAAGTGAAAATCAACTTCCACATGCTTCGTTCTGGCATGAAATACCGGATTGGCAGAAAGGTACGTGGCTCCCAAGTTGTCGCACCATAGAACAGGAGCCGAAGTTAAAGGAACACGAAGTTCTGTCAGAAGTGTTTCAAGCCAGGTCAATTCAGCAACCGTATCGGCCATGGCTTTGTACTCAGATTCAGTGGATGATCGAGATACAGTCTTTTGTTTTCTGGCGGACCATGAAACCAGATTTGACCCAAGATAGATAGCATATCCGCCCGTGGATCGACGGTCATCCGGGCACCCAGCCCAGTCTGCATCTGAAAAGGCAGTCAAGGGAGGACAAGCAACATCCGTGTATGCATGCAAAACAGGGGATGATGTGCTGGAAATCAAGAGACCATGATCAGCAGTCCCATGGAGGTATCGTAGAATGCGCTTTACAGCTGACCAATGTTTTTCAGTAGGAGAGTGCATGAATTGACAGACCTTATTGACCGCAAATGAAATGTCAGGTCGAGAGAGAGTAACATACTGTAATGCCCCAACCATTTGTCTGTACTTGACCGGGTCGTCAAATAAGGAGCTATCTCCAAGAGAGAGAGAGACTCCTGGTGTGCAGGGCGAGGAGACTGATTTTGATTGAGATAAATTTGCCCGATCCAATAACTCATTTATATACTTTCGTTGTGAAAGAATAAGGTCAGAGCCTTTGCGAGCCACCTCAATTCCCAGAAAGTAAGACAAGGGCCCCATATCTTGGATTGGAAACGAGGTACTAAGACGTTGTATCACATCATCGATAGCCTTGTTGTTATTACCTGTCAAAATGATGTCATCAACATACACCAACATGTACAGAAGTGTCCCATTACGAGAGTATATAAACAATGACGGATCCGTTTTAGACCCTTTAAAACCGAGGGCCACCAAGGCGGATGAAAACCGGTCAAACCAAGCCCGGGGTGCCTGTTTGAGACCGTACAAGGATTTATGTAGAAGACACACATGGTCCGGTCTAACAGGGTCAACAAATCCTTGTGGTTGTTTAAGATAAACTGTTTCCTTCAAGTCCCCATGTAAAAACGCATTTTGAACATCAAGCTGTCGTAGGGACCATTGCTTAGTAACAGCTAAGGAGAGAACAATCCGAATTGTGGTGGGTTTCACCACAGGGCTAAAGGTCTCGGTGTAGTCTATACCAGGTTGTTGATGAAAGCCTTTGGCAACAAGACGCGCCTTGTAACGCTTAACTTGGCCATGTTGGTCTCGTTTGATTTTGTATACCCATTTGCAATCAACAACATTAGCATTTGGAACACGAGGAACCAATGACCATGTACCATTTCGGATTAGTGCAGAGTATTCATCCGCCATAGCCTTACGCCAGTGAGCTTCTTTGTTGGCAATGGTAAAGGAGGTAGGCTCAGTGTCAGGTGGAGGTGTGTGGGTGTGAAAGGAGGAGGCATTGTATGGTTTAGTCGGTTTGGGTTTGGGGCGAAGGTTTGGTGGGCGTTGGCGGGATGGTGGAGGCGGGGGTGGTGGTGGTGGTGGTGGAGAGGATGATGGGGGTGGAATGGTGGCCTGTGTGGGGGCGGATTGGGTGTGTAACGGCGGCGGTTGGACAGGTTGGGATGGACCAGGTTGTGGCTGGTCAGGTGGTGACTGTACATTGTTGGTAAAAGAGGAGGGTTGTTGTTGTTGGATGTAACGTTCAAATGCAGGAGTTGAAGATGTCGGGTGTGTGTTAGACCGACGAGAAAATGTGTTAGTTGGTTGGTCCGTGGTTGGCGGAGACGTAGGATGGACCGGTTGTGGTGAGGGGTGAGTGTGTAAAGGAATGGAGTCAGTAGGGTAAGATGAAATATAAGGATCAGGTGAGGATGAAGATGTAGGGGGTTTGGATAGGAAAGGATATGTGTGTTCATGGAACCGAACATGACGAGCAATGTAGATGCGTTCGGAGACGGGATCAAAACATCGGTATCCATGATGAGAAGTGCTATAACCAAGAAAAACACACGGTGTAGACCGAAAATCCATTTTGTTTGGATTATAGGGTCGGAGGTGAGGAAAACATTGACAACCGAAAACCCGAAGAAAGGAAAAATCTGGTCTCCGTTTGAATAGGTGTTCAAAGGGAGATATATTGGAGTTAGCACGAGAAGGCATTCGGTTTATTAAATAAACAGCAGTTTCAAAAGCATAGTGCCAAAAACGTTGAGGAACATGAGATTGTGCCATTAGGGTTAGACCAGTTTCAACAACGTGACGGTGGCGTCTTTCAACGATACCGTTTTGTTCGCTTGTGTGAGGACAAGAGAGACGGTGGAGAATGCCAAGTGAAGCAAAAAATGATGAGAGGTTTCGAAATTCCCCTCCCCAATCAGTTTGGACAGATTTGAGTTTAGTGGAAAATTGTCGTTCCGCCATGGTGACAAATTGTTTAAAGGTGGCAAACACATCAGATTTTCGTTTTAAGGGAAACAACCACATAAATTTAGAGAAGTGATCAACACACAAAAGAAAATAAGCATGACCATCAAATGAAGTTACAGGTGCTGGTCCCCAAACATCACAAAAAATTAAATCCAAAACATGTGTACTTTTGTAATCAGAAGACAATAAATTTAGTTTGGAAGATTTACCAACTAAACAAGAATCACAATGAAAATTAAAAGTCTTTGCAAAATAGGTAAATGATAATGTGAAAGCATAGTTTGAAACAACTGAGAGTGTGGATGTCCCAATCGTTGATGCCAGGTGGTTGTTGTCGCACGAGCAGTTGAAAAAGCAACCTTAGGAATCGACTGTGTGATTGGAAGTTGGATAGAATAGAGTCCACCGTCACTTGGACCCGTGAGGAGGGTAGTGTGTGTAGACTTGTCCTTCACAGAAAAGAAAGTTGCATGAAATTCAAAATAAACATGATTATCGTGACAAAATTTTTGTACAGACAGGAGACGTTTTTTGATAGCAGGAACATGAAGGATGTTGTTTAGATGAAAAGTTTTGTTAGGTGAGGAGATTTTAGAAGTACCAATGTGTAAAATGGGTAGGGCCTTACCATTACCAACACGGAGATTGTCATCACCAAAATAAGACTCGGCGGAGTCAAAACCTGTCATATCCGGTGCTACATGGTTGTTGGAACCGGTGTCCGGAAGCCATGAAGTAGAGACCTGTGAGCGAGAATCAGCATAGTTTGCGGACGGTTGTCGCGTCCGAAAAGTAGACGGATCTCTATTCGGGCATTGAGATGGGATGTGACCAATACCGCACCTGTTACAAGTTCCGTAAATAGTGTTTTGGTTTGAGGCCCAACTAAACTGACCTGGACCGCGACTGGTGCTGTTCTGAGAGCGGTTTGAGATTCTGCCCCCACGGCCACCACGGCTGCCTCGGTTGCGGGTAGCAGTTTGGTGAGCAGCAGATCTGTTGGTGTAAAATGCTTGAGGCGAGCCTGAGGATGGTTGCAGCTGAAAACCCAGACGAGCGACCAGTTGTTGAAGAACCTGGACAGTATCACTTGGAACAGCAGATTGATTTTCTGCAGTGGCAGCCGTGAAAGCTTGGGCTGGGGAGATGTGAGCAGGAGGCTTTTGAATTAAAAATTCATGGTCTGCAAGAAGAGCCGGCAGTTCAGAGAAGACAGCAGTGAATTGTGTAGTGAGAAGGCTTTGTTTGACGCCATTGTACTCGTCACGAAGACCAGCAACAACCAACATAACCAGATCTTTCTCCGGCATAGGTTGTCCAATATTTGCAAGGGCCTGTGCATACTCTTGTGCCCTGGCAAGATATGCGGTTGTGGTCTCATCACCTTTCATTTGTATTTTGAGCAGTTGTGTTTTAAGTGTGAATTCTCGGGAAGAGGTATGCGGAGCATAAGCTTGTTCAAGGCCAAGCCAGAGGTCACGTGAAGTAGTGCCTTGAACATGTTGAAAAGATTTTTCAGAGATGGTAGAAAGAATCAACATACGAACATGAGCATCATTGCACATCCAGGTTGTATAGTCAGGGTTGGGTTTGATGACAACGGCTGGAGCTTCAGAGGAACCAGGAGAAGATATAGTTGAAGGAGGACAGGGAATGCTGCCATCAACATACCCGAACAAGCTGTGAGTGGCGAGAAAAGGTTGAATCATTAGCTTCCAATGGCCATAGTTGGTGGGAGATAGAGTGAATCCAAACTTATGTGAGTTGTGGGAAGTTTTCTCAGCAGTAGTGAATGCAACAAGCTGATCAGCAGCCATTGTGGGAGCGATCAGAAAAAAAAAAATAAAGGAGGCAGATTGTGATCAGCCGGTGGTTAGTGGAGGATGACGGCAGAGAGGGCAGGAGAGAACCCTAGGCTCTGGTACCAAGTAAAACAAGGAATGATTGTATTATTGATGATTGAATAATGAATACATAGATCCTATATATAGAACAATACACAATATATTAGGGCCGGCTGATATATGTTATAGGGCCGGGCCTAATCACAAACTTAAGAATATGGACTAATAGTGGAGGTAGACAGCTAATTTTACAAACGCTAAAGAATGAAACGTCAAGAATCATATAGAAAAATATTCCTTACATGTACATTTTGCATTTGCTGAAGATCTGCCAGGGCCTTTTGTCTAGACTGCGAACAGGAAACAATAAAAAAGAAATAGTAAGTACTAAATGGTACGTGTTTGCACGAAACATCACATAAAAGATTATTATCTAGATAGAAACATGTATTATATTAGACGATTCTACAATTATCCAAACCATCCTATGTTAAAAGGTGATAAACTAACGGGTTAGGCAGGATGGGTAAATCAGTGAATGCCTAACAGATCAAAACAGATAATTTCTAATGTGGGGTCAAGTTTTGGGTTAACCAAAAGCACCTTTGCCCAAAACTTCTAAATTTTTTACAGAAAACCGATGTGTAAGATATGATTATATTATTTTAAATTTTTAATAAAAATCTATTTTCTTTCAGTTGGATGATTTAGGAAGTAGTATGCATTCAAGATACACTTCAAGTGACTTCTGACAGTTTGACCCACTAGAGGTAAATCAAAACCCAAAATCTTAAATCAATCCATTCATACATAACTGAGTGGCATGCCACCTTTAATAATCTACAACCCAATAGGTTAGGCTAGTAAAATAACATAAATACCATTCACAAAAAAGCCTAAAAAATTCACCCTAACATTATAACATAGAAATGGAGAATAAAAAACTAACCGATTGGTTTGTAGCCCATCTTTCATAAAAGTGAGTGTATCTTTCTAAAGAATTTTTCGCCATCTCTCTCCGTTTGTCCGCGTCATCATACTGTATGCAATAAAATAAAGTTTGTCCCAGGAATATGCATAGTCGCATACGTATAATTAAACATTATTATTGACATGGCAACAAAATATTTCTTAAAGGCTAAACTAGCTTACCACTCCCTCTTGTTTTGCAGCTTCATAACGGTTGCATGCATAAAAACCACCTGTCCTTTCACCATGATCAGACCACGCACCAAGACAAAGCCTGAAGAAACATATTTCAAATACAGAGAAATTTCACAAGTTTTTAGTGAAAACAATTATGTAAATTAATCACTTATGGTGCAAAAGATGAAATAAACTTACCAGCAAAATTCGTATTTGCAAGGTGGTGTACAAGTAATATGCATACATCCTTGGTTTTTCTCAATTGGTCGCTTGCACTTGGGACATGGTTTTGAATTAGCTAATATCCTGAAATTTTTAATCAAACAAATTTCACAGGTTTATATGGACTGAATCCAAGTATCATGTAATACAAACCCATTAGTGCTTGCTGTTTTTTTCCTTTCACCCCATTGCACTCATACATAGATGTAAATGAGACCAAACTAAAAAAAAGGAAATGACCAATATCCCATCTTAGGATACTGGTCGAAACCTGCAAGACACAAATATGATATAATAAATTATGTACATGAATACCAGTTCATGTTTTCCGATTCTGCACTGTTCTTCCTAATCCACTTTGAGACTGTGTCACAATCAACTGGCCGATGAGCTTCTTCAGTACACTGTCAATGTGGGTCAACCGTAAAAAACATATAATTTGATTAATACATAATATGTAAAAAGGAGGAGTATATGTACATTCCAGCAAAAGCTATATGAGCAGCGGCAGGTAACATCAAAGGTTCCACCACCAACAATGAAGTCCACAGCATAGTCACAACCAGGAGCAGGACACCATTTTGTCTATAAAATTAATTAAACTTGGTATAAGAGATTGTCAATTGTATTGTTGTATATATTTCAAAGGTGTACAAGAGAGACCTTATATAGAATACATTAAGCTAAATATAGTAAACACTAATCTAGCCTAATCACAATCCTTGACATATATAAGCATATAAATTATTGTTTAACATTCCCCCTCAAGCTAAGGTCGGAAAACGACCTGTAGCTTGGATCTGATAAGTTGAAAACGTTGAGAGGATAGAGGCTTTGTAAAGACATCTGCAATTTGATCATCTGTCTTGATGAATTGTATAGAGAGCTTTTTTTGAGCGACTTTTTCCCTGACGAAGTGGAAATCTATCTCCACATGTTTTGTGCGAGCATGAAAAACTGGATTGACCGAGGTATAAATAGCTCCTAGATTGTCACACCATAAGACTGGAGCTGAAGTCACAGATGTATGAAGTTCTCTTAGAAGCGCGTCAAGCCATGTTAACTCAGCAACAGTGTCGGCTAGAGCTTTATACTCTGCCTCTGTTGATGACCGAGAGACGGTACGTTGTTTACGAGCACGCCATGAAATGAGATTTGATCCAAGGTAAATAGCATACCCTCCGGTGGATCGACGGTCATCAAAAGATCCAGCCCAGTCTGCATCCGAAAAGGCTGTGAGGGAGTGACTGTGAGCATCTGTGTAGGCATGAATCATGGAGGCTGATTTTTGTTTAATCAACAAGCCGTATGGAGGTTCCTTGTAAATACCGAAGAATTCTTTTCAGCATTGACCAATGATTCTTTGTTGGAGAGTGCATAAATTGACAAACTTTGTTGACTGCAAAAGTAATGTCAGGTCTGGTAAGAGTTAGGTGCTACAGAGCTTCAACTGTTTGTCTAAATTTGACCGGATCATCAAGAGAAGAGCTGTCACCAGTAGCTAAAGTTGAGTTGGTGGTCATTGGTGAATTAACTGGTTTCGATTGAGAGAGACCTGCTTTCTGAATGACATCGTGAATGTATTTTTGTTGTGAAAGAATCAAATCATTGTCCTTGTGAAGAACATCGATGCTTAGAAAATATGACAACCGACCCATGTCTTGGATCGCATATGTGCTACTGAGCTTCTAAATGGTATGATTAATCAACCGAGAATCATTGCCGGTTAGAATGATGTGATCCACATAAACAAGCATGTACATTAAGGAACCGTAGTGGGAGTAAATAAAGAGAGATGGATCAGTTTTAGATCCATGAAAGCCTAGGTTGAATAAGGCTCCCGAAAGACGGTTGAACCAGGCCCTTAGAGCTTGCTTGAGCCCGTAGAGAGACTTGTGGAGCAGACACACATGATTTGGCTTTTGTGAGTCGATAAATCCCGGTGGTTGGCGTCAATAAATGGTTTCCATGAGATCACCGTGTAGAAACGCATTTTGAACGTCCAATTGTCTTAGTGGCCAGTTCCTTGTGACGGCAAGAGAAAGAACCACACGAATGGTGGTTGATTTTACCACGGGACTGAATGTCTCATGGTAATCAATTCCCGGTTGTTGATTGAACCCTTTTGCTACCAAACGAGCTTTGTAGCGTTTGATATTGCCTTGTTCATCACGTTTCAACCTGTACACCCACCTACAATCAACAACATTAGCATTTGGAATAGGTGGTACTAAAGTCCATGTGTCGTTTCTCGTTAAGGCTTTGAATTCCTCGGCCATTGCAGCACGCCATTGTGGACTTTTGTTGGCAACAGCAAAAGAAGGTGGTTCGATGGAAGAAGGTTGGGTGGTGGTGTGAAAGGCTGTGGCATTATAAGGAGTTCTTTGTTTTGGATTTTGTCGAAGATTGGCCGGTCGTGGACGTGGTTGGTTGTCAGTTGTTGTGGTTTGTTGAGGTGGTTGTTGGGTGGGTTGTCGTCTATGATAGGTGTATTGGAGAGGTGGTTGAAATAAATTGTAGGCGGGTTGGGTGCTGGTGTTATGGGGTGGGCTGGTTGATTGGCCGGTGGTTGGGTGTGGGCTCTGATACCAAATTAAACTTGGTATAAGAGATTGTCAATTGTATTATTGTATATATTTCAAAGGTGTACAAGAGAGACCTTATATAGAATACATTAAGCTAAATATAGTAAACACTAATCTAGCCTAATCACAATCCTTGACATATATAAGCATATAAATTATTGCTTAACAAAATTTAATAAGAAGACATTTGTGGCCTTTAGTAAAAAAAGTAATAACTGAGAATTATCTGAGGAATGATATCGAATATGATAGACATGATATCACAACAGGACTAGGTGTATTAATCAAGTAGCACACTAGAAGAATGTAAACCCATGACGACTTATAACTAGTGGTGGCAATTTCGACCCATTTAGTTATAAACAGGCCAATTTGGACAGTGTTCTATCATAATCAAATAGAAAATTAGCTAAAAGAGGAAAGCCAATGAGTCAAATGGGTTGAAAGTTGCCCAAAATCTAGTTCAAATTTATAGAACTTTTTATTAAAAACTAATAATCTAATTGTAATATTATTTCGTTTAATCGTAATTGGCACACAATTTATAAAAAAATTTTGGACAAGATAGTGTTTGTGGATCAACCCGGCCCGTACAAAAATGACCTGTTTCAACCCGAACATGAAATTTTATTCAAATGGTTCTAACGAAAAAATAAGCTAAAAAGAATGGGTCAAACACGTCAAACGGGTTGAAAGGTACCCAAAGTCTACTTCAGTGCATAACTGCATACAACTACATCGTTTTATTCGAAGATATACATTAGTATTTATTGCATAATAGTAATTCTCTGTGATCACATTTAAAGCGTTTATGGTTTATACTTTTTTTCAAAATAAACAAAATGGTGTTTGTGGGTCAACACATTTCAACCGGTATTAAGATAACCTATTTCAACCAAACATGTTTTAAACCGTTACACAATCACGACCCACACACCTTGCCACCTCTACTAATTGTCATTACCTCCATGACTCTATGCACAAAAAACATTGCTGTTTCAACATCTTTATAGTAAGTATAATACCATAAAATCATGTGAGTTTACCTTTCTATTGTCTTCCACAAAGGATCTAAGGAAGTAACGGTCATACTTCTCTTTATCATCATGTGAAGCCAATGTATGAATCATATCTTGACCAATAGCTGCACAGCAAGATGGATCAGGACACCTCAACGTCAAGCATCCAGGCCCATCATTAATGGCAGTGCTTATGTATCCTGCATTCATTAGATGCAAAAAGTTATCAAAAAGAAACTATGTACAGTTATTGTAAATAATATAGCTGTCAAACTCTTATGAGTCAAGTCAAATAACATTGAAAAGAGCACAGACCCCGGCTCGATGCAAGTGACTCACAACATGACTCACATTTTTGGACCAACTCATTCCGAGTTGACTCGACTTGTAAGGGAGTCAGAATTCAGAAAACAAACCAAATGTTCTGCATTATTTCTTTCTAACTAATAGTCCATTTCTCTACCTCAATTTGTGCAAGAATATAACCGTAATTCTTAAAAGAAGCCTAGCACACAAAATCACAAATCACTGATTCTTTTTGGTGTACGTCAGATTTGATTTATAAAGAAATCAAATTTCTTTGAGGATTATCTTCAAGAGTCTCACCTTCTATGGTATAACACTGGTTCACAATTTCATATTCATCAACTCACCTCTTCATCTACATACTCATCATAAAGTTCGTACCTTTTCATCAGTCCCCATGTTTCTGACAATTTTTTCTATCTTTAAAAGTAAAAGAAAGATTCTTTCTGGTTTTAACGCGTACCGGTTAGGGTACGTATTATAAATTTTGCGTTTGAGCATTAACTTATGTTAAATTTACCAATCACTGCCACTTTTTGTCTCTCCTTTCTTTTGAACTTCAAACAATTGTGGTTGAGCATTAAGGCATGTTAAATGCCCATATTTAAGCCCAACAAACCTAGGTGTCCACCAATACACTATCGTGTTAAGATTCTAATATATGAATTTAGTCCATTTCTCTACCTCAATTTGTGCAAGAATATAACCGTAATTCTTAAAAGAAGCCTAGCACACAAAATCACAAATCACTGATTCTTTTTGGTGTACGTCAGATTTGATTTATAAAGAAATCAAATTTCTTTGAGGATTATCTTCAAGAGTCTCACCTTCTATGGTATAACACTGGTTCACAATTTCATATTCATCAACTCACCTCTTCATCTACATACTCATCATAAAGTTCGTACCTTTTCATCAGTCCCCATGTTTCTGACAATTTTTTCTATCTTTAAAAGTAAAAGAAAGATTCTTTCTGGTTTTAACGCGTACCGGTTAGGGTACGTATTATAAATTTTGCGTTTGAGCATTAACTTATGTTAAATTTACCAATCACTGCCACTTTTTGTCTCTCCTTTCTTTTGAACTTCAAACAATTGTGGTTGAGCATTAAGGCATGTTAAATGCCCATATTTAAGCCCAACAAACCTAGGTGTCCACCAATACACTATCGTGTTAAGATTTCTAATATATGAAATTCTATCAATATTACATTATTTATTTAGGGATATAGTTTTGAACATATGCTGCTGCCATAATTTTAACATATGTTGGTCTTGTAAAACCATATACTGAAACTAGTGAACTTGCAGTACTTTATTGGTTAATTAACTTATATTCTTCTTTTAAATGTACATTTTCCGTGTGTATGCATATATACTAACATTTATTTAAATCATGACTTAAGAGTCGAATCACAAGTTGCAAATTTCGGTTTCGAGTCACGAGTCAACAACTATGAATGAAAGCAACTACATTTGAAGATAACCATGAAAATAGTGAAAGGAAAATACAATCAGAATATATGTGTATACACATACCTTGCCAGCAAGTTACACAAAAAGGATGACCACATGCAGCAGAACTCATATTATCACGCGGATAGACTTCAAAGCAAATCCCACATGTTAACTGCCAAAAATGAGTCAATTATTAAGAATCATGAAAAGAAAATACAGCTCCTAAAATAATTGTCCATAAAAGAAACTCATTTTATGCTATGTCCAATAAAAGCCATTTTGAGCTAGTAGAATGCCAATTATACCTCTACAATTAATAATCCTATCGTTTATTTGTTTGTAAACTTGCATTTATAATAAGGCCTAAGGGTAGTTAAGGGTAAATTGAAAAATTGTGGACAACAGTTATAGAGGAATTGCCCATAACTTTATGGGAAGAAAACCTATAAAAATGATGGCCCTCAAAGTTATCAATAAGTACCTCTTTGCCACTGGGAAGTGCACGTGGTTCTTCCAGTAGTCCAACAATTCTGCGAACCTTTTCTTCATTGGCAAACCATTCGTCGTTTACTTTACTGACACTCCTGTATGTTCATATATTGAAATTCATTCAGCAGATTTGAGATTGAGACAGCATTCCAGTTACCACCTAAAAGACTGACGCCAATAAATAATAACTATGTAACTCTCTGCTACATGCTTACAAAAACTGAAAATACCATAAAAAAAAATCAAATAAGAAATGTGGTGCCTATAACTCCAAAAATAATGGATAACGTGCACTTGCTTACTATCTTAAGGTGTGCATCTTATGACTCACTTAGTCTTCTTTTAGCTATTATTGTTTTGGTACCGCCAAACTGGTATCCATCAGAATTTTATTTACAGATGCAGTTTCATGTTCATGATGATAAGCAAGTACATTAAGATAAATCTCTTAACTGTTTTGTTGTTCTAAGCTTCAAGATCACATGAAAATTTCTTCTCACTAATAACCCACGTGATAACCATCAACTATGAAAGTTTATGTTAACAAACATGGAAAAATCTAAGCTGGTATTCAGAAGTTGAACATCTTCATTTATGTTTTCAAGTAGGTGATAATGTTGCACAATAGTGATCATGATTTTGGGCTGTTTTTTTTGTGTGTGTGTGTTTTGAATTACATGAACTGCAAGAGGGTTACAGTTTTAGTTTTGATCCATATTAAGCTATTTCGGGGGGTAAAATGTAATACAGGCTGAAACTTCTAATGAGGTGGGATAGAATTATTGTGTGGAAGCTTTAATGTCTTCTCCAGAATTAGGTTGAAGATAAAGTAATGGTTCAAAAATACAATGTTTTGAACAAGTCATTCCGCCAAAGACAACACTTGTTTCAATGTGAAGATGTTATGGCTTAAGACAAGAATTGTTAATACAATTTTGAATGAAACTAGCAACATATTACCAGTTATAGTGGCGGAGTAATATGGCAGCTGCAACATTTGAAATGGAAAGTATGGATGATATCTTCTTGATATTATCCTCTTGACGTAGAAGAATATCAGCTTCGTTCAAAATGGTATAGTTCTGCTGAAAAAAAAGGCAGAACACTTGAAATGTTGCATAAGCTGATTCAAATATAAAAGTGACTATGGGGTGTTTGGGGTTGCTTACTAAATCTGCTGATCTGAGCACAATAAGTATACACATGATTATGCACACCTGAGGTTAGCCTCTGGCATATGTCCTAACTCAAGTGTTAAGATGTTCTTATATGCAAACAAGAATTGTATTTTGATGTACCATTTAATCTAAAAGCAGAAAGATATCAGAAAATAAGATCAAAATCAGATACGATCTAATATCATGTAGAGAGAGATTTCACTTTAAGGATACAAAAAGTCGAAGCTAATTGCAATAGCCACTCAACGTGATTACTTGAAGACTTGAAGTGCTAAGTTGCTACTTGACTACATTTTCATATCATGTAGGACACTATCATGGGGAGGTTCCCTAATTTATCCCCGTTAATTACATCAAAGTATCAAACTGAAAAGAAAACCTTCAAGGTTGTAAAGAAGGGTATCATGAACCTAGACTGCTAATCAAACTATATTCAACACCAGAAAGCTGACATTTGTTCTTTTTTAATGCTAGGAAAAAAAGGCATAATGCCACATAAAGTTGGGCTCTCAATCTCCCATTAACTTTTCGTTGCCTACACAATCTATGATATCACGCAAAAGGCCCTTTTCCTATAGCATTCTAAAACTATGAATATATAATATTGACCCTAAGAATTCTCTTTCAGGTTTCATTTGGTCTATAACTCTCATTGACACCTCATCCCAAACCGGCCAATATAACTCAATACTGACTATTTTAGTCCATTGGACAGGGAGATATAGAGAGATAGGGAGGGAGGGGGAGAGAGAGATTTCACTTTAATGATACAAAAAGTCGAAGGTAACTGCAAATCTGCAATAGCCGCTCGTTGTGATTACTTGAAGACTTGAAGTACTAATTTGCTACTTTACTACATTTTCATATCATGTAGGACACTATCATGGGGAAGTTCCCTAGTTTATCCCCGTTAATTACATCAAACTGAAAAGAAAACCTTCAAGGTTGTAAAGAAGGGTATCATGAACCTAGACTGCTAATCAAACTATATTCAACTCCAGAAAGCTAACATTTCTTCTTTTTTAATGCTAGAAGAAAAAAAAAAGATAAGGCATAATGCCACATAAAGTTGGGCTCCCGATAACTTTTCTTTGCCTACACAATCTATGATATCACGCAAAAGGTAGTTTTCTTATAGCATTATAAAACCATGAATATATAATATTGACCCTAAGAATTCTCTTCCAGGTTTCATTTGGTATAGAACTCTCATTGACACCTCATCCCAAACTGGCCAATATAACTCAAAAAAGTTGGCACATTATGCAATTCAACAGTTAGGCATTAGTGGATGTATACAGAGGGAAAGCCGTGTGCAATGAAAAATGCAAGCGTGATGAGAGCGCATTATGTTATGCAAAGCGATAGGCGAACAGGAAGTGAGCTGAGGCAAGCGCTTATTAGGGCTTTCCAGTGAGGCACTTTTTCACATCAGGCCGCCGTATGTACTGGGCCCCTTTCTTCCATTCTTTTATAGTACATGTGTCTTAATGGAATACATGGTCCATCATCTTTACAGCTATTTTAAAACCCAATATTTCTATTTCCTATAATCCTAAAAATCTTAGCAACTCTGCAACTCTACTTTTCATCTTTTTCAAGGACTCCAGTTTTCTCAATTTTCATGTTTTGATATAATTTGTGAAGCCACATATAATTTTCCACTTGTGTACAACAAGCATGACTCACGTACATTATGCCTCTCGCCTCTGCTCTAGGGACCCCATTGCCGCATAGAGTCTAGCTCGTTTTAGAACACATTGTATTAGAATAAATTTAGATCAGTATTAAGTACTAATATAAAGCATCTCCTTCAAAGCCTGCATCATTAATAACAAATTCCATCTTACTTTTGTTGCATTTGAGCTTGTTTCATAATACACCACCATTATCAGCTGCTGGAATAACATCAGCAAAGTCAGATAACATCAGCACATTCATAACTAGACACATCAAAACTCCTTAAAATCCCAAACGTCTTATGATCCAATCACTAATCTAAGAGCAATGCCAGCATCACACATCCACATGATATTCAAACCAAACAATGCAGAATCTCAATCCAAGTAACAGCACTAGATCATCTCGCTTCAATCATATCACCAAAACATTCAAATCTAAAAACAGCTACAACTTTTTCACATAACCAACTGTACCTGGCTACGATGAGATACAGGATCATCGGAATCATCCGAATCATTATCAATGAACTCGTAATCAGCTGCATCACCATCATCGGACTCCACCGCAGTCTCCCCACTGTAGAAGTCATCATCAACCGACTCCGCATCATTGGCGTCATGCATATCATCTTCAGAATCCATCTCCTTCAGCACAAAAACAGTACCTGATGGAAACCTAGGTTAAATTACCAAAAACCTAATTCAATCACGAGAAATCGGTGATTGAATACAGATTAATAATCGAAAAGCGATTCGATCGTGATAATCAGAGTGTGTGTCGATGATTATCAATTAATCGGATGTATGTTCTTCCACTGTGATTGATTGAGGGAGATTCCGATGATCGAGAGAGATGAGGGAAAGAATATTTAGCTTTTTTGGTGGATTGAAGAAACAAGGGGTGTTTTGTATGCACTTTAACCAATTGATGATGTTATATTTTCGCTTTTAACCCCTTTGATAGTTTTAGGGGTAGTTTGTTCGCAAAATATCTTGCAAAGCAATTGAAATTAAAAATAGAATTTGAATTGGAATCTTGTTAAAAATTATAAGACTTAATTACACGGGTGATTCTTGTGGTGTGCTCTGATTTTACTTTTGGTTATTAACTCTCGAAAATTACAAGGTTGGTCCAAAAGTTAGCATAAACGTAACATCTTTAGTCCCTGAATTGGATGGACGTTAGTTTTTCCGTTAACTTTTTTTAAAATGACTATACTACGCTAGAAAAAACAAAAGAATTAATACCACAGGGACTAACGTCCATAACCCACCACCCCTTGTTTCTCTCACTTCATAAAATCCCCACCATCGGAACGCCATCCACCACTGCCGGCATCACCGACCACCCCCATCTGTTCCACTGAATCACTCCAAACCCACCACCCCCACCACCATCCTTGTTTTAACCATGTGCTTAAGATCCATCGAACCACCACCATTCATGCCCCATTCTTCCCTGCTGCAACAATATCCACAACCACCCCTACTACCATCCTTGTTGAAGTGAGTAAAGGGAGGAAAGTCTGGTTGTGCGAGTTTCGATGCTAGCCGGAGAAGACAAACGGTGGCCGGAGAAGACGAATCGGAATGATGGTGGTGGCCAAAGAACACAATTAAAAAATAATTTAAAGACATAATAGATCCACCATCGCCACCATCATCGGAGTCGCCAGAAGTCCGAAACGCCATCCACCACCACTTCATAACCTACACCGCTTCGAAACAATATCCACCACCACCAGCATCACCGACTCTACGTCATTTAGTCCGTCGCTGCCATTTTTGTTCACCCAAACCACACCGAACACAACACCCCACCCTCTGTATGTTTCTTTTAATCGACTTCACCACCGGAAACCTACAATGCCATCCACCACCACCGCCATCACCGTCCTCCTCATCTATTCCATTTGTCCTCCTCCCCAACACTTCTCTAAATCGACTTCACCGCCGGAACCCCGGTCCCCCTTTTCTATATAAGCTGATCTAGTCGATAGTGGTTGCGTGCAGGTAACAGAGATGGTGGTTGCGGTGGAAGTGTTGGTTGCTAACTGGATTGTTGTGGTGGGTGGCTTTCTCGATGATGACGATAAATCTCGACGATGATGATGGATTGGCGACTTGGGTGGGGTTACACTGGTATAGCGGGCAAGAGCAAGGGGTAGGGGTAGGGGAAAGATAAGGATGGGGTGGGTTGAGTTCCACCAATATTACTAAATTATTAAAGTTTTTATAATATAAGGGTAATTTGGTAATCTCACAATTACTTAACTGAAAAAGTTAACGTCCATCCAACTCAAGGACCATTAATGTTATGTTTGTGCAAAATATCGGACCATCCTTGTAGTTTCAAAGAGTTAGGGACCAAAAGTGAAATCAGAGTATACCACAGGGACCACCCATGTAATTAAGTCAATTTATAATGTATTTAGTGAAATTGGAATGTTAATTTTGAATACATTTTGTAGGTAAGTAAAAGGAATGTGAATTCTAATGAACGTCGGAAAATTTTCCAAGTCCAATTTCATCCGTTGACCAATCAAATAGGATTTTGAATGGAAAATTTTTCAATTCAAATTCCAATTTCTGAGAATTCTATGAACCAAACAAGTCTTTAGTGCAGGATCAATGTTGGTCTCTCAACACAAGTTTTATCTCATAAACTCACTTAAACACACTCGGATAATGAAGCAGAATCCTTGACTGAGTTGATAATAATACACTAAGTTAATGAACACAAGAAATGGTTTTCAAAATACTTGTATATATTACTTCTCAACTCAAAGTTTACAAAACTCTTACAAGCATGACTAAATGAATTACAATGAGAAACTATATAAACTACTATCTACAACCGGTTATACTTGAATTACCAGCTGCAACTTACTACTAAACAAATACTATATTGTTAGAAGTAAGGTATCTAAGATAAAATATTATCCTAAACTATGTAATCATGACAAGTCCATGACTTACCTTTTGTCACCAACTAAATATGATAACTGTACTAACTAATAAACGATGAACAATGGAATAAATTATGATCAACTACATTCGCGTGTTTAACATCTGTCCATTTTGGAAAATAGAAACGCAAAAAAAAAAACCGAATTCGTTTGGATAAATTTTGGAAATCAATACATTACTTAGCAATTTAATTTATTTTAATTTTTCAAAAAACAATAATAACAATATTTATTCAACTTTCATTTATTAAATTAATTTATAGTAATTTCATAAGTTATAAAATAAATTATAAATTTATGAAGTTGGTTATCACTCATGAGATTTATTTCAAAATTTAAAACAAATAATTAAGTTGTAAATTCCTTATTAAATTTAAAAAAAGGGTTATAAAGATTTTATAAAATAAAATAAACACTTTATTTAGATTGGGGTTTTTATAAGTTAGGGCCTTAAAAGTAAATTGCAAAACTTAAATTACAAGAAGGTTATAATCTTTTAAAATAAAATAACAAATCTACAAAACACCAGGGACCAAAGGTGTAACTTTCCAAACTAAACTCCCCCACCACCGTCGACCTCCTTGCTCCGGCCTCACCTCCGGCCAAACTCCGGCGAACACCAAACCACCTATAACGTTCGATTAAAATGCAATTAAACCGAACTTTAACCCTTGCGTATCAGTTTCGAATCAATCACCCACATTAATTTGGATTAAATGCTCGCCAAAATAATGCTAACTCGAAACCGAAGTTGGAATCAAATGGCTAAATCATTCGACTCGTAACATATCAAATTTATACTAAATAATTGAGGGGAAACCTTCTGCTCAATCTTTCGAAACTCTCTCAATACCCAATTCCTTTTCAAGCACACGAAACCACGGATTCGATCACCATCATCAGTCGCGACCCACTTCTTTGCTAAATTCAATCGATTCCACATCAAAACAGGTAATTAAAGACATGTATACACTCGAAATCATACAAACATCAAAAGCCCTAATATCAATTTCGTTATCATAATCACCTTGAGTATCAATTTGAATTGAATTGATTCTAGGGTTCTTGAGTAATTTGGGGTTTTCTTTAGTTATTGGGTTTATAATTTATTTTTTAAATCTAAACAGATTCGGGCCTTAGCCCAACTGGTTACCACTCTATATCATTAAACCGGAGGTCTTGGGTTCGAACCCCGCCTCCGGCATTTATTGTTTTTAATTAGTTTTTTTTAACATTTTATAATTCAAAAAATTATTATCATGTTATAAAATCAAAATAAAAATTATTTCATTAACTAAAACATTTTAGAAATTATTAAACTATTTTAAAGGTTAAAAAACTTATGGTTTAAAATTTAATTACTTTATAAAGGATAACAAAGATTATAAAAACACTATTAATTATTTTATGTAATTTAAATGTTAAAAACCTATTTTGGTTCAAATGTAGATTATTTTAAAACATTATAAATCTATATGTTAAATAAATAATTATTCAAATAGTTATTTAAATAATTATTTAAATAATTAATTATTCATCTTTTATTTAACCATGTTATATATAATTAGTTAATAAAGTTATTCCTTAAAATTTTATTTAAGTTCTTGAAACTAACAATATAACTTTCTATTATATTTTATCTTTAATTTTTAAGGCTTGATATTATAAGACCTTTACGATAAATCATATAAAAGCTCAAAACTTTATGAAATGATTTTAGATAATTTTAAGGTCATTTAAAATAAATATTCAATTAATTACCTTTATCAAATGTTAATCAATTAATTATTAAATTAATTATTGCTTTTCACATATCATATTTAATCTTTATTAATTCAATAAATTAAATTATTGAATTCTTATTTTTAATTGTTTATTCCAGCGTTATTGAACCAAAACATAAACAATTGCTTTATTTTATTTTATTTTATTTAGTTATTAAAAACCCCCAAATTCCAAATAAAACCCTAATTCATGTTTACACTTGAATCATATCCTTATTCTAATCATAAGACACCAAATCTTAGGTTGAATCGTGGAACCATCTTATTTTCTTATTATTATCTTAAGTGCACCCTTCATCATGTGACTTTTCTATGTGAGTTTCTCCATGCTTCTTTTTTACTTTATTTCACACCTTTTGGGGTGAAACATGTTAACCTTATATACTTACACTTGTAAACATCTTGATACTTGTAAATGCATATGCAATTCATCTTTACTTTTTGTCATGGTTATTGGTATTATTGTGAGTGTTATATGAGATACATTATATGTTGACAATCATTAACTATTGCTAGCCTGGCGACGTCACCTGACAAGCCTACTTGGTTAATCCAAGTACACTTAGCTAATCGTTTAATCTCGTAATCTTGTAATATGTCAAGGTTTGATTGTAGCTATATGTGTTCTATAATCTTTCTGAAAGGCTTCCTCTCAAACCCGCACTTATTCTGAAACCTCATTTCAATGATAATATTAACCCGAACTGAATCATTAATCTTAACAAACGATTCTCGTATCAACTTTAAAGTAATACAACTTTGAAACCTCAATGATATAGTAAACAAGGATAGATCATTTAAGAATCATGTCGAAGCATTTTGCTTTGAGAAACTCCTATGAATTCATAACCCATCCAAAAGTGTCCTGAACTTATTACGTATGTTCGTTAAATCGAGTCTCGAATCGAACTAACCTGGTGCTTCCCTCATGACAAAACTTCTTAATCATCCTGAACCGTCTGAAATACAAAAGCTTATCAATTAAAATTCAAAATTAATAATCTTGTACATTTGTCAAGAAACACATGAAATCATAAATTATGAAATTTAACAAACTTAAGCATAGCAAAAACATCATAATTAAACTTATTGAAATTAAATGCTCCCGAGAGTTCTCTTGCAAACATGAAATGAAATCTAAGTCTTCAAATAACTTTGAAATTAATTTTTTCTTCGTGAAACCGAATCCGTTTGGATAAATTTTGGAAATCAATACATTACTTAGCAATTTAATTTATTTTAACTTTTCAAAAAACAATAATAACAATAATTATTCACCTTTCATTTATTAAATCAATTCATAGTAATTTCATAATTTATAAAATAAATTATAAATTTATGAAGTTGGTTATCACTCATGAGATTTATTCCAAAATTTAAAACAAATAATTAAGTTGTGAATTCCTTATTAATTTAAAAAAAAAAGGGTTATAAAGATTTTATAAAATAAAATAAACACTTTATTTAAATTGTGGTTTTATAAGTTTGGGCCTTAAAAGTAAATTTCAAAACTTAAATCACAAGAAGGTTATAATCTTTTAACATAAAATAACAAATCTACAAAACACCAGGGACCAAAGGTGTAACTTTCTAAACTAAACTCCCCCACCACCGTCGACCTCCTTGCTCTGGCCTCACCTCCGGCCAAACTCCGGCGAACACCAAACCACCTATAACATTCGATTAAAATGCAATTAAACCGAACTTTAACCCTTGCGCATCAGTTTCGAATCAATCACCCACATTAATTTGGATTAAACGCTCGTTAAAATAATGCTAACTCGAAACCGAAGTTGGAATCAAATAGCTAAATCATTCGACTCGTAACAGATCAAATTTATACTAAATAATTGAGGGGAAACCTTCTGCTCAATCTTTCGAAACTCTCTTAACACCCAATTCCTTTTCAAGCACACGAAACCACGGATTCGATCACCATCATTAGTCGCGACCCACTTCTTTGCTAACTGCTATCGATTCCACATCAAAACAGGTAATTAAAGACATGTATACACTCGAAATCATACGAACATCAAAAGCCCTAATATCAGTTTTGTTATCATAAATTCATAATCATCTTGAGGATCAATTGGAATCAATTATTGATTCTAGGGTTCTTGAGTAATTTGGGGTTTTCTTTAGTTATTGGGTTTATAATTTCTTTTTTTAATTTAAACAGATTCGGGCCTTAGCCCAACTGGTTACCACTCTACACCATTAAACCGGAGGTCTTAGGTTCGAACCCAGCCTCAGGCATTTATTGTTTTTAATGAGTTTTTTTAACATTTTATAATTCAAAAAATTATTATCATGTTATAAAATCAAAATAAAAATTATTTCATTAACTAAAACTTTTCAGAAATTATTAAATTAATTTTAAAGGTTTCAAAAACTTATGGTTTTAAATTTAATTACTTTATAAAGGATAACAAAGATTATAAAAACATTATTAAATATTTTATGTAATTTAAATGTTAAAAACCTATTATGGTTCAAATGTAGGTTATTTTAAAACATTATAAATCTATATGTTAAATAAATAATTATTCAAATAGTTAATTAAATAACTTATTTATTCGTCTATTCATTTAACCATGTTATATATAGTTAGTTATTAAAGTTATTCCTTAAAATTTTATTTAAGTTCTTGAAACTTATAAAACAATATAACTTTCTATTATACTTTATCTTTATTTTTTAAGGCTTGATATTATAAGACCTTTATAATAAATCATATAAAAGCTCAAAACTTTATAAATGATTTTAGATAATTTTAAGGTCATTTAAAATAAATATTCAATTAATTACCTTTATCAAATTTTAAATAATTAATTATTAAATTAATTATTTCTTTTCACACATCATATTTAATCTTTATTAATTCAATAAATTAAATTATTGAATTCTTATTTTTAATTGATTTATTCCAACGTTATTGAACCAAAAGATAACGTATTGCTTTATTTTATTTTATTTAATTTAGTTATTAAAAACCCCCAAATTCCAATAAAACCCTAATTCATGTTTACACTTGAATCATATCCTTATTCTAATCCTAAGACACCAAATCTTAGATTGATTCGTGAAGGAATCGTTGGAACCATCTTATTTTCTTATTATTATCTTAAGTGCACCCTTCATCATGTGAGTTTTTATGTGAGTTTCTCCATGCTTCTTTTTTACTTTATTTCACACCTTTTGGGGTGAAACATGTTAACCTTATATACTTACACTTGTAAACATCTTGATACTTGTAAATGCATATGCAATTCATCTTTACTTTTTGTCATGGTTATTGGTATTATTGTGAGTGTTATATGAGATACATTATATGTTGACAATCATTAACTATTGCTAGCCTGACGACGTCATAGATCTATGGACCTGACAAGCCTACTTGGTTAATCCAAGTACACTTAGCTAATCGTTTAATCTTGTAATCTTGTAATCTGTCAAGGTTTGATTGTAACTATATGTGTTCTATAAACTTGCATAATCCATAACCATTGACATGAATTGCTACTTTTAAATCTTATATATATATATATATATATATATATATATATATATATATATATATATATATATATATATATATATATGTGTGTGTGTGTGTGTGTGTGTGTTTAACCCATGAAAACTCACCAAATTTCAAAATTGACCCTTTATTTTTAATATGTTTCAGGTTTACTACTTGAGAAACTCTTATTGCTCATATAGGACTTGGACTTAGTTTAATTAAACATCTTATGTTGTTGATTATATCTTTGTTGTATTGTATTGACTTAATTGTCTTGTATTGTTCAGTGAAAATGGTATTTAATCACATTCCAACTTATTTAGTTCCATGTGCTATGAACAATCGTTTCACATTCGTCCGCCCCGATGATTCCACCGTTGGTCGGGGTGTGATAGCGTGGGAAAGCGCCATGCAGTATATCAGAGGTGGTAGCGGTTGTCAAACCAACCATACTTATGTCCACATTGGTTCTTCCGAAGGTTAACTCTCTTCGGAAGAATAAGTTCTTCCGAAACCATTTATATTTCGGAAGAATCAACTTCTTCCGAGATCTCTGCTAGTCTTTAAGACATTTATTCTTCGGAAGTCTTTGTCTTGAATCTTCTAATTGTTTAACTTCGGAAAAAGAATTACTTAGTCTTGGAAGACTGAGTTCCTCTTCGGAAGTTCTTCTTGCATGAGCTCCAGTAGTTCTTCAACATAGCTTTGGAAGTGCATC
Organism: Flaveria ramosissima; assembly: GCA_025215565.1. NCBI lineage: Eukaryota > Viridiplantae > Streptophyta > Magnoliopsida > Asterales > Asteraceae > Flaveria > Flaveria ramosissima. The sequence continues at coordinate 16,289,584 of CM046035.1, forward strand.
TTTGTCTTCGTAAGACTTCAGTTGCATCAAAAATTCTTCTAGGTGTTGTTTTGGTTGCACCGGCCTTATCTGACCCAACACTTAGTTTTAGGACTCGAACTTAAATTGAAACTCTAAACTTTTCTAAAGAAAGATGCGTGCGGTGTTTTCACCGACCGGGAATCAGTCATAGAACTAGTCTCGATGTGTGTATTTGAAACGTATTCTTTTGAACCGCCAGGTTACAGGATGAAATGGACCGGTTGATTGGACCGGACTTCAAATTTTTTTTCCTTTTTCTTCCTTTTAAAATATTGTTTTTTATTACTTCGTAATTAGATAATTAATGATACGTAGTTTGGTTAGTTAAGTGTGTATATTGTGTTTAAAGGGTACACACTCTAAAACGTATACTATTTTCATACTTTGGTTGTCTGGTTCGGTTTGGAAAACATTGGGTGTGCATATATTTAGAAACTTTTATTTGTTGAATTGGGTCTAATATCTTATCATGGAGAACATTTTCCATACCTAGTATATGTCACATCATCAACGACGGTTAAAAAAGTATTTTAACTTGTGTTGCTATATTTTCGTATTTATTTTGTCTCCACTTACTCATAACAGACTTTCCATCTGGATAAGACCTCTTCTGAACGGCATAACCGGGAAATTGATTCTTTAATCTTCAAAGACAATTGGCTCCTCCTACTCCTCCTTTAGGATAGGATCACTCTTGATCCTTTCATTAATGATCTAATGATCTCATCATTTTTTAGTACTTCTTGTGAACGCACGATGGACCATCCTTTCTGTCTTTTGCCCTTTCTTTTCACTCTTAAGACAAAGCTCTCTCTTTTTTTATAAAGCGAAGCAAAACACATGGTGCTAAAAGCTTAATAAGCACAAACGAACACGATACAAGGGCATAGCATAGATGAAACCGTTGATCATTTCATAAAACATATGTTTTCTCTTTCTCAATGTTGTTTTTGATGAATCACCAAACAATTAAACAGTGTAAACAAAACATAACCAAAGTAAACTCATTCCATAGTAACAACGACGTAAAATCATGAAATTAGATCAGTTAAACATTGAATTATTGTCACGTGATCACAGTGGTCGATGACAGAATGGTATGAACAATTTAAAGTTAATGTAGTAGTTCTTTTTTTGCTTTATTTTCTTGTTTATTTTTCCTTTTTTGGTTAAAAAAATTTTATGACCATATTAACTTAAGACAGAAGGATATATTTTAATATCAATACACGTACCCATTTAAGACATATGAATAATAGTTTTAAAGGTCGTAAATAACCAATAAAAAAGGAGGTACACCGTAACCAATGTTTTCAAGCTCGGATCATACCGGCTGGTCCAACCGGAATTCGATAGCTCCATCGGTCCGATATAGCCTAATTCTTTGTATGCTAACAAAAACTACTGGTTAGTAACGAACGATCGGTCGAAACGGAAAGTCGATCTGCCGGTTTATCCGGTGTTCATTAACTAGAAAGCAACTCATCTCTCATCTGAATCTTTTTATGATGAATTCTTAGTTGAAGCACATCATAGTTCTAGAGATAAGTATGTGATGAGCCCCTAATGTTATGGTAACCTTCGAAGATCACAATTTTTTAATCTATGATGTGGGTAACAGGTGCAGACGAAAAGATTATCAAAGATAAAGTGGAGTGTTTAAGATCAAGATGACTAGATGATATAATGAAGATCATAGAAATGAAAAAAGAAATGAGTGCACGCGTGTAGTATCTAGTGTTCTTCATGTGCAAAGATATGTAGGGCTTTTGAAATCTTAATATAGGCTGGTAGATGGACCAATAAAATGGAGTCATAAATAGAACAAATAGTATATGGGTTTAACAATAGGATATCTAAAGAATTAACCTGGACCAAGTAACATAGAGTTGTGTATTTTATATTTATATTATTTTTTATGTTACCGTTTCGTAAATCTAGTCGGACCAGTGAACTAGTGAGACGCCAGGTTCGCTCTCTGATCCGATTCTCAAAACATTAATCGTAACTAATACCCAACCTCGGCACATAAACCCAAACTACCATTGCACGACGCTTTGCATTCACTTCATTCATATCCTAAGGGTATTAGAGTTTTTTTTTTGTCTTTAGTTTTCTCTATACCCCGTGGTATGAGAAATAGCAGCACTAGCAGATGTAGTCGGGAAAGCAGTGTTTACTCGTGGCTAGAGATGACTACATGTATAGCTTGAGGGGAAAGATAATAGAAGTAGGTTATCTTATAGTATTAATATCCCTCTATCCATATTTCTTGCATTGGTTTGCATCACTCAGGCTTATATAAATATAAGTGCGATATGAAGAACAGAAAGTATTTGTCTGTGTAGAGGGACTAACTTTACTACCATCAAAACTAGCTTCCGGTTCTATTCCTTTTTCTTTGAAGTAAAGACTTGGTATCAACTAATAAATAAGTTTTTTTCTATTTTTCCCTAAAAGCTCATCCTAAGGAAATAAGTTTTTTCTCAAGAAGTTAGCTCAAGTTATGAAGAAGCACTCAACCATAAGGAACAAGCAGAATAAAATTAGCAAATTAAGGGTTAGGTAAGTAGCAGAAAACGTAGGTATATTCTATCACGATGACAGACTTACATTATAGCAATGGCACATAGCTTGAGCGCCCTTCAATCCTCTTATATAATGCCACAACCTTGATAGCCAAATGATAGAGGCGCAAGGGATTCATTCAGGTTCTTAGCTAGCTGTCATCTAGAGTACATAAAGCAGCTTGATTAGTAAAGTATTGTGCTATGAACGCATAAGCATGTAAAGAGTACATGCGTTGAGCGATCAAGAAATAAATAACCCCTGAAGTGAATAGTCTTTGCCTGGATGCTACCTCCATGCAAAGAATTTGGTAAATTAGTATATTAAGATTTCATTCTTCTCGCTATCTGAAACGTCTACCTACAACCACTTGCTCGATTCTCATCAGGTTTGGAACACTACCTATTTGACTCTCTTACTTTAGTGCCCTTGGTTCCGGGAGGTGAGGAACAAAGCAACTTAAGGTTATAAAACACAAAAAAACCAATACAGTCGATATTCAAACATGAAAGTCAAATACATCGAATATTGTTTTGATAACTCAAAACCTCAATATTTCTCTTTTAAAACTCAAAAGATAAATAATTATTTTCATGTTGGTCCTAAAAATAAGAGTTACGAATTTTAGACATGAAAACTCCAAAGCTCAATCGGTCTCCTTGTACTTTTAGTTTTATTTTTTTTATTAATATGACATGAAGGGGGAGAGAGAGAGAGAGAGAGAGAGAGAGAGAGAGAGAGAGAGAGAGAGCATCAAAGCACTACTGCTCATGAGAAGGAGTTGAAAGACATAAGCAACTCTCAAAATAGGTCAATATGTACTTCATATAAGAGCTAGAGTATTTTGGTTCATAGATTTTAATCTGACCAGATCACAAAATTAATTCAAATTCAATGTTAAAAGTTGGAATGCTTTGACTTTGCAAATCATATGCAAATATGAATACTAACTCTAATAAATGATTACAAAATTAACATGTGTCACTCTCTTCTTTAACCTCATTATTATTTTCCGCCTAAACCTATTTAACCATTTACCAATTTATGTAGAACTATTTACGTGGATCTTTTTACTTATTTACCCTTTAAGTAAGAAGTAATCTTCAATCCAAAGATGTTGGCCACAATCAACAAAAAGATTATTACATGATATTTATAATTTATACTTTATGCAATATATCCTATAAGTAGGTTTTTATTTTTCTTTGGTAAATGATAAATAATTAAGTTCAAGTAGTTTCATGCAATTATTTGTATACGTGGTTTAAAAGCACATAGAATGATGCTTATCTTTGCCAGGTCATCTTTTGCATGAATGGTATTTATATACTTGTGTAAATGCATGGGTCAAAATGAAACTTAAAATAAAATATACATTTAACTATCGACAAGTTATATTATAGTTTTACATCATGTAAAGTGGGTAGTTTTAATTGTTCGTAGTAGTATCTTTACTCGACAACTGGAATAGTATTTGTCAAAGATTTAGTTTTAAGCTCCTTAAAACTCTGGTATGTTTAGTTTGAACATGACTTTATTATTATAAGATTCATTTTGCCATGGCTGCTAGAAACCAATTGTTTAAAGATTTATACAATCCTCCCAAACAAACCCTTGAATCGATATTCCTTCTTGTTGTTGTGCCGCCATGTTTGTGCAGGTGCAAAATATCTTACCCAACACGTAAGATCAATCCAGAACTTGATTTGTTTCCCGTCACCCTATTTGCTCTGGATCATTACATGCAAATTGCGATCGTCTAGAGCTAATAATTGTTGGACTTTGAAAAAAGTTGTAGCTTGAGAGTGTTCTACAAACTATCTTTTTCAATTTTGTACCAATTTCATGACCTCCCTCTTCCTTTGGCATGATGACATGCTTCTAGGCAACCCAATTAATCTTGTTTTTGTTAGGATTCCCAGTGCATATATGCTTAAGTCTTATGAACCTAATCTTGATTATGTTTATATACAAACGTAATCGTCAAATGTTACTTTTAGATACTTATATGTCCATAAGTATATCTCTTATTAACATCCACAATCAAACATAAAAGCTTAAAGAAGGAACAAGGCGAACAACATATACATGGTCACACCATGTACTGACCATATCGCATTCAAATAAGAAAATTAAGAAACAAACACAAACAAAAAGCTCACGGTCGTTTGCACAACATTGACCATATTATTTATGGAACATCCATGGATTTCAACAAACACGCTCCAGTGACTAAAAGTGACGATGCCAACGATAAAGTGTGAATATTCCTCAAGAGTGTTTTAAATACATTTCTATATAAGTTTATAAAAACTAATATTTTAAAAACTAATATATTTTATAAAAACTTATGAGTGAAATATTAAGAAGTATGTTTCATAAGGATATAACTTTTAAAACAAAACATAAAGTCATAGGAACTTGTTCATTCTAATAGGCATTGGGTGATAGGTAAGGGAAAATACAAAACACAAATTTGTTTGTGTAAAAAGAGTATTTAACATGTTAAGCTATAATTATTTTCTCCTTATTTAGGATAAGAAAGGCATTTAGCATGTTAAGCTATAATTCTTTTCTTCTTATCCAGAATAAGAAAGGTATTTAGCTGTTAAGCTATAATTCTTTGCTCCCTACTCAAAACAAATTCAAATCCGATTTCTTGATGATACAAGTCATAAATATGAAGTTAAAATTGAGATTTGGACATATTCCGACGGACTTATTATTCAGAGACAATTTGATTAGACAGATAACAGTCGATGCATTGTTTGACAATGACGTTTAACATATTTTTTTTTATTTTAATTGTTTTTACTTTTTTTCACAAACATATGTATTTTAGACAAACTTAGCGACTTTAATATTCCAAAATTTGATCAATCTTTTTTTTTTCCTTCGTATTTTTGACGTATCTAGAGGCTTCGGTATACGAAGATTATGTTGAGAAATATTTTCAAACAATATAAGAATGCATTTGTGGTATTTATGGTACTAACCCATAAAAACATCGGTTTGCAAACTGAAGCTAACAACCTGAACCAAAACAGAAACCGTTTCCAAACCACCCAAAACAAACCATCCCCAAACCTATCCAAAATGACGGTTCAAGAGACACGATCCGATTTATAAACGTTTTTTATCCTTCCTCCAACAGGTTCCTAACTGGATTGGTTTTTGCGTCGAACTGGTTTTTGCCATGTTGACCTGAAACCAAACATTTCTGACTCAAACCATTATGTGCACCTCTGATCAGAGGTATTCATCAACCATCACTGTATTCCCACACTACCATGCAATTGCAATTATCATAAATTATAACAAAACTAATCATGAACTTGATTAAGAAATAAAAGGAAAACCGACTATGACACATTAACTGATAATAATCCTTACTGACAACTTAACCGTCACTTCTTACTGAGTTTGATCCGAAAACAAAAAAGTTGTGATGTTCATTGATGGGAGTTAAAATATTGTTCTGCCATCATTTTCGACAATTCCAATAATCATTATTTGTATATACTAGAAAAATGAGAAATAAAAAATATTTGCTTCATAATATAATCATCATCCAAGCATCTTCAGATAGATAATTGCAAAGGGTAAACCTGACAAGCTTCTTTATTTTACTCAACACAGCCAATATAATGAGTAGTTATTTTAAGCAAATAAGCATCAGCAAATTAATATCCCACAGTAATTTCCCAATACCTGGAATTATGCAAAACAGAAGCACATGAAAATATCATAACAGGTATGCAAATTTAGAGTGCCAAAAAGAGGAGACAAATTCAAATATTCAAGATGAAATAGTCTCAGGATGCAAATATTTTTGCATTTTCTAAATCAAGAAAACAAAATATTAGATGGCAATATGGCATACTGCTTATTTTGCCTGAGGATGAGATGCAATGAAGTCGACAGCAAGCTCAATAGAATTGATTTTGTCTGCTTCATTGTCAGGAATCTCAAATCCGAACTCTTCTTCAAGAGCCATCACAATCTCAACTGTATCTAAACTGTCTAACCCAAGATCATTTTGGAAGTGCGCAGTAGGTGTAACCTGCATAATATGAGAAATATAGTTTCAGATTCAAGAGATGCCTTGAGCAATTAACATAACAAAATAAGTATCATGATTCGAGATGCTCATGATAAAATTTCAACTAAACAAGAGCCCAACACAACGAAAAAACACTAGAAAAAACGAAGCAAAAAAGTAAAACAGACAAACCCAAGTGAAATTCATCATGAACAAACATAAACAATAGGGAAACACACATGACACACACATAAACCTAAAAAAATTCAATTTTCAAAGGTGATTGTAGAACATTAGGTCATAAAGGGTAGTGCGAGTCATAGTGTTAATACAACATTCTATATTTCTATTAGTCAAAACATATGGCAATTTAGTAACCTAATAATCTTTGCAAGAAGATAGCCAGCTTAAAGACATCACAACACAGTGACATAAACAGCAAAGTGTACAAACTGATGATGGCTACTATGTGTATAGTTCTTAAATAAGTTTGATAAGTAACAAAAAAACCACACGTGATGATTCACTGCAACATTTGGCTTTTTTATACAACGAGGTGTTCAGTTTATTCAAACAGCAAAAATAATTGCTAAAAATTTGGTTTAACACCCCAAGCCCAAAGTAGACGACTAGCTCAAGCCATAGTTGGAAGTTATTGGTAGCTCATTACCAAGTATTTCTCCTAATAATGATTGATAATCAATGTGGATTGACTGTCACAAACTCCCCCGCTTATAATATTAACATCCTTGTTAAGACTAAGCATAAGATACACGAGTCAACCCACTACACCTCATGAACCACTACTGTTATGCCTAGCACCCAAGCCCAAGTGCCCAACTTCATAGAATGACCTAATAACTTCCATATCAACTTATTTAAAACTATTGGTTGGAAATTATTAGTAGCCCACTAATAAGGACTTATAAAATGCTCTTAGTTTTAATTTGTAACAGATATGTGGTGTGTCATCTTAATCAGACATAAAGCTTATTGTACTAGAAATATATTCCTGCCTATATTCCCCAAGAATAACATTCAAAAGGTTGTAATCACTAAACTAATAGAACAAACAGAAAAATAAATAAAATGAATGAAATAAGCTCTAGTAAGTGGCAAGCCACGTTTTCACCATGTCCATGATCACTAATACAGACCGTTGACCATGAAATCATACATTGTCAGCAGTCAAGGTGATATGCGTCAACGGCATGCCTAATACAGCTCGTAGATCCACACAAAAAGGCATTTGATAATATCAAATTCTAAACATTTGCGGAATAATAGAATAAACACATTAATACAACCAAACAACATATGCTAAGAAAATGAAAAAATATCTTTCTCAAGCTCACAACAATTGTTCAGCAAAAGGAAACATAAAATATTGTCTTGCAATATATTTGCAATAGCAAAGTGACTAGCATTGTACCAAGTACATGAAAAGTCGACAAATTTTCTACCACATGGATTTGTTAGCTTTTCACATCAGGCCATCTCAATCCACCTGCTCTAGAACCCAACTACTAATGATGATTATGTGCTTCTAAAACCAGAAAAAGGAAACTCCCATCCCAGGGGTTACTCAAGGAGATGAAAAGCATACATCTAGAAGCAATGCAGACAAACAAAGCAAATATAGGATGGCCTAACTGTTAACTATTGTTTTACTGTATTTAATGTTAAAGGCAAGCCAAAGCTCTTTCTTGCCTAGGTACTTGCTAGTATACTGTGTCTGAGAAATAAATGAACGTTCATGCATCATTATTTGGGGCTGTAACAAGCGTTAACTTGATAGTATACCTCCAAAAATAACAAAAAAATAAACAAGGGGTTAAAAAACTTGATTTTGCGACAACCAATACTCAAATTAGTTAGCACAAACTGTTTCAATGAGGTACAACCAGAGTACATAGAAGTATATTGAATATGAAAAAGAAAAAGAAAACCCAAACTATTATCAACTTTTTTAAACTCATCATCTGGCGGACACAAAAAACCATGGCTATACTACTCACATACTAAACGAACCAAGATTTTGCTTTTCTATCAGCAAACACATGCCATTGTTGGTCTAAATACAAACAGTAAACCATAACTAATTTTCATGTGACCCACAAAAGGGTAAACATTAACCCACTTAACCAACAAATCTTAACTCACTTAACCAACAATCAATGCAAGCTTTAGCAATCCCATACATATGTAACCATTAAGACAGCCAACAGGACTTGATTTTAAAGAAAAACACATTCTGGTAATAAGTCACTTCACCTAGCCAAAACATAGAATCTATATAACCACAAGTTACACATCATTTCTAGACATCCTTCTTCTCCTTCTATAAACGTCTGTATCACTGTATGAGGTAGACTACTTGATTTTACAGTAAAGAACTAACTAAACCAATACATCTAATCACTTACAAACCAGACTCATTCTTCCTTATCCAAAATGATAAATATCATAGCTGGTTAATCCACTTCACTTCCCACACCCTTTCATTTCCAACATCAATCCCAATACTCTAAATGTTCAATACTCTCACTCACAGATTCAACAAAACCCTAATTTCACAAATCTCCTACAACACACAACCACCAATTCAGAACAACATTATATACCTTCGACGGATCAACTTTCTGGAAGTTTTTGACGCAATTAACCACTCGATCAGTGACCTCCGACTTGTCGAGGAAAGTCCCCCGGACTTCCTCGGAGAAATGTCGCCGGAGCAGCTGAATTAGCCCTCCTCCGACGACTCTAGGGTTTTGAGCCGATGACGATGGTAGCACTGGTGTGATGTTCACACGAAGGTGCTTCAGGAGTGCATTTCTCGCCGCCATTGATGCGAACTTGTGGTATGAGTGTGTGTGTGTGTGTGTGTGTGTGTGTGTGTGTGTGTGTGTGTGTGTGTGTGTGTGTGTGTGTGTGTGTAGCACCTTCGTGTTCGTTGTGGATGATTAAGGGTTTACGTTATACCCCAAATGTATTGAGGATTGAGGAATGTTACTATAGTTATCCCTTGAGTTTTGTTAAAGGTCACTATTGACATCTATGATCTATGTTTATATATTGGTTTTTTTTAACGGCCAACGGATAATTTTTAAGCTCGGTCACTCGGGTAAACTTATTGGCGAAAGACCATTCACGCCCGAGAACACAGACAGCCTGGTGACCCGGCTCGCCCACCATTCCAAGGGAAACACACCACCCAAAGGTCCATTGTGGTAAAACCCTTGGCCCATTTGGAACATATTGCACCTAGTGAGACTCCAACTCATAACCTCTATTTTAGAAAGTCATAGGGTGGTTTCTCCTAAACCAGTTGATCTAGGACTCGTTCGCGTTTATATATTGGTTTAACTTGGAACATCCAACATTGTATTATACTACTACTTAAAAGCAAAGGTCGGTGGGGTTTCCACCGGCCTACCACGTGTCACAATACGGTTGGTGGAAACTTTTTTCTTATTCTTTTTTGCTTTTCTCCAAAGCCATGTATTCATAAATAATTACTCTTTGACACGATTGTTGGTCTTGTGGAGCGGCAAAAGTCCGTCCCTTGGTTCCAAAACAGGTTGCGGGTTCAAACCTCGCGATCTGTTGTTATTTTTTTCTTTACCACGTCGTATACTGCCCCGTTGCAACGGGCGGCGGGTAAAGAAACTAGTTAAACTTAACTAGTAGTTAAGCTTGTGCGTTACAGCGTATTTCTGTACTTTATCAATTATATAATAATAGGTGATGTTGTTTGTTTATTGTGAGTGTGACGCTAAAATGGTTAAGTATATAAAAGAAGTATATGAAGCTAAGGGAACAGTTTATTTTACTCTACTCTGCTTTACTCTACATCACTCAACCATAAAAAAATCAATATACTCAACTCTCGTGTTTTGAGGTGTGAAACAATAACTTTTATGTGAACCAAAATGTTGCAACAATCACACTCACACTTAAAATTTCACATAAATAAATAAAAAAAACCGTTTAAAATTTTAATGCCTAAACGACGGTAAAAATATCAATGACCATTAATAACACCTTAAGATTATAGAATAAATTTAAAGGTGAAAAATATAGTGAAAGGAGTTTTAAACATTGATTTCTTGAATTAAAATTTAAGGTTTTGAGAATTTAAAGGAAAGAATTAAAGATCTCATAAGTTTATAAAAGTGATACCTTCTACATTAGAAAAAAGCATTTTATAAATATTAGAAGTTGAGAGATGTATATTATAAATATATCAATTTGCAAGTGGAATATAACTATTGTGATATAGTTTTTGACCGTAAACTATGTGTTATGACGGTTCGCTCTTAAATAAATTTTATATAAAAATAAACATGTCATAAATAATTTGATTTTAATAATTAAACAAATAATAAAATAATAAAGAATACGATAAAAAGTTTAAAATTCAAAAATAGTGGCGTATGAAAAAAGAAAGTATAATTAAAAAACACTAGTAAATAAAATTAAAATACTATAAAATTTTAAATTAACAAAACCAAGGAAATAAAACTCAACAATATGAAAAAAGAAAATTAAATTTTTAAAAAAGGAAGTAGAAGGGTTAAACCAAATAGAAATAGGCCATGTAAGACATGAACTTGAGTATATTGATTGGAATGAAAGCACACATGACTAGACAAACAATCTGTACCAGTTTTAAACTTAGTTGAATAAAACATAATAAAATAAAGAGTAAATTACGCTTTTAGTCCCTGTGGTTTGGTGGTTATAACGCTTTTCATCCAATGGTTTAAAAACGTCCGGTTTAACCACTGTGGTTTGAAATTTGTCACAATTAAGTCCACATCGTTAACTCCATCCAATTTCTCAGTTAACTTTTATTTAAAAGACTAAAATACCCTTGGACTAAAATAGTTATTACAATACAAATTTATAAATCATATGAGACCCATATGATAATAAATGAATGACCTCTTTTCTCATCTCTCTCTCTACACCTCTTTCTCTCTCCTTACACTCCTTACATCTTCTTTAACAAATTTTATCTGCAACAAAATTAACCTAGGCACCACACCACCGCCACCTACTCCGTGAAGTCACCACAGCCACCACCACCATCATATTCTCCTGCGAAGTCACCATATCCATCACCTTCATCTTCATCTTCAAGATTTCCTTATGAATTAGATTTTGCCCTAAATCAAGTGGAAATTAAGGCCTATAGCCCTCCTCCTTTTCTTTTTTGTCTTTATCTTTCTCTCTAAAATGAGCGGATAAACAAAGCGGGTGGAAGGGGCACTGATTATTAGGTGGCGGTGGTAGATGTTGAAGGTCAGGTAACGTTGGGGGTTGAAGGTTGGGCAGCAGTGGTGGGGGTGAATGTTTAGAAAGAGGGAAGAGGGAGGGAAGATCACAAGATGAAGATGGGTGGGCAAGATGGTTATACGTTATGGTACGCAGGCGGTAGCGGTGGTTAAGATGCGCTGGTGGTGGCGGTGGCTGATGTGCGCGGGTGGTGGCTGAGGCTGAGGTGCGTAGGTGGTGGTTATGGCTGAGGTGCGTATGTGGTGGCGGTGTATGAGGTGTGAAGGTGTTGGGTGTGGTGAGGTGTGCAGGTGGTGGCGGTGGCTGAGGTGCGTAGGGGGTGGCGGTGGTTGAGGTGCGCAGGCGGTGGGGTGGCTGAGGTGCGCAGGCGTTGGGGTGGCTGAGATGCGCAGGTGGTGGGGTGGCTGAGGTACGCGGGCGGTGGCTAAGGTGCGCAGGCGGTGGGGTGGCTGAGGTGCGCAGTGTCACACCCCAACCTTGACGGCGGAAACGTCGAGATGTGAGGGTTAAGATTGTTCACAGCCACATAACGCTATATTTAAATTCAAATATATTAAACATAAGTCTCAAAATTACATTACAAGCATAAGTCTCAATAATGAAATAAGTTTCAACATGAAATAACAAACATGATCATTTTGATTATTAACTAGGTCCAAGTCCTAGTTTTATTGCAAGCTTCAAATGTCCACTTTAAACTTGGGGATTTCCTGAAACATGATGAAAATAAAGAGTCAACTAAAAATAGTTGTTGAGTTTCCAAGTTTTCATACATAATAAGATTACAAGTAGCAATTCATGTCATGGGTTATAAGCTAGTAAGGTTATAGAACACATATCGTTACAACCAAACCTCGACTTGATTACAAGTATATAAGATTGGCTAAGTGTATTTGGTTCCCTAGTGCACAAGCGTACGGCCCCTAGGAGTCGGCAATACCTCGACTTTAGCACCAAATAGGCTTGTCAGGCCCAAAGATCTAAGACGTCACCAGGCTAGCAATAGTTAATGATTGTAAACAAACTATGTATCTCATATAAACACTTACATAACACAAATAACCATGACCAAATAATAAGTAGAATTGCAAGTGCATTACAAGTCTCAAATGTTTAAACGTGTATGTAATATAAGCATCATGTTTCACCCCAAATATGTGTGAAATTATAAAAAGGGGACAAGGAAAACTCACATGTCAAACAAGTATATAATGATGATCAATAAGAATAATTTATGTCGTTCCAAGATAACACGTCACAAGGCACCTAAATATATAAATATTACATAATTTAGGTTAATAACAAGATTAACGAGTTAACATGAACTAGGGTATTAGAATTTGGGGATTTTTACAAAGTTAATAAATTCTTATAGAAATACCTTTTATGAAATCTATAAGATTTATTATTATTATTATTTTTGTTTAGGAAATTGATTCTTTGTAAATAAAAATTATATTTATATCCTACATGATAAATCCTTAAACAAAGATAACATAAGGTCTAATATTAATTTAATACCTCTAAGTATTATATAACAATCTAATTTTATGAAAATGTTTAATTATAACATTTGTAAATAATTTTATATTAAAATATTAAAAGATTTTACAAGAATAAATTTTTAAGAAATGTTTAGATAACTTTAAAAATATTTGAAATTTATAAAAGTTATTTTTATACATTTTAAAAATTTTCTAGAATTAATTTTAAGGCAAAAAGCCTTCAAAAAAATTACATGAGGGTGCCCGGGTTCGAACCCGGGACCTCATGTATGTGGGGTAGTGTTCTAACCAGTGAACCAAGGCTTCCAGCCGCGGTTCATTTGGGTTTTTAATTAACAAATACACTTGTTCAACAAACCCCCATATCCAAATAAACCCTAGAACGATTTTGATCCCAATTGAAGGTCGATTCAAGTGTTTCATCCGGATTAAGCTTAGGGCTTTTATTCCCTACATGAAACCGAGTATGTAACAATGTTTGATTACCTAGATTTCAAACGGATTGATGATGAACAATCGAATAAAAGACCGCGACCAATGTGTGTTTGTTTGGATGAGCAAATGAGGATGATAATCAAATTAACTTCGTGGACTGCTTCGAGTGATGATCTTGATCAAAAGCCCTCAATCAATTGAGATTCAAAACGCTCAGAAGATGGATTTGATTGAGTTGCAGGTTTCGATGAAGACGAAGTTTGTTTTTGGTGATTTTGAGTGTTTCAGATGCAATTGATAGTTGTAATCGATTAAGGACAGATAGATGATTGATTAGGTTAAGTTAATTTTGTTATTATTGAAGTTTAATGTTCGAACGGTTATTGATTTGGGCTCAACGGTCGTTGAGCTCAACCGGTGCCCATTGTCATCTTAAATACCAAATTAATGTGTCTTTACGGTTCGAAACGTACCAGGCATTCAATCGAGACAGTTTGGGGCCCTGAATCGACCAAAAATTTGGTGATTAAGGGGTGGCCGGAGGGTCGCCGGACCCTCCTTGGCCGACTGTCGACGGGAAAGGGAGTAGGGGGGGTTGGTTTTGGGTGTTTCACACTTTTAGTCCCTGTGTTTTTGTACTTTGTTATTTTATGCACAAAGTCATCTTTTGAAGTTTTAGAATTAACAATTTAACCCCTGGACTTCAATTAACTTTAGGTTTTAATCATATCAAGTTGAATAACTTCTATAAATTATTATTATTATTTTTAGTACTATTATTAGTAATATTACTACTATTTTAGTTATTATTATTATTATTATTATTATTATTATTATTATTATTATTATTATTATTATTATTATTATTATTATTATTATTATTATTATTATTATTATGGTTGATAATATTATTATTATCATCATTATTTTTATGATTATTAATATGATTAACATTGTTAATATTGTTATAATCATTATTATTTCATTAACTTATAAACTTTAAATTAAACAAGAAGTCATAAAAAGTCCACCACGTTTCATAATTAGCATAAATAACCATAAAAATTAACACAGTTAACTTTTAATTAACAGAAAAATATGAGATGTTACAGTCTCCCCAACTTAAAAGAATTTCGTCCCGAAATTAAAAGAAATGAAACTATACAAATAAGAACGGATATTTCTTCTTCATATGCTCCTCACGTTCCCAAGTAAATTCGGCGCCACGTTTATTTTCCCAACGAACCTTGACGATTGGGGTTGTTGTGGTTCTCGTCTTCTTCATTATACGGTCCATGATTTCAACAGGTTTCTCAACAAAATGTAAGGACTCGTCAATCTGAACGTCTTCCAACGGAACATACAGACTTTCATCGGCCAAACACTTTCTCAAATTGGAGACGTGGAACACAGGATGAATTCCACTAAGGTCGGAAGGTAGTTCCAGTTTATAAGCCACTTTCCCATTCCTTTTCAGGATTTTGAAAGGCCCTACAAATCTTGGAGCCAGTTTGCCCTTCTTTCCAAAACGAACCACACCTTTCCACGGTGAAACCTTAAGAAGAACCATCTCCCCAACTTGGAATTCCAATGGCTTACGTCGCTTGTCAGCATAACTCTTTTGTCGACTTCTCGCCACTTCAAGGTTCTTGCGAATGATAGAAACTTTATCGGTCATCTCTTGTATAAGTTCAGGACCAGTGATGAAGTTTTCACCAATGTCGGTCCAACAGATCGGTGAACGACATTTACGACCATAAAGTGCTTCGAACGGTGCCATCTTGATACTCGAGTGGTAACTATTGTTATACGAAAATTCCGCAAGCGGTAGATGCGTATCCCAATCGCCACCAAAGTCAAGAACACAAAGGCGTAGCAAATCCTCCAAGGTTTGGATCGTTCGCTCGGTTTGACCATCAGTTTGAGGATGGTAAGCCGTGCTTAGATCTAGTTGTGTACCCAAGAGTTCTTGCATAGACGACCAAAAATGTGAAGTGAAGCGAGCATCTCGGTCGGATATGATGTGCAGAGGTACCCCATGACGACTTACAATCTCATCAACGTATATACGAGCTAACTTTGACGTTTTGTAAGTGTCACGTATAGGTATAAAATGTGCCGACTTGGTCAATCGGTCAACGATTACCCATATGCTATCATGTCCTCGAGAGGTTCGGGGTAGCTTTGTTATGAAGTCCATGGATATGTGTTCCCACTTCCACATAGGAATCTCGGGTTGCTCAAGTAATCCACTTGGACGTTGATGTTCGGCTTTAACCTTCGTACACGTGAGACACTTAGCTACATAAGTCGCTATGTCTTTCTTCATTCCAGGCCACCAATATTGACCACGTAGGTCCATATACATCTTATCGGAGCCAGGATGAATAGAATAACGACTTTGATGAGCTTCGTTCATGATGAAGGTACGGAGGTTATCGCGATTTGGAATCCAAATTCGATTGGCGAAGTACATCAACCCATTGGGTTTCGTTTCCAATCGGGTTAGAAGATTATGCTCCAATTCATCCTTCATTCTTCCTTCTCGTTGTACCATTTGTTGAGCCTCCAGGATACTAGACTCGATGTCACTATCTATCCTCAGGTTTTGTAGCAATACGGTGGTCTCGTTGACATCAAGTCGGATCTCAGTATCGAACTCACCCAAAGTATCAAACCATTGTCGTCGATCGCGAATTTCTTGGAATGAGATCATCTTGTTGTGAATCTTTCGGCTTAGAGCGTCGGCTACAACGTTTGCTTTACCAGGATGGTAACGAATGTCACAATCGTAATCACTAATCAACTCCACCCAACGACGTTGTCTCATATTGAGATCTTTTTGATTGAAAACGTGTTGAAGGCTTTTGTGATCGGTGTAGACTATACATTGCGTACCATACAGGTAGTGTCTCCAAATCTTCAAAGCAAAGACAACAGCACCAAGCTTAAGATCGTGTGTTGTGTAATTCACCTCGTGAACCTTCAATTGTCTCGATGCATAAGCTATGACCTTCCCTCGTTGCATGAGAACACAACCAAGGCCTTGTTTAGATGCATCACAATACACGGTGAAATCGTCGTTTCCGTCGGGTAAGGTCAAGATAGGAGCATTGCACAACTTGTGCTTTAACGCTTCAAAAGCTTCTTCTTGCTCGGGACCCCACTCGAATGGTTTATTCTTTTGTGTCAAAGTAGTGAGCGGTTTCGCGATCCTCGAGAAGTTGGCAATGAATCGCCGATAATAACCAGCAAGACCAAGAAATGAACGAACTTCAGTAGGAGTTGTAGGAACACACCAATTCTTCACAGCTTCCACCTTTGCAGGATCAACGTGAATTCCTTGGCTATTCACCACGTGTCCTAGAAATTGAACTTCCTCGAGCCAGAAATCACACTTCGAGAACTTCGCGTACAATTGCTCTTTCTTTAACAACTCAAGAACCAATCTCAAATGCAGTTCATGATCGGTGTTGGACTTTGAATAGATAAGTATGTCATCAATGAAGACGATCACAAACTTGTCTAGATAAGGCTTGCATACTCGGTTCATGAGATCCATGAAGACAGCAGGAGCATTGGTTAAACCAAAAGGCATCACCATAAACTCATAGTGCCCATATCGAGTACGGAACGCGGTCTTTGGGATATCATCATCATGGACTCGCAATTGATGATAACCAGAACGTAAGTCGATCTTCGAGAAGATAGCAGCTCCTTGAAGTTGGTCAAACAAATCATCAATACGAGGAAGAGGATAACGGTTCTTGATGGTAAGCTTGTTAAGCTCACGATAATCGATGCACATACGAAACGTTCCATCTTTCTTCTTCACGAATAGAACAGGTGCACCCCAAAGCGAAGAACTTGGACGGATGAAGCCCTTCTCGGATAACTCTTGAAGTTGACTAGAGAGTTCTTGCATTTCCGATGGTGCAAGTCGATATGGTGACTTAGCCACGGGGTTTGCTCCCGGTATCAAGTCAATTTTAAACTCGACTTCACGCACGGGAGGTAAACCACTAAGGTCATCGGGAAATACCTCAGGAAAGTCTCGTACGATAGGGACATCCTTAAGTTCTTTCCCTTTGACTTTCGTGTTGACCACGTAAGCCAAGAAGGCCATATACTTCTTGCTTAAGCACTTTCGGGCTTGAGTGCAAGACATGAGTTTAAGCCCTTTGGAAGATTTCTCACCGAACACTTTCAAAGTATCTCCAGAGGGTAACGGTATGCGAATGCACTTCTCGAAACAAATGATCTCGGCATGGTGTTTGGCTAACCAATCCATACCAATGATGACGTCGAAACTTCCAAGTTTCATAGGGATAAGATCGATAAGAAAATCATGCGTGTCAAGACTTAAGATGCAATCACGAATAACGACATCAACGGTGATCGGTTCTCCATCGGCAACTTCAACGGTAAGAGGTCTTCCTAGTTTCGTATGTGGCTTAGCAAGTATGGGTTCAAACTCTAACGAAACAAAACTCTTATCGGCTCCAGAATCAAATAGGACATAGGCATAAGTTTTATTAATAAGGAACATATCTGTTCAATTTTAAAGGTATTTAACGACATAGGTAACACATGAAAAGAAATAGGTCACAAAAGTTAAAGGTAAGTGAACATACCATTCACCACATCATTGTTTGCTTGTGCTTGATTCGCGTTGATGTTGAAAGCACGTCCACGGGCTTGTGGAACATTACCCACAAGACGGGGGCATTGTGGGCGGAAATGACCAGGTTCCCCACAGTTGTAGCAAACACGATTTGTGACCACGGCGGCGTTGTTGTTAGGTGCACGGTGACAAGTCGCCACCAAGTGACCATATTTACCGCATAATGTACAGATACGGCATGGTTGATTTCCCGGGTGATGGTACCTACAAATGTTGCACATATGCTGAGGACCAGCATAAGCCCTAGCCCCAGGCACTTGTGCCACAGGTGCAGCCGCAGGTACAAGTTGTCTTTGGGGTTGTTTGGGTGCAGCCACAGCATAATTGCGCGCCAGTGTGAACTTGCGCTTCTTGTTGTTGTTGTTGTTGTAAGACGGTTCAGCTTTTGTTTCTTTAACAGCCTCGGTAGCCGTCTTCTCTACTTTCTTTGCACCCTTCACAGACATGGTGCCCGCTCGTATATGGTTCTCGGTGAGTTGAGCGGTGATAGTAATGGCTTCTTCTAAAGTTGTGGGTCGGCTACCCACCACAGCATCTTGAATTTGGGGTGGTACACCCTTAATGAACTTCTCGATGTTGCGGGGGACAGTGTCGACCATGTGAGGCAGCAATAAACTCAACTCATGATGCCTAGTTGAGTAGGCCAAATGATCACCATCATTTTGCTTCAAGTTCCAGAATTCTTCCTCCAACTTTTGCAACTCACTTCGTGGGCAGAACTTCGCGATGGCGATGTTCTTGAACTCCTCCCAGGTAAGTGCTTGCACAGCTTCAGGTCCACGGTTTCTCTTCTCGCTATTCCACCAGGTAAGTGCCCTTTGTTGGAGCACACTAGTAGCATAACGAACCTTGAGTGCCTCGGGACACTCACAATTGATAAAGGTATTCTCCATGCTTTCGAACCACTCAAGAAGACCAGTGGCTCCTTCCTTGCCACTAAAACTAGTGGGCTTGCAAGAACTAAAGTGTTTGAAGGTGCAGGTTCGATTGTTCCCGTTTTGGTTGTTCCCATTTTGGTTGTTGCTGTTCTCTCTAGGACCATTACCATTGTTGCTACCATTGGTCAGTAAGGTGCTATTAAGTTCAGCAACCATGGTCGGGATGACAGCAGCCATTTGACGAGCAATCATGGCGGCTAGTTTACGATCGGAACTTCCACGCTTTCCATGATGACGAGACATGCTGGAATATACAAAATGAGTTAGATACGAGAATTGGAATAACAAGGGTCATAGTTCAACAAGGATAAGGCAAAAGTTGTAAGGCACATGGAATGGTTCCATTTGGTAACGCATTACCATTTGGAAACGTTGACACGTCAAGGTAAGTTGACCCACTTGCCTTAGAAATTTGTGTATGTTGACCATAGTTTATCACTCATCCCAGAAATCCCCAGGTAAGCATAACTAGTCCCGTAGGATTTATGCGATATGCTTGCCTTAGCCCGAGGGCCTTTTGCCAGGAAATCCAGAATACAGGTGTCTATGTGTCACACAAATATCTTAGGTTCATGAAATCAAAACCTTGATGAGATTTTACATAGATTAGACATAAGTCTAAGGATTCAAGTCATAAGCATAAGTATACAATTCCACGTGTCGACGAGAATAAGATTAAGAAGTTTCATTTTTCGGGGAGAGTCAAAGTGTCAAAGGTAAGTTTAGGGAGACAAGTAACTAAGTTTAAACAATTACAAGGCAAACCTATGCTAAGGCATCAAGTTGCACATAAGTAAGGTATAGCATTATGTAGCATGTAACAATATATATATTTCAAAGAATATAAATATTTTTTCTAAGAGGTTCATGCATAAGCTATAGTCTAGGTCACCATTTCTAATAACCTAAATCCCTATAGTTATGGGCTCTGATACCAATCTGTCACACCCCAACCTTGACGGCGGAAACGTCGAGATGTGAGGGTTAAGATTGTTCACAGCCACATAACGCTATATTTAAATTCAAATATATTAAACATAAGTCTCAAAATTACATTACAAGCATAAGTCTCAATAATGAAATAAGTTTCAACATGAAATAACAAACATGATCATTTTGATTATTAACTAGGTCCAAGTCCTAGTTTTATTGCAAGCTTCAAATGTCCACTTTAAACTTGGGGATTTCCTGAAACATGATGAAAATAAAGAGTCAACTAAAAATAGTTGGTGAGTTTCCAAGTTTTCATACATAATAAGATTACAAGTAGCAATTCATGTCATGGGTTATAAGCTAGTAAGGTTATAGAACACATATCGTTACAACCAAACCTCGACTTGATTACAAGTATATAAGATTGGCTAAGTGTATTTGGTTCCCTAGTGCACAAGCGTACGGCCCCTAGGAGTCGGCAATACCTCGACTTTAGCACCAAATAGGCTTGTCAGGCCCAAAGATCTAAGACGTCGCCAGGCTAGCAATAGTTAATGATTGTAAACAAACTATGTATCTCATATAAACACTTACATAACACAAATAACCATGACCAAATAATAAGTAGAATTGCAAGTGCATTACAAGTCTCAAATGTTTAAACGTGTATGTAATATAAGCATCATGTTTCACCCCAAATATGTGTGAAATTATAAAAAGGGGACAAGGAAAACTCACATGTCAAACAAGTATATAATGATGATCAATAAGAATAATTTATGTCGTTCCAAGATAACACGTCACAAGGCACCTAAATATATAAATATTACATAATTTAGGTTAATAACAAGATTAACGAGTTAACATGAACTAGGGTATTAGAATTTGGGGATTTTTACAAAGTTAATAAATTCTTATAGAAATACCTTTTATGAAATCTATAAGATTTATTATTATTATTTTTTTTGTTTAGGAAATTGATTCTTTGTAAATAAAAATTATATTTATATCCTACATGATAAATCCTTAAACAAAGATAACATAAGGTCTAATATTAATTTAATATCTCTAAGTATTATATAACAATCTAATTTTATGAAAATGTTTAATTATAACATTTGTAAATAATTTTATATTAAAATATTAAAAGATTTTACAAGAATAAATTTTTAAGAAATGTTTAGATAACTTTAAAAATATTTGAAATTTATAAAAGTTATTTTTATACATTTTAAAAATTTTCTAGAATTAATTTTAAGGCAAAAAGCCTTCAAAAAAATTACATGAGGGTGCCCGGGTTCGAACCCGGGACCTCATGTATGTGGGGTAGTGTTCTAACCAGTGAACCAAGGCTTCCAGCCGCGGTTCATTTGGGTTTTTAATTAACAAATACACTTGTTCAACAAACCCCCAAATCCAAATAAACCCTAGAACGATTTTGATCCCAATTGAAGGTCGATTCAAGTGTTTCATCCGGATTAAGCTTAGGGCTTTTATTCCCTACATGAAACCGAGTATGTAACAATGTTTGATTACCTAGATTTCAAACGGATTGATGATGAACAATCGAATAAAAGACCGCGACCAATGTGTGTTTGTTTGGATGAGCAAATGAGGATGATAATCAAATTAACTTCGTGGACTGCTTCGAGTGATGATCTTGATCAAAAGCCCTCAATCAATTGAGATTCAAAACGCTCAGAAGATGGATTTGATTGAGTTGCAGGTTTCGATGAAGACGAAGTTTGTTTTTGGTGATTTTGAGTGTTTCAGATGCAATTGATAGTTGTAATCGATTAAGGACAGATAGATGATTGATTAGGTTAAGTTAATTTTGTTATTATTGAAGTTTAATGTTCGAACGGTTATTGATTTGGGCTCAACGGTCGTCGAGCTCAACCGGTGCCCATTGTCATCTTAAATACCATATTAATGTGTCTTTACGGTTCGAAACGTACCAGGCATTCAATCGAGACAGTTTGGGGCCCTGAATCGACCAAAAATTTGGTGATTAAGGGGTGGCCGGAGGGTCGCCGGACCCTCCTTGGCCGACTGTCGACGAGAAAGGGAGTAGGGGGGGTTGGTTTTGGGTGTTTCACACTTTTAGTCCCTGTGTTTTTGTACTTTGTTATTTTATGCACAAAGTCATCTTTTGAAGTTTTAGAATTAACAATTTAACCCCTGGACTTCAATTAACTTTAGGTTTTAATCATATCAAGTTGAATAACTTCTATAAATTATTATTATTATTTTTAGTACTATTATTAGTAATATTACTACTATTTTAGTTATTATTATTATTATTATTATTATTATTATTATTATTATTATTATTATTATTATTATTATTATTATTATTATTATTATGGTTGATAATATTATTATTATCATCATTATTTTTATGATTATTAATATGATTAACATTGTTAATATTGTTATAATCATTATTATTTCATTAACTTATAAACTTTAAATTAAACAAGAAGTCATAAAAAGTCCACCACGTTTCATAATTTGCATAAATAACCATAAAAATTAACACAGTTAACTTTTAATTAACAGAAAAATATGAGATGTTACACGCAGGCAGTGGCGGTGGCTGAGGTGCACATATGGTGGCGGTGGCTGAGGTGCCCAGGTGGTGGCGGTGGCTGAGGTCCACAGGTGGTGGTGTTGGCTGATTGAGATAGATAATTTAGTTTCATATTGTTTATGATGTAGTAACAATTTAAAGATAATGGTATATTAATCATTTTACATAAAGTTAACAAAGAAAATGGATGGTAGTTAGTGATTTGGACTTGATTGAGACAAAATTTAAACCATAGTGCTTAAACAGGGCGTTTTTAAACTATTGGATTAAAAGCGTTATAACCACCAAACCACAGGGACTAAAAGAGTAATTTACTTTAAAATAAATGATGTCTTCACCGTATTTAACTATTGCTAATATTTATCAGCATGTGATCTATATAAGTTTTGGTGGAATTTATTTTTTTTTAAAGAACAATATTTTTATCTGGCAAGCTGAGAGGATCTAGAGTCTTGATGCTCTCGTTCAAAATAAAATCTTAGTGGAAAAACTTCTATGAAAATTATGTGGTGAATTTAATGAGTCGGTTGAGCATCTTTTCAGTTCATGCATCTTAGCAATTTCCGTATGGTCAGAAGATAGTCAATGGTGTAAAGTTCCATTTATTTTTGAATTCTCATTCAAAGATTTGGCTCACAAGCATATTCTTATAGATGAAGTTAAAAATAAAATGGTTCATGCCATTATACTGATATCGTATTGATGTATGTGAAAAACAAGGAATAAGATGGTTTCCAACCGGAAGATTACATCTTCTCCCATCATAATTGGTGACATCAATGCTCTTAGCTCCCTTTGAATCGTTTGGGACAAGAATAGGTTGAAGGCAAGTAGTGGTATCTTTTAAAATCATTTGTAGCTTTTACTCACATAGTTTCTTTTTTTGGCATTATATGTATTGTTTTCTTGTAATTGCTATGGGGTTATTAGCTTCTTTTTAATAAATGTAATTAAAAAAAGTACATAACAAAAACTAGTGCAAGTATTGGTGGCCAATGACCGGCCACCAACATTGCTTTCTAAATTATACTTATTGTATTCACTGTATGTATGATCTAGTAGTCTAGTGACATTTAGTATAGCTATACACAAGACCCTTGAGTCTTATGAGAAGAGAAGATGAATGAAAATAAAAGTTAAAAAGCATTCAAAGCAAGAGTTAGATTATAGTTATAATCAATATTACTTTGGTTTTTGAACATCATGTATTATTAAAATTTAATGTATTAATGTATCGTTTATTAGTGCGTGAGCATATCTCAAGTCGAATGCTAGTAAATACACATGTTTCATAACATGAAACACAAAGGGCACTTTTTAAAACTTTTGAGAAGACGTGCAACCAACATGTGTACCATTAGTATGCTTATTGAGGATAACCCAATTCTAATTATCATTCAATCCATTTCATTACATTAACATTTAAACACACTTTAGTAATATTCATACAAGTATTGTGAACATTTGGTATTGATTTGAACCTCTTCATCGGTGTTTTATTGTTTAGATTAAACTTTTATATTTCATTTTGATACTTTCAAGTGGGCCTTTACTACTTCATACACATTAAAAATAACATATAGATGATCATTTCAAATGAATATTAGTCACTTAGCCTAGGAAGTTTAGTGTTATAGTGATTAAAGACCGTATTAATATAAAACATATATTTTTACCAAAATCATCAGATACTTTGACCTCAACGCGTTTAATTTATGATAGTATCATTCTCAACAACTATTGACAATTCAAACTACCTTTTGCTTAAAGTTCTAATCTGGGTTAAAATTAGCCAAAACTTAATGAAGACACATATTGCAAAATCATGAATTAGAGCCTACGTATCAATAAATCTATAATAGATGAGTTTCAATAGTTCTATTTATGATGTTTCTATACTGTTATATACTATAATATTCATCCATCACCGCTAGGGTTTTTACTTAAACCCACCAAAATCCATAATCTCAAATCATTGACTTCACAACATAACTTGAAACCATGATTCCAAGTTTTAATCATTTTTTCTTTAACATGAAAATACTATATATATACAGTAATATTGGTTAGAAAAAACTAATAAAAACCAAGGATATAACATTATATGTACTGAGGATTTTAAAGCAACTAGACCTAACTAACATTCAACTTGCTATTTCTATTAGGAATTAAAGAATTGAAAAATTAGCAACCGAGTCAAAAACTAGTCATTTCCTCAAATCACTCGCTCGAAAAATAGTATAATTCCAAACATGCCATAACACCCACAAAGAAGAAAACATATTGGCTTCAACAATGTATTCTTATTTTCTATTTTATTTCACCTAGCCGAATCCAACTACCAAGACAAGAGGGATAGCTTCAAAAAACCCTCCACATATCCAAAGCAACCAACATTTACCAAAAACATGATCAAGGTAAATAGTGATTATAATTTTAGCCAACTTAAATCCACTTTTCACTGATAGGAACAATACATGTAACCCAACCCCACTAAATTTTGCTTGTCCATAATCAACTAATGATTGGTTTGAATTGAAAAAAAAAAACACAAATTTGACATGTGTCCTCGCTAGTCCCTAGCTGGCTTATGTGCCAATCAACTAGTCTAGAGCCGAGTTCCACCACCTAGAGGTACAAAATTTTAGCCGAGAAGTATAAAAGTTTTATTTGTTACTTTGTGCGATGTTCTATTATTTGCCGGTGCGAAGGTGATCAGACAGGCAAGTCTAGCTCACAAGCAGCTGTGGAACGTCTTCCCCGATCTTTCACGCATGAAGATCGTCGTATGTATGCTCGACTTCGGGTGTCGGTCGGCCTACAGGGTACTTTAAAGATTTTGAGATCTTTTTTTAGATTATATAAAGGCCCCCGCCTGCCCCATCATAAAAAGTAAAAAAGTATGGATGAAGTAAGAAAAAATACATGAGATTTATCCATCGCAGCATTGCATCTATCGACTGAACATGAGTTGTATACTATTTAGCCAAGAGGTACAAAATTTTAGCCACTCTGTGCTCCATCTAACCGAATCGTACGCCATTTAACCAAAAGCTTCATTTTTTCCCCGCTGAGATTAAACCAATCATTAGACGACAACTAGAGACTAACTTACTTTAACCAAGTTGGATTACGTAAAGTATTCTACCGGTCGAAATTAATTTTAGCCGGCTGTAAAAATCAAACATTTAGTTTATCCTTTTTATTTGATCTAACATTTATTTTAACAAACTTTCCAAAAAAATTAATAATAATAAAATTTTGTGAGCATCTTATGTGGTGTTAAAAAGCCTAAAAAACAATGGACTCACGGTGGTTAAAACGATCATCCACCTTGGTTTTGAACTCATCGTAGACATCGTTTCTTCACTCTATCTGATCTTGAATAATGCTATCGATCATATCATCTTCGATAGTTCTTGCTCTAATTGCCACTATTTCATACAAATTCCTCACAAACGATGGTAAAAAATACTAATTACACTCTTTTTCCTGCTCATACACCAACAATTTGTGCTTGTTTTTGGTGATCAGCTGATAACGATGATTTCGTTGTTTTGTTTGTGTTGTTGTAGGTGATTTCACGTTGATGGCGAAAGGAAAAGTGAAGCGTGAGAGTTTTCAGGATAAGGTGTTCAGATCTTAGTTGATATTATGTATGTCTGCTTAAGTAGGAGTCTAATCGCCGTAACCTAGGGTTTTGAATGCATAAAATCGCAATTTCTGAGTGTAAAATGATGCGGTTCTGTGTTGTGGATTTAGCGTAATTGTATTTGTTGTAATTTGTTTGAACTTTAGCTGATTTGACATGAAGAACAGGGGTTTGGTTTGTCTCGTTATCTCCTGTTTGAACTTTAGCAGATTTCTGAATGCAAAATCATACGATTCTAGTTGTGAATTTAGAACAATTGAGTTTGTTATGATTTGTTTGAAGTTTAGCATATTTGATGTGAAAAACAAGGGTTTATCTAATCAATTATCTCCTGTTGTTTTGTTTGAGTAGCATTCAAATATGTTTTCCATCACACGTGTTAATTTTACTTATTTTTTGATGAATTTGTGTGGTTTGAGGATGTGTATGGTTACTTGTTTTTAATTTTGAATGAACAACAGGTTGTATGGATTACTGGAGCAAGTCGGGGAATTGGTATGTGAAATCAGGTCTTTTGATTATTGTTCTTACCGTCGTTCCTTTTATAGTTTGCTAGTTGTTGCAGTAGAAAATCAGGGTTCATGCGATGTGTATCAGTCCAACAAATATTTTGGAGACTTTAGGCTGACTGTAATGCTGCATGGATCAAACAATTATGGAATTATGCTTGTGATGTGAAGTTTATAGGAACATGTTGCTTGAGTATCACTTCAAATGCATAAAGAAAAAATGACCTTTTAAGAATCATGGTTTGCTAACCAATGTATAAACAAATATGAAAATGAATGAAAGTTAGCATAATCCGTTAGCAAATTAGCTTCAAATATTGCTCTTATAACTTACACATATCGCACCATCAGTTTCTAATTTCTATAACCAGGAGATGGTCAAATTCTGGAAAAGAAAATATGGTCAAGATATTTTCTGCTCAAGGGCTATTTTTAATTCAGACAGATGATATCTTGAGGCCTTCTTATAAATTTCTTTTTTCTGTCTAAATTAAAGGTAGTCTTGATACTTCTTTATATGTTTCTCACCATCTTTTTGTCATCACGGTAATCATTTTTATTAATTTGTAACTTCTTTTTCTATGTTCAGAAGTTAAAATCCAAAAAATCAGCATCCCATAACTGTAAAATTAAAAAGTCTGTGAAGTTGTTTCTTGATTATCTTGCTCTTTTCGCATGAAGGTGAGGTCCTTGCTAAGCAACTTTCAGCTTTAGGGGCTAAGATAATTATTTCTGCAAGAAATGAACCTGAATTGGAAAGAGTTAAGAAACAAATTTCAGGCAAGTTCTGTCACAGCTTTGGTGGAGTAATGCATGAATATTTTCGTGTCCTTTTGTATCACGGTCTTAGAAAAATATTCAGATCTCAATTCAGGAACACATGTGGAGATACTACCTCTAGATTTGAGTTCTGGTGAAGATGCAATCAGAGAGGTTGTTGAAAAAGCTGTGTCTTTATTTGGTGGAGCTGGTGTCGATTTTGTGATCCATAATGCAGCTTTTGAGCGACCTGTAAGTTAGCATTATCATTTTAATTTAAGTTAGCATTATCAACTTAATTACTATCTGGTGGAGGTTGTTGAAAGAAGTTTCAATTCTGAATATACGAACATAGTACTAGGATGCACAGTTTACTCATATTCTTGCTCACTTGGATGCGCATTGGGTATGGGATCACAATGCTACAAAATTAAGCAATAATATAATACTGCTATATGTAGTCGGGTTTTCACTCAAGATGGGAAATATGGGCAGGTTGGGTAGCTGGTAACTTCTGGTACTGGTCAAAATGGTTTATATTGACCCATGTATGTTCCGTTCAAAAGGTTTAATATTTTTCTAATAATTTTTTTTGTCAAATATTATTGAAAAGTTAATATTATGTCAATAGAAATGAGTATTTTTATGAATAATCTGATTTAGGAGGTTTTATGTATTAATAAAGGAAAGGGTGGAATGTGTTGGACGTCACCTAAATTATATGTCTAATGCATAAAATATCCTAAATCATTTTACTTAAAAACTTTAGTTATTTTTTTCTAATCATATTTGACCCTTAGTTATCTATAGAAGAGTTAGAAATTTCGAACAACAAATATCCGGTTCAATCCACCACTATACCCTGCCCTCCTTAATCTGTCTATTTTCTGCTTCTAATGAAGAGATGCCTCTCTGTTCTTGTTGCAGAAATCAACAGCAGTTGATGTACCTGAAGCAAGTCTTAAGGTATCATGTATTGATATGTTTAATGTAGTAGACTAGTATTTTAATCATGCAGTCATGTGATTGTTATTTTGAACTTTCTTGAAGGAAGTTAACTTGAATCTGTTTTCTTTGCCTTTTCTATTTTGCTTTGTGACTGCTAGGCTACACTTGATGTAAATGTTATGGGACCGATATCTCTTACACGACTGCTACTCCCTCATATGTTGAAGAGAGGTAGAGGACACTTTGTTGTGGTATGTTAACTTGTCATGTTTGTAATTTTATTCATTATATTTTTAATAATAGGCTTACATCTTCATGGTGTTTTTTTATTTTTTTCCTTAAATAATTTTTTTGCTACTTTTTTGTTTAAGGGCTGTTTGGATGTTTGTTTTGTAAGTGATTTGAAATAGTGAATAACTAGAATTTGAAATCAAATGTAATAAAAGTGGTTTGCATGAGATAGTGTTCGTATGTGCTTTTAAAGTTGGTTTACAGGAGATAATGTTTGTATGTGCGTTTGGCTTTTAAAGTTGTAATAATTAGATAATCAGTTGTTTGTGTTTAAAAAGTCTGATTATTCAAGGCATTAACACATGACCAGAAACAAGTTTGGTTATAACACAATGAGTAAATATGTTTTTTTCTGTTTTACCTTTAAATAAATAAATCTTGGTGCAGCTTGTATCAAATTCGTTATCCAGAACTAGTTATTTGATTGCTTTATAATCAAAAGCAGGATCTGTTTAGCCAAACATGGATCTGTTTAGGACCAATTAGTTTTGTGGCAGCTCATACGCATGTTTTTTACTTTTTATAATTGGATTTAAGGTTTTTAGTTTTTTTTTCAAAGTGTATAATTTGGAAGTCCTTAATATCTGCAGATGAGTAGTGCTGCAGGTAAAGCTCCTGCACCAGGTCAAGCAGTATATTCTGCATCAAAATTCGCTTTAAATGGCTACTTTCACTCCTTGCGGTCTGAGGTATACAAACTTAAAATTCTATTAATGTAGACTCTTCATATGCTTTGAGCGGTCTTTTAAGCTGTGTTTAAAAAAAACTTAACAAACTGAAAGGACAGTGTGAAACATCCAAACTACAAGACAATTGTGAACAAACTAAACAATGTTAGCATCAAGCAAAACAGTCTGTAGCTAGAATATGATCTTATTCTATTAAAATCATTAAAAATGTCAGAAAAACAGGAGATTTATGTTATGCCCATTGTCTCATTTATTGAGTAAAACAAGAAACTACAATGGATATCTTAGAGTAAACATTAATGTGAAATTCAGTATTATGGCGGCTAGGATTTTCTTACTGTTGAATATAGTTTCCAAGTAACTAGTTTCACAGTTACCATAAATTCAAGATAATCATCAGTCACATATTTAAGTTCCAGTTACTTTCTTAGTATTTATTTTCTGATAAGTTATTAGTTTGAGATCTTATATTAGGATTCCGTTGGAATTAGATAGTAAACTAGGAAATTTTGTTTATGTGTATATATTTATTTGTTTTGATCATTAATTAATAATAAAGACATGATATTTTAGTTTTCTCATGTGTTTAACACTTATCATGCATTTTATGTCATCTAGCTTTACCAAAAGGGAATCATGGTTACGGTTGTTTGTCCCGGACCAATAGAGACATCAAATGCACCTGGTACAAGCACTTCAGGTCAAAGGGGAGTCAAAGAGGTTAGTGTATATTTTGCAACGGTATCAAAACAAATCAAATAATTCATACACGCATACTGGTAAAATCAATAGGTCAAATGGCCTGAAAGTCTCCCAAGGTGTATATATAATGCCTAAAAGTGTAAAACCTCCAAAGCCATTTTATTTAAACAGATTTGGCTATTATTGAAACAATAAAATTTTCGTAATCATATTTGATACACTATTATTTTGGTAAAATGATTGAAGTTATGGACCAGAAGTATTTAGGCTAATTCATCCGGTAACGAAAATTATCATTTTGACCATCACCCAACATGTTCAACTAGTTTGACCTGCCCATTTTGCCACACTTATATAAAAATTTGCAAGGTTAATTAGGATAAGATGTTAAATATTGTAAAGGGAGTAGCTTTTAGTTGATTGCTTTATGTGTGTTGATTGTAAAATATGAGAACGATTATATGTTTCACAGCGTGCATCTGTATATTGGACAAGTATTTTGCTAAACATCCTATACGCACATGCACACACACTTGACTTGCTACAAGCTCGTAAGTGTAGAAATTTGACCCATTTACTTATGAATGGATCAATTCAGGTTATGCTTTTAATCTAATGGGTAAAAACAAAAAAAAAGCTTAAAAATGTTATAATTAAACTGATTGAAAGTCGCCAAGAGTAAATTATTAAGGCATAAAAGTCTTGAATCATTTTGTTCAAATAATAATCTTATAATTAAAATATTATATTTGTTGTAATTCAGAAGCGAGTACCATCAGAGAGGTGTGCAGAGCTTACACTAGTTGCTGCAAGCCATGGCTTAAAGGAAGCTTGGATATCATATCAGGTGTTTTTATTAGTGTTACAGTCGCATTGTAATTATATATTCTTAGTATTTATATGGTAATATTATTGCTGTTGTCATTATTATTATTACTCTTTTCGAATGTGAACACATATTTATTGTTCTATTACTCTTGCAGCCTGTGCTAGCCGTTATGTACCTGGTACAATACATGCCGTCTGTTGGATTTTGGTTAATGGACAAGGTACAATTTTTATCAGTTCTTTTCTTTTTTCTTGTTTATTTTGTTTCATTAGCAATTTATTATGTTTTAAGCCTTCCAAGTTCGACACGTTAGGCATTAGATAGTCAATTAAATATAAAATGCACATGAAAAGGGGTTAATTGCCTATAGATTGATTAGCTCATACATACACGTACACACACACTGTTTTAAGTTTTCTTAGAGGCGGCAAGATGAGCGGTAAGGGTACCTGGTTCCCTTACCTGGTTAAAATGAGTTTAGGTTGAAACATGTCAGTTTTAGTACAGGTCAAAATAGAGCGAGTCAAATTAGGTTGACCAGCAAAAACTTTTTTGTCCAGTTTTAATTTTCTTTTAGATAATTAGTGCATTAAATTTTGTTAAAGCCTATATATACAGTAATAATTAGTTTTTTTTAGAGTTAATCTCGGTTTTCGTCCCTGGGTTTTGCAAATTGTCTCCACTTGAGTACCAACGTTTATTTTGTCTCCATTATTGGCCTGAGTTTTGCAAATTGTTTCTATTTTCGTCCTTTTAACTAACGGTGTTAAGATTTTCTGTTAACTGAGTGTTAAAAAGACCAAAATATCCCTAAGGGCTATAAAAGAATATGACCAAGGTGACCTTTCACTTCCTCTCACACTCTCCCTCTTTCTTCTTTCTTCACAACACCACACGCCACCGCCACCATACGCCACCAGCACCACACACCACCGCCGACACACACCACAACGCCACACATCACCGCCACCACACATCACCGCCGTCGACACACACCACTGCACCTCACACCACCGCACCGCACACCACCGATCTTGAGTTCTCGTGGATCTAGGTTTTTGTGACGGTTTTAGTTGAAGACTCAAACCAGATCTTCTTCATCGTATTCTTACTCAAACCATATAGATCTAGGTTTTTGTGACGGTTTCAGTTGCAGACGGAGGTGGGGATGTGTGCTGGCGGTGGTGTGTGGTGGCGGTGGTGTGTGGTGGCGGTGGTGTGTGGTGCGGTGGTGTGTGGTGGTGGTGGTGGTGTGTGGTGCGGTGGTGTGTGGTGCGGTGGTGGAGCCTTTTATGCATTAAAAATTGACTTTGGATAACGTTTGACCCCATCTGATCTATTCCCGCTTAACACAATAAAACGTTATTCAGAATTTGTGGGATATCGTATGTGGAGCCCACCAAATATCAAGCTTTTCTCATTAATCATAACATATATTGAACCTTTATAGGCCACCAAAATATGTATCTAGTTTCGTTTATATCAAACACGACCCAACCATGACAAAACATTGTAATAACGACCCACCATAGGGTTTTGTTATTCAGATCGCTGCTTTTTGATAGATCGACGCAGGGGCTTTTATGTCTTTATCTAACATTTTAAGGGCATTTTTGTCATTTGGTATAAACGAAACCAGATATATATTGTACACATAGATGACCTCTAGATAGATACATTCTCCTTGATTTATCATTTGACAATCTTATAAAAAACTGGTGATAGTTTTATCTATTTTGTGTTACATATCATCTTAGAAACATAGAAAGT
Organism: Flaveria ramosissima; assembly: GCA_025215565.1. Classification (NCBI taxonomy): domain Eukaryota; kingdom Viridiplantae; phylum Streptophyta; class Magnoliopsida; order Asterales; family Asteraceae; genus Flaveria; species Flaveria ramosissima. The sequence continues at coordinate 16,322,753 of CM046035.1, forward strand.
ATAACGCTATTTATCATTGATGTCAAACGTCATCAGATTGGGGCAAAACGAGTAGAAACGGCTGCGCAAAAGGGCAATACATACTCGATCAACCTACTCTTCAATCGAAAGAAGGATTAACTGTTTTTTGTGGCTACAAGCTAGTAGTGGATCAATCATTTCGGTACAATAAATTGTATTCTTCTTAGTGAGTTCTTCCTTAAATCATTCTCTTTCTCTTTCTGATCATATTGTAACAGTTCTCATTAATGGCAGTTGAAGTTTATAGAAACTTTTTATCAAAATAATGGAAACTTGAATCGGTTGACAGTTTGTTTAAAACTAGCTAGGTCCTTAAACAGACTACAAACCGAATCAAAATGTGAGTTTTTATAGTTTGAAAATTTGAATACAAAATAACTGGCGTTTGAAGTTCGAAAATAAATGGAATTCAATAGCAAGTATAGTAGATATAACAAATATGCTTTTTAAATGAAACTAGTAGTAAGCCCCCTCGCGTTGCGGATGACGGCTTAAAACCGTGCCAAGCAGCATCAATTTCACACCACCATGAAAGATCACCAAGACCGCAAATATTCATATTAAAAAGGAAATAAGAATGGGAAACCCAAATTTCTTTTTAATCCAATTCATTAAAAAGTTCACGTCCTATTGTTTTTATTTCTGTCTTTTAAATAATCTATCTATACTAATAAAAGAATGTTTTTGGGACACATGTTATAATTCTAGATCACCTAAATCTAATTTTTCTACTTTTCTCTCCTATTAAATAACTAAATAAATATTAATTAATGATATTATTTATTTTTTTTATTAAGGATATTTTTTAATAAATTAAAAAAATAGTTCTTTATTTTTTGTTCAACCCGTGCAATACAAAGAATGCTAACCTAGTATATTAATAAAAAGAAATAACCCATTTGAATAATACTAATTAAACATTAAAAAAGAAAAATATTAATTAAAAACTAATGTTGAAACCGTAAGAAGAAAAATAGTATAAGATTCTCACATTTTCTCACATCATCTCTTTCTTAAAAGCACACTCCGTTCTCTTTTCTTAATCACTCTCCCTCTCTTTTTCTAATTTTTTTATTGAAAGGATCTGTATTTCTAGATTCAACATCACCGCCACCGCTGACCACCACCACCACCACCGCTGACCGTCGTCGTTCTGTTCGTCTTCTTTTCTTCTAAGATGACTACGTACCACAAGTTTAGGCGGTGGGGATGGAGAGGGTGGGGATTAGGGGTTGGTTGGTTGACGACGATGGGGGGTTGCTGGAAGGTGATCATCGGTGGTGGGTTTGAAAATTTCATTTAGTAATATATGTTGTATATATACATCAAAGCATATGATACAACAACTATATGCACAAATAAAACTTAAAGCATGTTGTACAACACCATGATGCACATTTAACTTGGTAATTAGTATTAGTTTACATTATTTATTTATTTATTTATATATTTATTTATTTATTCTTTTACACTTACAATCCAAGTTTACTTTTTACTCGAATATCAACAGTTTATCATATTTTGACAAAGGTCTAATTCTATATCAATTTATTTGAACAATAAAATTTCTTAGATGCTCAACCGGTTCGGATTACAACCCGGTTTGATGAGGGAAATCCAAACCCTATCCTAACTGATTTTGGTTGGTTCTCAACCGGTTCGGGTCCAAACCGGTCTAAAAAACCGGTTTTTTCCTTTAAAACACAAAAAAGAAACAAATAATATGACTAAAAATTCTCTTATATTTTAATATTAAAGATTAAAGACTTACAAGCTTGAACAAAAAGTTACAAGTACTAACATTATATTTATTTAAAAAAAAAACACAATCAAATAAAACAATTAACAATATAAGAGTTTAATTCTCGCCCCCGGAGCCCGAACTAGCACGTAAGTATTCATCAAACACGGCTTTATCGTCGGTCATTCCAGGTGTCAAACCACCTTCTACCTCGTCCTCGTATATCTCGGCTTCGTATTCTAGTTCGCCTTCGAGTGAGGTTTTATATTTAATTCTTTTGGCCACATCCAAATAATCTTTCAAGCTAATGGACATCTCGACCGCTTCAAGAGTGAGTCTTGTTCTCCGTATGGATATAACACTGCCACTAATAGAAAAATCAGATTCCGAAGCTACCGTAGAAGCTTGGACAGTTAGTGAATCTCGGGTCATGGAGGCTAGTATCTGAAATTGATCTTCTTACCTTTGCATCAATGCAACACATCAAAATTCTTAAAATCTTGTGCACTAAAACCGGAAAAAAGTCCATCCCACCATAAATCCCGAGTCCGCTACTCGGGGCGTTACTCCGTTGTCATTTAGTAAAGTATCATACAAATCACACATTGGATTACTTGAACTTCCCGTAAATGCCACGTTTCTCATTATATCACGAATGTTTGATGATGTATCATATTTAATGGCATAAACATCAAACATATTAGAGTATTTTTTATTAAAATAAGTTTTTATGGTTTGAATATAAAATGGGTTGTCATCCAGTAGATCTAAGTCATAAATTATTTTTCCAACAAAGTTTCAACCCCTCCTTTATTTAAGAAAGGGTTAAACACGACGGAACATGTAATAACCGCAAACATTTCTCTAAAATATGTTTTTAATTTTTCTTTTATTGGTGATATCATATTAAAAAAGGATGGTCCTCTATTGAAGTCAATAAATATATTTGGTTAAGTACCAAAGTACTTGTGGGATAATAAATCCCGATAAGTATATATTTTGTTGGAGCTAAAAATATCACGTAACATTTGTTTAAAAGCGTCTTTTACTGGTTCAATCATTTTTAAACCGTCTTAAATAGTTTAATTTATAATGTGTGCACCATATCAACTATGAAAAAAGTACTGTTACAAATCGGTTTATATTTATTTTTAATTGTTCGATTTCACGCATATTATTTGACGCATTATCAAAAGATATTGAAGAAAGTTTAGTTTCTAATTTATATGTTTTAATAATTTTGTCTAAAATATAAAATAAATTTTTACCGGTGTGAGGATAATCAAACAATTCAAACGAAATCGTACGTTTCATCATTTATCACGTATCGGGTTGTACCCAATTGGGCGGTGACACAAAAGTACGAGTCCGGTGGACCGTGTGGAGTAGACCAAACATCATTAAGTAAAGTTAACACCGGTTTCTAAATTTTGAAAACAAGAAATTAATACATTTTTAGATTTTTTTTCACATTTTTAAACAACCTAGCCATATTATTGTTGCCAATGGGTTTTGGGCCTTTAGCGGTACCTTTTTTGTGTAGGGTTTTGGATCTGAACAGTCATCGGTTCTTGTTTGTTATAGCGGCCATGCGAGTGGAACACAGCTGTTTCCGGCAGAATCTCTTCTGGCAACATCGTTCTTGATTGTAGTTGCCGTTGAAATGGCCCATGCCACGTGTAACATCCTAAGCAATCCCACATCGGTCGTGGACAACAGAGATTCTTGGTTCATAAGAAATATTCTACCTCTAATATCACCAACGCGTTGTCGGCGTATTGACTGTGAATGAGAGGAGAACTCCATAGTTAAGCGTGCTTAGGTGGCAGCAATCCAGGGATGGGTGACCTCCCTCGGAAGTTTTCACCCAAGCAACCAAAAGCAAATCTGTGAGCTCCTCGTGGTCAAAGCGGACAATATTGGTGGTATAAGGGGCTGAATGTTACAGAATGGTATCAGATCCACTCCTGTGTCGTTCGGGATAGTGGGGCAAACCTCATCAGGATGGTGAATCCCCGGGGGTGTTTAGAGGGACACCTTAGGCAAATCCCACATCCATAGATCAGATGGTGGGGAAAACCTCATCGAGGACGATGAGTCCAAAGAAGGGGGCGATTGTAACATCCTAGGCAAATCCCACATCGGCCGAGGATAGTAGATATTCTTGGTTCATAAGGAATGTTCTACCTTTAATATCACCATCGCGTTTTGGGCGTATTGGTTGTGGATGAGAGGAGAACTCCACAGTTAAGCGTGCTCATGTGGAAGCAATCCAGGGATGCGTGACCTCCCTTGGAAGTTTTCACTTGGGCAACCAAAAGCAAATTCGTGAGCTTCTCGTGAGCAAAACGGACAATATTTGTGGTATAAGGGGTTGGATGTTACACCACGTCTCATTGATTCGATGTTTTTAATATTTCAAGTGAGTTTTCCCCTGCTTCCTTTTGTGTTTAAGTCGATGACAACGAGTGTACACTCGTCTGAGACCACTGTTGTTGGCGATGTCTATTCCAGCAACACGTTCCGTGGCTACAATATGTTGGTTTGATGTTTTTGTGGTTTCAGTGGAGTTTTCTCCGAGTTCCTTTATGTGTTTGAGTCGATAACAACTAGTGTACATTCATTCAAGACCATTGTTATTAGTTTGTCATTTGGTGTTGAAAGATATTACGAACAACTTCATTGTGTTGTAGAGTGGTGATGATATTGACTCTGTTGGCATCTAAACCAGGGTTTTGTATGCTCTTTTACACCTACCTCTAATTTAGTTGGGTGTTTACGGTTATGATGGTCGCTTAATATTCATTAGTGTTCATTTGGCTTAGATTTGGTGTCACATTGGTTGTCTAATGACCATTTGGTTCTTCTTTTTGGTGTTCAATGACCACTACCGTTCGATGTTATATTTTACTGATAATCCTAGATATGCTTTTGTTGTTAAGTATCATGGGGAAACCGCTACTCTTATGTCGTCTATGGGTCATGAGCACATGCTTTTGATGTTCATGGTTTTGATGATTGACCAGTTGTTATTTAAACCTCGATTTTGGTTGTTTTCTACCCTCTGACAGTTCATTTCGTAGCTTATCAGACTGATTTTAAAGACATGTTGTATTATTTTGCCACTTGAATATTGGCAGGTGATAAGCAACGAGTACACAAATAAAAGAACTAGAGTTTGTTGTCTTGGCATGGTAAACAAGTGTTTGCAAACACAAACGAGTCACCATTTTCGAGCCTTCTAATCTAGAATTTTATCCGTGGTTGTGTAAAAATCAATTTAAACCCGTTGCGAAGTGTGGGACGATCTCACTAGTTTAAACTTAATCTAAATCTTTTGAATCCATTTATAGAATAAAACCAAATTAAACAAAACAAAAATAATATTATTTGTATACTGAATTGGAAATGTCGGTAGGGTTTCCCACTGACATGCCATGTGGCAGCTTCTAATTAGTCCACGACATTTAGTTTTTATATTTCTGTATTTTACACACTATTGCATAATTATTATCATAAATGTATTAGTAGGCTGAGGTGATTAAATAGTTTTGATGTCAAAGCGTGGCATCTGGGTTCGAGTTATTTTAGGCTCCAGGTTTTCCCCTTAATTTTCTTGCTAACTTTTTTCTTTACCATTCTTAATATCTTTTTATATAAAGTTCATTATAAAAGATATTATGGTATTAAATTTATACCTTTTTAGCAAGTTATTATTACTGGGGAATGCTTGTAACAAAGTTCACAAACACTCCACAACGTGATATTAACCATATTGGTGTCATCGTACGGCTAAGCCACGATGTGCAAGAGTAAATTGTTTTAATGTACATTCCGCAACGTGTGTAAAGAAGTTCGTAAATGGTGGTCATACCGAGGTGCGTAGATACGTGGATGTCACTGTAACAAATATCGCAAACGCGCTATGAACCATGTGAATGTCATCATAAAACCCCACCGCTAATTACTCGTTATTATTCAATAAACTAATCGTCACACTTTAATAAAAGACTAACTAGGGACACGTGGTAACACCGTATTACTCCTCACAAGTATTTTTCGATTATCTTTCCTCTTAAATAATTACATTAATAGCTAATTTTTTTAAAATTAATTTTTTAATAAATTAAGAAAAATATGTTTTTATTAATGTTATTTCTAAATAATTTTTTTATAAAATAATATTTTTTTCTAAAACATCAATTTTTTTTTAAAACTACAAAATATTTTTAAATTGGTGTTAAATAGTAAAATTTTTATAAACCAAACATATTTAAAAGTAAGAATTGTAATAAGAAAAAATTTAAAAATGATATTTCTTAAAACGGTTTGTTTTGTTAACAATTTTTTTTGAAAAAAACAAAAAATAGGTTAAAAAAAGTTAAAAAGGTTGATATCATTGATTTATTACTTATAGTTTTTACTAATATGTAATTTTAATCATATCTTATTTTAAAATATCATTTTATAAATTAACAAATTTTCATATTATTATATATTATTGATTTAAACCGTGTAAGAAACAACTAACTAAAACTAGTACATTCCATTATTTAACCTTTATATACAGCTTACTAAAACTAGTATATTTTATTGATAACCTAATTTAACAAGTGTAGAGGTGGGCTTAAAAACCGGGTTCGGACCCGACCCGGACCCGGGTACGGGTAGTACCCGATGAGAGGTATACCCGGGTTGGACCCGTTTAAACCCATAGGGTTAGAACCGGTTTTAGATTTTGAGTTTTTTAGTGAACCCGACCGAACCCGGCCCGGTTGAACACACACACATAAGAAACGAAAAGAAGAAAAAAAAGTGAACCCAGTATTGGACCCGGTTCCGGACTCGACCTGGACCCGACCCGACCCGACCCGGATATAGTGGGTAGGGTTTTTGAGTAAGTGAATCCGACCCGGGTTCATACCCGGTTTCGCCTCAACCCGGGAACAAAAAAACCCGATTGAGTCAAACCCGGTTTGTACCCGGATTCGGGTTTGGGTACGGCCCAAACACGTTTTGCCCACCTCTAACCAAGTGCTTATTAATGGACTAGCAGTGCTATATAATTAACATCAATATTTTGTTTTGTTTTTCATTTTTCTTCTAAAAAACACAATGAAAAAGGTATATTTCCAGTCGATTGAATTACAAATAAAAGTTATATAATGAAAGAAAGACCATTTCACTAACCTATAAACCAATACTAAAAATCTTAGACTTTACAAATATGAATTCTAAAACAAAATTATTAATTTACTTTTACATACAACATACATTCAAAAGTTTAAATTATTGTAGTCGTTTACGCAAAAAAATATACCATGTTAAATCTAGAGTCTTGTCTCAAAGTATTTTAATTATCACAAACGCGTTAAGAGGCATAATCATCTCATAATCAAGAATTTAAACAGCGTAAACACGTCTAAACATCATCTCATGCTATCACTCTTTGTTACGTTATTTATGACATAAACATTTCTAGATCGCAACGCCAAACATAGCTTAGGTGGGTCCTCTAGACTATGGACTTTTAATGAACGATCCGACTCTGGTCAACATCAACGGGGCTCAAGCTCGTAACCATACTAGTCAAGCTGGCTTAGTTCATAATGTCTTATCCAACTTGAAAGTTGAGCTCGTATTTAACTTGTGTATATGGTGTGTAACCTAAAGGTATTATAGAGTGTAATAATGGTGTTCCTCACAAGGGTTTGAGAGTCTAGTCTCATGATAGATATCGGTGTAGATTTAAGAGTTGGTTAAGAGAGTGTATGAATTAACCGTTAAAAAAAGCAACTTGTGTATAACTTGAGAGTTGAGCCAGCTTGTGGCTCGATGTGTAGGCTCGTTTCAGTATATAACAAACATACCTAGTGAAATCTCACTCAAAGAGTAGAGACTTGGTCGTTTCAATACACCGTCATCCCTAATTTGATTACTTACACAAACTTTACACACCAATCACCAATATGTTTATTCCCTCCAAAAAATCATCTACTCTAGAACCAAAACACAATATCTTAAACTTCAACAAGCAAAATACTTTATGGCACAAACAATATGGCAACAAGGATTAACTACCTAATTTAAAGGCATCTACAAAGAGGCCTAAACAAACACCAGCTTTCCAATAGTTTACCAAAACTATCAAGGATTCAAACCTCCTGGTTCTACGGCTACTACCATCGCTAGCACTGGTGGTAGATGAAGTGGACTTTTTGTACATAAGCATACCGATACCCTCGATTGCTGCCACCACCACACCCGCCACTAAAACATCCCAGTCACCGGTTTGGCCGAGGATGGTGGCTAGTGCGTTGGCCGTGTAGAAACCGAGGAGGAGGAGAAATACCTTCATGGGGAAGTTTTTTCTGGCTGAGTTTAGCTTTTCCAATAGCTCTCTCCCGCCTGCACTGACTAGGCGGCCCAATCTTGTTTGGCCTAGACCTGTTGGTGTGTCGCCATTGATGTTTTCTTGGTCACCATTGCCTGGTAAACCACCCGTGTTTAAAGCAAATGTCATTTCCATGCTACGTTGTCTTCCTCGGAAACTGTTGCAAAGAATAGACCACATTGGGGTTATTTAAAGACTTTAGGGTTTAGCACAATGTGGTTACACTTGATGTATCAAAATGAGCAGGTTGAATAACGGGTCAAAACAAGTAAAATTTATACGGGTTTGGTTGGTCTAACACACTTTTTGTTCATTTTTTTTCTTTTTATACATTATTAGTGTCAGTTAAGATTATAAAAGTTTATTGTCTCAATAAAAATTTAGTTGAGTTGAATGATTTAGTAGGTGTAGTTAGAAGATTATAAACAACATTCGTCCCGTTTCATTTTAACCTGATTATTAGTTTTACTTGTTTTGATCGGTTGGAGATACAACATAACCCAAACTGACATATTAACAAGTACACATCACAACTTGGAAGTGCTATTGCCAAGTATTTGTATCAATGGAACAATGAAATTAGTAATTCAGAAAAAACTGCTGTACCATAATAACATTTTAATAATTATATGCATATAATAGAAAGCGATTAAAGGAATCACTTAGGCATCCACTCAATTGCCACTTAGGCGATGAAGCGCTATAAAGCTCATTTAACTGCCTAGGGTTGGTTAACACACTTTTCAAACACAATTTGAACACTATGATATGGTAAGGTTTATTAAGCAAGGGGGTCCAGGTACTTGCTGAAAATAATAAAAAGGTTAAGAGTTGTTTTTATTCAAGCAATTAGTTTCCTATTCCTAGTTGATTTCTCTTTAATTGTAGTTACTTGTTTATCAAGACTCTTACTAACACAATTTAGGGAATAAGTAATTCATCATGGTTCTATTCATTGGATAGAAATTGAATCTTTCAACTTTTGGGATGGCCCTACTTTCCGAACTATAAGAATCTTTGTTGATTTCTTCGCTTTCTTCTTTATTTTAGCAATAACACCCAATTTGATTCATATAACTTGTGCGAAATTTACAGTAATTTGACACCGTATATGAAATGTTACAAGTAAGCACCTAAAACTTAAGTAACACAATTACACAAGAAATGGCAAAAGAAAAATGATACCAAAGCATTCTAGTGAACAAAGGCAAAATTACTGAATAGAGAACAGAGCATGCTTTCAGTTGCTGTGAGATTTACAGTAATTTGACACGGTATATAAAATGTTACAAGTAAGCACCTAATAGTTAAGTAACACAAGAAATGGCAAAAGAAAAACGATACCAAAGCATTCTAGTGAACAAAGGCAAAATTACTGTATAGAGAACAGAGCATGCTTTCAGTTGCTGCAAAGTAAAACATCTTTAAAATTGCTATATATATTTAAAAAAAAACAACACTACACAATTTAACCATTCTAATACGAAAGGCACAATTACTGGATAGATGACAGAGCAAGCTTACAGTTGGTAAATTAAAACACATTTAATTACTAGTATAAAAATGCTCATCTTTCAACCTGTAGTGCCGTGTATGTTTTTAGTTTTTGGTCAATGTCATTTCTAATTTAAAAATTGTGCTGCATACCTATGGACAAGGAGTGACTAAACTTTTAGCCACTGCAACTAATTTATATTTCTAGGCAGTACCTAAATTTTTGTAACAGAGTAATTTTCAGAGTTACTTTTATATAGGTTATATTTCACCTATCATTGCTAATTTAGTAATTTCCATTTCTAGACAGTGCCTACAATTTTAGAACTACCTTAATTTAGTTTGGATTTTGTTGGGGTTCAGTAATCAGTGCATTATCAAAAGGACATGTCAGCAAATCAACCGCTGTTATCTAGAAATTGAGAAACCAACCAAGCTTCTAAGAAGGGCAAATCTAAGATCAATGGTGACAAAAAAAACTCAACAAGTTCTATATTTAGGATAATTTCAAGAAGTTTTATAACAACAATAATTTCAAGATAACAAGATAGCTTTTTATTGACAAATCTGTCCCATAAAAACTGCTAGATGAAAAACAAGACCAAGAAGTCAAATACTCTCCATAAGGATGCCTAAGGTAGAAAAAATAACAGGATGGACATCCTATTTGCGTCTAAAGTTTAAAATTTTTAACATTAAGTCGATCATTCACTTCATATTGTTGGACCAAGAAAATAAAAATCATGTCACTGAATATGGATCCTTGTGGCCCAACCCAACAAGATTCATGATCATATTGGCTATAAAGTTTCATACACAATAGCTAAGTATGTTTATCATAATGCATAAAGTAAACTTAATATCCTTGGCTAGACTATATGGTGTCAATGCAAATTGGGTGTAGGTTTTGTGGTGTCCATGGTTTAAAAAAACGGCCGAGGCGTGCCTCGAGGCGAGGCGCCCAAAAAACGAGTATGAGGCGTCGCCTCAAAGGGTTATTATGTTTGTGCGCATCAGGGAGCTGAGGCGCTAAGAAAAGTTGCGCCTCAGAGGGTTTTACCGTTTGTTTTTTATGTTTTAAACTCTTTGTGTCAGTTTCAAACATTCCATGTCTTTTCAATGTGTGTTTTTGATCTTTTTGATGAATATGATGATGTTTTTGAGCTTAGTTTGTATTTTATTTTGAGCTTAGTTTGTATTTTAATTTTTATAAGATATATAATTTTTATATTTATTTTTTAGTTCATCTTACGCCTCGGTTCGCCTCAAGGCTTACCCCTCATTACGCAAAGGGAAAACGCCCCGAGGCTCGATTCTGTACTTTTAAACTTTGGTGGTGTCAATGTGACATAACAGGTATTCTCAAGTCTATACATTTAAGGTCTTCTTAGTGATCGTGCCGGGGTGATAATGGTATTTGTCGGTTCAGTACAAGTCATCTAGGTGACATATTCAACCACTAAAGCAAACTAATGTTTCAAATTGTTGCTAATTACAAGCACTGTCTCAAAACTTCCATCTATTGGCTGCAAGACAACAGTATCTGGTAACCCAAAAACTTATTGTAAAATATAAAACCAGAAGGCTTCCCTCACCAATTTTGGACGCTTATTCACATTCTGCAACTGAACTGAAAATTTACCACTTGCACTATAAATTAGTGTTAACACCAAATGCACCATTCTAATCACGAACCAAACACAGCTTACAATCACATTCTACAGCTGTATAATTACTCAACATATGCACAGAACATCATAGTAACATTAACAGGAAGGTAAAACTAATCATTCAAGCATAAATTACAGTTAAAGGTAGTTACCTTTTGTTACGGAAATGCGATATACTTGTGAACAAACTATGTTTATCCCTCCAGTGAAGCGCTGAATCGGAATTCTCCTTAACAATGGCACGTTCATCACTTTCACTAACAACCGTCGACCACGAACAGTACTTCAACGCCAAAATTTGAAATCCACAAGCCATCGACTGTCAAAACATCACATCAAGCATCAATTCAACTCTCAAATCCAACTATTCACACATCTCAAAAATTGCAAGGGTTTTGAGATTCCGCAAGCCGCGAAGAACAATTAATGAATAATCGACTAACATTAGTGTAATCAGAAACACAAAAACACAAAGTCAGATTCAACTGGAGAAAACAGCGATGCGTAGGGTTTTTGAAAGGGGAAACAGCTGTAGAAACAGAAATCGCTCGAGAAAAAGTGCTACGATGTGTATAATAAGCTAATGATGTGATAATGCAAAGCATTTTGAAGATTACCGATGGAAATTACAGAAGAATTCGCATGGAGTTGCAGTAACGATGTGGACGATGTAGACGATGAGCAAGAAGTTACTAGATGTTTTGAGAATGTAAGAAACAACTAAAATAAGGGATGAATGTTGTGTTTATACTAAAATGAAGGGTTTGAACTGCAATTTTAAACTTTTTTAATGGCTATAAGAGAATTGATAGTCTATTTAAGAGAATGCATAGTATATTTCATTTATTTATTCATATATATGTAAAATTCATTAATTTTTATTTTTTTTCAATTAAATAATATTTTTTATTATTTTTCTTTCTCTCACTCACAACCAGTATTCCCAGAGTCTCATTTAACAGAAGAAATAAAAGTAATAAATGGAAAACAAAAAATAATTATATTCTGAGTTCTTTTAGTAAAGGAAACGGAAGAAAACAAAAAAACTTTATGTTACCGAGTTTTTTAAATGAAGAAAATGAAAAAAAAAAATTGAAAGGAAATGAAAAGAAAAAAATAAAACATTATTATTTTTTCATTGCTTTCAAATTCTGAAACACAAAAATTTAAAATGTCTTTTTATTTCTCTTTATTTTTTCTCTCCTTAATTTTCTTTCTCTTCATGTTTTTTCTCTTGCTAATTTCCTTTCACTTTTTTTTTATTTTATTTTCTTTCGTTTATTAAACTCCGGAACGCAGCGTAAACGAGTCAAGCTAGGGTGGACTTGGCTTCGACTCGCTTAAAAGTCGAGTCGAGCTAAGCCGCTCGTTTATCTTAGTGAACTCGATTCAGTCTCGTGAGTCAACTTAGTTTATATTTTTAAGAAAGATAATTGTTTTATATTATATATATAAAGTTTACTATACAAAGTTAAAAAAAATTTGTCCGAAGTGTGTGAAGTACTTCCAACCATTGATTTAATATATAAATGGTTTAGATTATAATTACACATGGAATAATAGCCGGAGGGTAAACTTGAAAATAGTCTGCAATTGTTGATTTTTTTGAAATTCCCCCAGTTTTTTTAAACGTGTATAACTTTTTTATACGACATTATTTAAAAAAAATTACACCATAAATTCGAGCATTTTATTCTCTTTAATTTGAGTATAGTATTTCTATATTTAAAAAAATCAACACTTTGTTTTTAAAACGTCTATGTGTTATGTGTATAACTTGCGTGATTATTAATTACGTAATTATGAAAATAACCTGCGTGATTATTAACTGAGTAATTATGAACATAACTTGCGTAATTATCATATAACTTACGTAATTATAAATATAAACTGCGTAATTGTTTTTTATAACGTTAGTAATTTTACGTTGCATAACAACATATAAACTTGCGTAATTATGTATCTTTTATCTGTTATGATGCAGACGAAACTACCTATCCGTCAGAAAACACGTGTTGCACCTTGCTGACTTCGTACGCTTCACTGGAAAATTACACTTTGTACAGTAACCGACTATATATATATATATATATATATATATATATATATATATATATATATATATATATATATATATATATATATATATATATATATATATATAACTTGGTAAAAATATAAAAAATACGAAATTGACATTTAAAATACTATGATTATTAAAACTAATATTTCGCTATAAAATATTAAAATGACTATATTTATGATTATTTAAATATAAATACTTATAGGTTTATTTATAGTTTATATAAATTATAATTTAGCTATTATTTTAAATAAGCTAATGAATGAGTCGGTGAATAAACCAACGAGCCAACTAACAAACGAGTAATGTGTTGAGTTGACATTGATTCGGACGTGAAACCGAGCCAAGCATTTTTTATTCAAATAAACATTTTCAAGTTATTTTTGAACAAGCTACGAACGTATAAACATGTTTTTTTAAACAAACCAACCCCACAAAATACGATTATCCAAATATACGTACACATGAAATACTTTTTTTTTAACGACAAACGAATAATTTTTAAAATGGTTCACTTTTATTAATACTCCATTGCAACATTCTCCAATGTTCTTGAACAACCTTGAGCAAATAACTTTCATAAACCCACAAATCAACCACCAAATTTGAGCACACGATCAATCGATAACGATGGATGACACCAAGATTCAAGAACTGAAGTCCTTCGTCGAAAGCTGTCAATCAGACCCTTCAATCCTCCATAACCCATCACTAGGGTTCTTCAAAACCTATCTCCAGAGGTATAATCACCCAAAGTAGTTATTTTTCAACGATTTTGAGCTTATTGATTTGTTCGATTGTTTGTTTCCAGCCTCGGCGCCAAAATCCCACCTGCGTCAACACCGGTGAGCCCTAATTTTGAACTTATTGTATCGATTTAGTGTCTGTTTGTCGTGTGATGACAGTATGGTTGTTTACCAAATTGAAGAGATTGTGAAGTTGAAAGATGAACGGATTACAGTACTATTTTGGGGTTTGATCATTGTTTTGTATTTATGAGTATAAAACATATACATGTTCGGTTCCGAGTTTCAAAATGTACTAAATTGTTAAACTACCAAACCGAAAAGAACCGTATGGATCTCAAACAGGCCGACTTGATTCGTTCGGTTGGTTCAAATGGTCTTTTAACTTGCAGCCCTGATTCTACTGATGCCTTTTTTATTTACTTACTTTTCTATACATTTTTTAATTATATGCTTTGGTTTAATGTTTCTTTGTTGATGTTACCAAAATTTTTGTGAAGGGGGCTGAAAATGGACACACATCCAATGAGGATATTATTGAGTCTGACTTGGAGCTAGATGATTCTGATGTCATTGAACCTGATAATGACCCTCCACAAAAGGTAGTAAAAATGGATGGATTTTAACTTGGTCAACTACCTTTAAACAATATTCCTTTTTTTAATCTTATTATCGACTTTTCACCTTTGGTTTCAGATGGGTGATCCCTCAATTGAAGTTACCGATGAAAGTCGTGAACTTGCGCAAGATTTGAAGTCAAAGGCTCTTGAGGCAATCTCTGAAGGCATGTTCTATATATTGTTGAGGTGGGAAAACTGGACGGGTGGTTTGGGTAGCAGGTCAAAAGGGGTTCAGGTTGAAACAAGTCCATTTTTAGTACGGTTGACCGACAAACACTCTTTCTTACATGTTGTTTGATGAGTTGAGTTAATTATGACAATATTATCATGCTAATAATTTGAATCTTTGAATAAAATGAATTCTGTATGCATTGAAATAGTGTTTGTGCGAGTAGGCGACTTTCAACCTGTTTGACCTGTTCAACCCAATTGACCCATTCCCCTTTTAGCTAAATGTTTTGACCCATTTGAGATCAAATGCAGTGTATTTTTTAAGTAAATGGGTCAAAATTGCCACCTTTAAAATGTTGACGCATTTTTATTTAACCTGTCTACTAGTCTTTGAAAAAATATGTATGTTGTAGGTAAACTTGATGAAGCCATAGAGCACCTAACTGAAGCTATAACACTCAATCCAAGTTCAGCCATATTGTATGCAACAAGAGGTATTTCTCATTTGCGAAAAAAAATTAAATATTTAGGTGGTATTTAGATGTGTGTGCAAAGTGATTATTGTGACTTGAAAAATCACAATCAGATAACCGGGAAGTATGTTTTGGTTAAAGTTAGGGATATTCAGGTGACTTTACATTGGTTATCAGTCTTCTTACATCAACTTAGGGGTTTTTGGATTTGCGTTTTGGATCTAATTATGTGATTATTACCGTTTGATGACAAACAACAAAGCTTATTTTTTAAGGGTAAAATGAAATTATGAAAATGCCCTTCTTTTGACCTAAATTGAGAGACATTTACTTGTGTTTTACAAAACGTCTTATGTTTCATGACAAAAGAATTACTTTTGGGTCATTTTTATATACTAATTCTCATGAGAATGTATCAACAGTTTCAAGCATATGAACATATTAAACAATATCACTAAACACTATCTTCTACAACCGTTTTCATTACAGTTGGTTATCACATTTTGATTATCTAAAACCACATGATCACTTCCAAAACATAGATGTAATTATCCAGATATCCCCTTGTTACCCATTTCTTCAAATTTGATTGTTTGGGCCTGTAATTATCAGAAAGTTAGATTCAAAATCAGTATTTGCCAACCTCTCAAATTAATTATCTCAATAGCCAGATTTTTACAGCAACATCCGCCGCACGCCGTTCCAAATTTGATTATTTTTACCTAAATAATCTGAAAATGAATGGAACTCAGTTTCCGTTGAACATCCAAATCTGATTATTTATAATCATTTTAAACACATCGAAACATTTCCTAACCGTCTTCCTTTTGATCTTTGGTTATTTATATCTTCATATTTTATACATAATTGCAGCTAGTGTATATGTACAACTAAGAAAACCAAATGCTGCAATTCGAGATGCTGATGCAGCTTTACAGGTCTGTCTTTACACCTTTACTAATAATGCGTATAGAAATGAAGTTTACTGTTTTTCCTATTTTCGCAACCAACTTCAGTTTGCTTGATTTTATCTGTAAATTGCTAAGTCAGCATTACTTGCATCAAAATATCTGAAAATAATAATTATCACATGTTTGCAAAAATGATCTTTTTCCAAAAATTTCTACTTAAAAATAAATATTATATATTACATTACATGCCATGTGGCTTATCATATAAACTATACTGACAAAGAAGGCAGCATGCTAACAACTTTTGAAAATCCAACACGTAATGACGTGTTGCTCGTTGGACAGATCAACTTTTGCTGTAATCAGTAAAATAATGAGTTGGTTTTCATTTTGTGCTTAATTTGAAGTTGGTTGCTAAATGGGAATAAGTGTGAAGTTTGTTTCCATTTTGTGTAATCCGCCCTAATGGTTACGGCTTAACGGCCTTAACCTGTCATCATATTACTTTTTCAGATCAATGCTGACTCAGCAAAAGGCTATAAAATGCGTGGAATGGCAAGGGCTATGCTTGGTCTTTGGGAAGATGCAGCACGTGATTTGGGTTTAGCATCAAATTTAGATCATGATGAGGAAATTGGTTCAACTCTTAAAAAGGTGTTTCTTTTTCTCACACCTCTTCATTTTTTTAAATGGTGGATGAAACCAGTGGATACATAGCTTGAATTTTTTTTATTTTTTGAAATTCCATTTTGCATTTTGAACAGCTTAAATGGTTGTGTGGACACGAGTACAAATAATAAGCATAATAATATAATAGAACTTGAAAAAGTTAGGATATATTATATAAGCTTGGTTTCAAAAAGCATGAGGCGTTGCGGGGCGTTTAGGTCCTAATAGGCAATGCACGAGGCGAGAGCCTCATATACACAAGGTGTTGCTTATGTACCACCAAAAACTACATCTCTCAGCCTTCTTCACCAAGTAAACCATGAAAGCTAGTTGGCTTTATTCAACATGAGGCCATATATAAACTTGTTCAACGTAAGCATTTAACTTGTTCAATATATCAAAAGGTCGTTTTCAACAAGTCATAAAAAGGTAAAGGGCAAACTCCAAAAAAAAGTTGAAGCGACTAAACCGCAAAAATATTGAAAGTTGGTTGGTTTATCCATCGTTAACTCTTTTATCTTCTTGACATTAATAACACATGCAAATTGGGTTTGTTGGTTAGGTTGGGTAACAGGTCAAAACAAGTCAAAAGTTCTCATACAAGTCAAATGTGAAACATGTTAAAAACAGGTTGGACTGGCCTATTATAAGTAATTAACTAATTAAATTGATCAAGAGGAAAAAAAAACTATAATATTGAAGTAATCATCTTTAATCATTAGAGTGATTTAGGATGTTGTAGGCATTGCAATATATGTAGCGTGACTTTCAGCTCGAGTATTAGACCCACTTCATGTTTGGCTTAAATTTATTACAATCTTACCCTTTAACCTGCATTCTATTGGAAATATAATATGACCCTAATTGACTCATTTGTAGGTACATGCATTGAAAAATCAACCTCTGCTATTAATTATTCTTTTATCTTATTGTCCCTATTTCAGATTGAACCTAATGTCCACAAGATCAAAGAGCACCAGAGGAAGTATGAACGATTAAGGAGAGAAAAGAAAACTAAAGCAACTGAGCATGAAAAGCAAAAAACCCAAGCCGAGACTGAGGCATGTATATTTTTTATAAATTTAGAAATTTATTATGGTTTTTAAATAATTTACGATTTTATACAAAAATTGAAAGATTTCTATGAAGTACAAAATCTATCAGTAAATATTGATATTGGATCAGGGAGATCTTCTGGGCCCTTGGGATTTTAACAATTCTGACCAAGTTTAAGACTGTTTATTTGAGGCTCACATATTATTTTTTTATTTAATGCAGCATGTGAAGGCTTCAGCTCAAACATATGGTATGTGATTTCAGTTTTATACTCATGCTATTAAACAATAGCCAGACATGATTAGTGTATAATTAAAAGACTACTCTTTTACACATCGCATGCTTCCCATTATCCTGGCCTGAAATTTCTTGTGGGTATGGGCGGGGCGCGGGTGATGGTTAAAATGGGAACGTTTTGTGCAGGCGGGTTGGGTTGACCTTAAGCATTTCGTCCCAACTTTTTCAATGATTAAGTAGCGTGTTAAATTCTTGAATACGATAATAAATACTATATTGTTAGAATCATGACATAACTTACCAAGTTAAAGGGTTGTTTGGCAGCATCTGAATCAGCCTCTTAATGGCTTAATGGTTCAGATGTCTGAATGGTTCAGCATTTAATGGTTCAAATTGTTTGTTTCGCGAGCAAATGTCTGAATGGTTCAGACATTTGCCTCTGAATGGTTAAGCATTATATTAATGTTGAATGATTAAGAGGTCTAATGCTGAATGGTTAAGACCTCTTATCTGAATTGGTCAAACATTTGCCTTTGAATAGTTAAGCGATATACTAGCCCTTAATGGTTCAGACCTCTTATATGAATTGGTCAGACATTTGCCTTTGAATAGTTAAGCGATATACTAGCCCTTAATGGTTCAGACCTCTTATATGAATTGGTCAGACATTTGCCTTTGAATTGTTAAGCGATATACTAGCTTTTAATGGTTCAGACCTCTTAATGGTTCAGCACTTAATGGTTCAGACCTCTTATTGGTTGAGCACTTAATTATTCAGAAATTGCCAAACAGCCCCTAAGTAATTTATGAGGGTTATTCTATATGGTAAATCGATTTAGGAGGTTGTGTGCATAAATCAGATAAGTAATTTATGTTTTATAGATGGAACATAAATCAAAATAGAGTTATAGACCCATTGATAAATACACAATTCTTGTTGAAGGCTTAATTTTTTATCCATGCAGGACATATTGTTATTGCTTATTGCCTTTTTGAAATAACCAACTTCAATTCTTATTTTGAATTACAAATAATCAGATAAGTGGTTTAGATGATCGCTAATCGTTTTAAAGTAATAAGCAGTTTCAATAAGCAATCCCAAACACCCCCATAAACTCCTTGCTCTTATATCTATGTGTGGGCACGAGTTGTTACATAATACATATATGAAATCTTGTTTACTTTTCATCATTCGTGTATATGTTGATATTTAGGTGAAGTCGTTAGCATTCACAAAGCTTCCGAGTTGGAAACAAGGTTGACCACCTCATCAAAGTCAAACCAACTAGCCATTTTGTACTTCACGGCTACGTGGTGTGGACCATGCCGGTTCATGGCTCCTCTCTACACAAACTTGGCAGCCAAGTACCCGAATGTGCTGTTCTTGAAAATCGACATTGATGAAGCGAGTGATGTGGCTGCAAAGTGGAACATCAGCAGCGTGCCAACGTTCTTTTTTACTAAAAATGGAAAGGAAATCGATAAAGTTGTGGGAGCTGATAAATCTTCGCTTGAAACAAAACTCGCCAAGTATGCGTCATGAGGTAGGGTTCTTAAATCTGGACAAACCATCTGGTATGTTCTTTTTAACTTTTTTTAGAACATGTGTTTTGTCATTGTGTAACAATGTGTGATGTTTTGTTGAGGTTGTAATTAAATTGTATCGTGGGCGCTTGTTGGGTCGTTTTTAGTAGAGAACGGGTTATGTGGCGTGTTCTTGTTTGAAAAGGGTAAATCCGTGAAACCTTAAAATGGCGGTTTTAGGCTTGGTTTGACCCAAACCGAGTAAATGTTTGACCCGTTCGGCAGTTTGAGAATCTTGAAACCTACTTTGTTACGGTTGCGGATCTGAAGCTAGAAACTAAATGGGTTATGAAATACAATAAACAGTTATTGCAAGTTTTAACACCAAATTAGGTGGTCACACTATGTTTGCACATTAAACATCACTTAAAAATATGTAGACATTTTAACTTGCTAACGGGACACATTAACGTGAGTCCATTAAGTGTATTTGGTGATGGCAAACAAGTTTATATAAGGCACAAATAAATATTATATATTAAAATTCATGTATTAGATGAGTGAAATAAATGAAACATATCAAAACCATTAGTTTTGCCAATGATGAAATAAAAATAAATAATATTTAAAAGTTATAACACATAATGAAATTAGAAATTATAACTCTATATTTAAAAAATAAAATATATTAGAAATTATATAATTTAATATGCATTAACAAATTATTAAAATAAGAACATTTAAAATTTTAGATGTTTAATAGTTTAGTTATTTAAAATAATTATCATTTAATATGAGAGAAACAAGAGCCCACAAGAAACACAAATATATGTATATTTGTTTTAACATATTTTAGTTAAAAAAGAAAGTCAAATTAATTGTTTTATAATTTTCGTATCTATCTATATATATAAAAAAAAGTTTTGAAGTGTCACTTGTTAAAGTATTAGACTTTCTCATTTTAGTTTTCACGACTCTCTTTTCTAATAAATGATAATAATACATACTAATTATATTATTTAAAACATTGATATAGTAAAAATTAAAAATTATAGGTTTTTATTAAAAGGAATATAAAATATAAAACTTTTATTAAACATTGTTTTAAACACAAACGTTTTAAAAAGTGTATTTAAGTATTATAAGGATGGTTTAAAAATAAAATTATTTTTAAAAAGCAAAATAAAAAAATAATTTCACAAAAAAAAGTTTAAAATGATATTATTGTTGTTTTACTTGAAATACTTATGTTTACATAATTCAATCATATTTTATCTGGAAATATTTTATTATTTTTTATTATTTATTATAAAATATTTGATATTTTTATCTATTTAACCTGTGTATCATACGAGATACTAAACTAGTTTATTATGAGAGAGAGAGGCAGGAACGTAATTTTTTTCTATATTAAAATGATGACACGTGTCATTTGATATGTTAAATTAATAACATGTGTCATAAAAAACCCTTCTTTTATTATATGTTATAGATTACATGGATTTTTATATGTGGCACAAATGAACTCTGAATATAGTGGTTGGTTTGTGCGTTTGATTCAAAAACTAATTGTTCATTTTGGTTAAGTATCGGTTTCAAACATCCGGAACCTGGATTCAAATACGTTATTTAATATGGTGTTGTTTGAAATGGCAAATAGTATTGCTACTGCCCGAGATTTTCATCACCAAGTGTCTCGTCGCTATCCTAAAACCTATCTGGGTTGGATCGATAGTCTGTCATTTTCCGCTAATGAATTCTATGTTCAATGCTTCTGACAAGCTAGAGCAAGACTTGGCGGCACACCTCCTCGGCGCGGGAGTCTCATACGGCTATGATCGGATAAAAAAGTATGTAAGTTATAGCTCGTGCCTCTTAGGCTTAACAAGATGGGGTTCAGATGAAAACGGATCTTGCTTATCCAGTCTATTCTATTTTTAATAGTCCAGGTAATTGACTATAGAATCGGATCCTATGTCTTTGTCCTGAAACTTTCACTGTCTATAACTGAACTACTACATTTATTAGGCGGATTTAACTCTTTTGAGAACAACTTGAAAGTACTTGACTTCAGTCCCAGTACTGAAAGACGTGACTTCAGGAATGGATTTCGGAAGAAAAGACTTCGTTTACTTCCTGCAAATTCTTATGCAAGAACTAGTAGAAAGAAAATTCCCAGGTTTTCAAGTTATTATTTATCGTCTCTGTATATTGCTTTTGTTATTATCGTAATTTACATAACTATAGTAAGAAAAAATAAGCCAATTGTGGATGTCAACTTATAGAGAAACAATGGTGCTAGATACCCTTGTCGCCGCCGCATCGCGCGGGTTTCCTACTACTGTATAATTATTTTTCATGTGTTAAATCAATTTCATTTGGTTAAGATAATTAAAACATTAATGCTTATATAGTAACATAAAACATTTTCCATTTTTCGTTTGTGTTAATAATTTTCCTAAATATATATTCATTTTATGGGAAAAATCCCAAATATATGAACAAAATACATCGTGATGAATAGTGATCGTGAAAGCATATCTCAATATCATGTGTAGGAAGTTCAAAAAGACGCTATACATCATAATGAATCCCTAAAAAACTATTACCCCGCGTATATATTTATATGTAGATGCGTATTAAGCTATCTTGTGCATATAAGATCTCCGTTAAGGATGGATCCATGTCTCCTCTCCCCTTCTTAGGCTTCTAAATCAGCAAAACGTGCACTCGAACCTTCTCTTTCGCGGGATCGTTCCATTTCCATCACCGTGAAGAATGCATGTGGCGCCCAACCTACGCGATTCAAGTGAAAATGGTCGTTTGTGTATTATTAAACGATAACAAGTGTATAGATGTTGGAGACATGATCTATAATGTTTCTAAAGTGAAAATGAAAACAGATATGTCGTATAACACGATACCATTTTCGTGATTTGGGAATGGGAAGAATTGTAAGTAGCAAAATGCAGAAACGACCGTTCCTACACATATAAAAGATACAACTCGATAAATATTCTCGAGAACAAGTTGAGATCAAATTGTCTTGTTTTATGTCTCATATGTGTTTTCCATACATTGTAGAAAACTTGTATAGGTGAATCATAAAATGTGTGACACAATTCTAATAAACCATTGTTTTATTATAATTAAATCTAAGTTTAAGATGCAAACCTATGATCGCTCCAGTAAAAACGTCTGTCCAGTGATGCCAATAGTCATCCACCCGACTCACTCCAACTAGTGCAGCGAAAAGATATGGTGACGCGATGATACATAGGTTTCGCGCATGTCCATTGTTATCGAAGGCTCTTAACTTTCCACATAAATACCAAGAAAGGAAGCCAAGACCCGCGAATGACCCTACATTTTCGATTTATCACACCCATAATCAAGTTAATTTGTAGTACGACTCTTAATATAAAAACTAATGATCTTAAAATAATAACACGACGATTATTTTTAAAAATGCGTACACGAACTATGCCCGCTAGGAAAGCTTTTATATCCTTCCTTTATAATGAGTTGATCTCCATGGCATAAAACATCTCCATCATTCGCAAATGCCTATATGTGTAGTATTTCATTAGAAAATAACTGATAAAAATAGAAGATATGAAAGTATGCAGTTTGTTAGCATGAAACATTCGTACCGCTTTACCATCAGGAAAACATCTATAGAAGAAATTTGGTCTTGGTCGACCAGTGGCATCTTTAATCGAATCAGTGATGACTGCCGTTATCAAAAGTGCGTATAAAAGACCTGAATTTTACTCCAAAAGCAAATATACATTATAAGTTATGATCTTTATGCAAATAGTAGATTGAGCATTGTAGAAATGTTATGTTTTAAGCTAAACACAATAGCTTTTCATCATGTTTTAAAGAAATAAGATGATTTTGTATTTAGTCATTGAATAATAGTAGAAGTTATAACATACTTCTAGAAATATTATAATTTGAAATAAATAAAAAAAACTCACCAAGCACTGCATGGTGTACATCATACACATCCTTTCTTTTCATGTAGTAAATGAAGAATATACAAATTGGTAATATCCCTGCATAGATCTATATATGGAAAAAGCTAGCATTATAACATCTTCTCCTATTGTTACTAATATGAATATAAACTTGTGTAACTTAATTTCCTTGCAAGAAATTAGGTGCACAAAGAATGCTCGTACCGGGACCGCCCACATGGGAATCGTGTCTTTTTCATAGAACGGGTATTTTATGTCGGTCATCATATCTTCTGCGACATAGCGATGGAAAGGTTCGATCATATTTAGAAAAAAATCAGTTAATCCTAGGAGCAAAAGGACTAGCCAATCGTGCGAGTGCTCCTTTAGGAGTTCTTTGCCATGGGAGATAATTGTGTGAGCTCCGTCACCCGTATGTCTCTCTGACATTATTACGACTTAACCTAATGAACATAAAATCATGTTCTATGAATAAGATGTTACACATATAGTGTAAAAAGGTATTGTGTTTGTTTATATCCTTAAATAGTACCTCATGGTTCTATTATGTTCTATCATGAACCCTACATGTATGCACCATGATGCATGTAAGCATGCACATTCTTAAAGAGGATTGCACATTTATATATGCATAAACATATATAGATACCTATGAATGTTCTTATGGACATACATGTACATGTAACATGTGTGTATATACATATATGTATGTATATGTGTATGTTGCATGTCCTATTAGAGAATTGTACATACATAAACATATATACATACCTATGAAAAGTTCTTATGGCCTAACTCTATATGTGTTTACATACATAAATGTATATTTATATAGTTATATGTGTGTATATATATGTATGTATGTATGTATGCATGCACATTTATATAAAGGATTGTAACTATACACATATATATGCCTACACACATATATAATGTTCTTAAGGACCTTCATTTACGTGTATATATACATATTCATTCAGAGAATTGTACCCTTGTATATAAAAAAACATATATACATACCTAGCACATATACAAATATTCTCATGGACCCACATCTACATGTGTGTACATATACATATACATATACATATACATATACATATACATATACATATACATATACATATACATATACATATACATATACATATACATATACATATGCATATGCATATGCATATACATATACATATACATATACATATACATATACATATACATATACATATACATATACATATACATATACATATACATATACATATACATATACATATACATATACATATACATATACATATACATATACATATACATATACATATACATATACATATACATATACATATACATATACATATACATATACATATACATGCATGATAAGTTTACCTTTTTATAAAGGGATAAAGCCAAGAGAGATCAAGGGTTTAGGGGAGGGGGGCTCATAGAATCCAAGATTGTCCTGTTGGAGATAATTTTGGTGCAGGACTTGAAGGCTCATAAATGAATATGTAGGACACTTATACCCATGCAAATTACCCTATTTGGACCGGTGGTTTTGCAACAAAACTAGGAGTGCCCTTAAATGCACATTTTAAGCTTCACCTATGAGATTTTAAACAATATGAATGGTTCTTAATTAAATGGGTGAATGGGATACTAAAATTCAATATATTGATGGTGGTTGTTTTTTTATTTACAAAGAAAGATTGTTAATGTGAGTTTTATAGTCACTTGTATAGTATTTATAATCATATCAATTATATACACTTAACTTCTAATATGAACTAATGTTGTTTGTATTGTGTATCAAAAGTTTGCGGCATCTTTTTAGTTACCCTATGTAGAGACTTTATGATAAAATTGTTCATACCCAAAAAAGTTAAAATTTGAAGCTTTCTTCTTGTAGATAGTCAAAAGTGATAAAGTGTGTAGATGGTATAAGAGATCAGACATTACTAGACAATACATGCGTAATTTGTCAAAAATGTTACAAATGTATGATATGATATTAAATGATCCGCTTCTTTGTTTTTATATTTCTTTTCACTTTTTGGTTTTGGACCTTTGCACATATGACGAAGAAAATGATAACATGGGTTATGATTTTTTATACCAAATTTAGAAATGTACTTGTGCATTCCAAACAAAAACAACAAAAAAGAAACAAAACAAATGAGCGGCAAACAAAACAAATGAGAGGCAAATCGTTTGTGATTCGATGCTAATTCTGTGATTTGATGCATACTCTTCACAAACATTTGTCAATCGACGTAGAATCATCACAAATATTTGTGATTCGATGCAAATTAATCACAAACATTTGTGATTCGGTTTGATCAGGTTATTATAATGAATAATCTGAAAGGTCTTCTAAGAATTCGGATTAAAAGAGGTGTGAATCTCGCTGTTCGTGATATCAATACTAGCGATCCATATATCATCATTAGGATGGGTAAACAGGTTAGCCTTCTCAAATCTATTGGTTTGTTACTCTATAATGTCTTTTATTTTAGGGTTACATTATCTTATCAAAAAATTTAGACTTATATGGTCTCCCATAGATTCTAGGGATGTGTTATATATTGTCTAATTTTCAAATTTGTTAAATTGTGTCTTGAAAAAGATTGAAAGCATACATCAAAAAGGTGATATCATGCTTAGAAGTTTATTAATTCCATTATAATCATGGCATCATGGCGTGTGTGAATGTGATGTTCAAAAAATATGACTTTAATGACAATTAAGAATCATGTAATTATTTATTGGGTAATTAGATGATCAATTATAAGGTTAGGTATAGGTAGACAATATAATGATAAATTTTTGAATCAGGAAAGTAATTTTTTTCATTACATAAAACATGTAAAATGATGATGTAAATAAAAAGAGAAAAATAAAATTTAAGTTATTATTAAGTATACTTAACACCTTCATTTACCCATGATGATGAGTATGTCTACTTTATTTGCTCATTTAAATATCTTATTCTTTGCCTTACAAGTATAATACATGATTTCTTAATGCTTAGTTTCCACTTATTTCTTCACCCGTAACTGATAATAAGTGTGTTTTGAACGAACAATCATCGATATTCATTCATAACTTTATGACCATATCATTTATTTCATTAGTATTTGTAATTTTATGTAGAAGTTGAAAACTCGTATCATGGAGAGAGATGTAAACCCCGTGTGGAACGAAGACCTGACTCTTTTCGTTTATGATACCGCGCTTCCAATAAAGCTGGTAACATTCATTACTTATTCCCTCATGAAAAAAAGAAAAAATGCACTATAATTAATTTGAATTTTGATTTTTGATATCAACACTAGTGTTTTATATAGTTAAGTATAATGAAAATCTATATACACATCGTCATTTTTAATTTGGAATTTTTTATATGTTATTTCATGTAGCGATAAATAATATTTTTTTTTGTAGTATGGCATGCGTATTTGTATCCAATTCCACGTTAATAATCAAAGTTTACTTAATGTGTCACATGCTAATGCTAAGAGTGTTCGGTCGTGTTTAAAATTGATTATTAGTCTATTCATAATGTTTAAATGAATAAATCCTACATTTAATCATCGAAATATTTATAAACTGTTAGATCAAAATTGGTGTCCTTGTTTCATAAAAATAATATTTTTGGTCATTTTATATATTATTCTTACATGATCAAAATTTTCAAACCCTTAAATATGTCACATGATTGTTAATTACAACTTCAAACAACAAAAATACATTTAAAACTAGGGGTGTGCAAAGAACCAAAGTAACCGAACCGAAATAACCGAAACCGTTAAGAAACCGACGGTTTGGTTTGATGATTTTTTAGAAACCGAATTTTTCGGTTCGGTTTTGGTTTTGCTTGTAACAAAAACCGAAAAAACCGAACCGAAACCATACAACCAAACTTGTATATTTAGAGGTGTAATCATACATTCATAAACATTAGTAGTCTATTAGTTACTTATTTAACTTATGTTATGTAAAAGAGATTAAATGTTTAGGTTTTAAGAATAATCTTAAACTTCTTTTGTTTGAATTGATAAATTAAAATGTTTTATTGAATTTTATGGTTTTATATTTTATAGATTGCATTGAATTTTAATGTCAACTAATTTATAAGAATATATAGATTATATTTAAAGATCAACACAATTATGTAAGACCAAAGTTTTAAGCTTAAATTCATTACTTTAAAACATTTTTTTCCTTACAAACTTGAAGCCCACACGGTGAAACCGAAAAAAAACCAAAACCGAAACCGAACGGTTTTAAAAACCTAGAAACTGAAATATCGGTCTTTGGTTTCGGCTTTAGTCTAAAACCGAACCAAACGGACCATGCACACCCCTATTTAAAACTAATCTCCAACTACATGTGGATTCAATTATCTTGTTCTAATTACTTAGTGTCATATAATAATTTTCAAAACACATATACATACAAATCATGTCAATATATCATGTCAACGTGATAGTGGACATACCAAAAGCACTTATTGATATGCACTTGTTGATTCTAGTTACAACACCATGATTGCAGGAAGTGTATGATCATGATTTCTTTAGCACAGATGATAAAATGGGAGATGCGGAATTCGACATACAACCATTTTTGGAAGGACTAAAGATGAATCTAAAGAACGTGCCAAGTGGCACCGTTATAACTCGAATAAAACCAAGCAAGTCGAATTGGTTGGCCGAAGAGAGTTGCATAACATGGAGAAATAACGTCGTTGTTCAAGATATGTGCCTTAGATTGAGACATGTTGAATGTGGTGAAGTCGAAATTGAGCTTCATTGGATTGATGTTCCGGGTTGCAAACTGGTTTAGGACACTACTATGTTTTATGCATATATTTGTGTATTTGCACAATATATTGGTGTGTTTGTGTATATGTTTTATATCAATACATATGTCGAAAACTCATTTTTCAATTTCTTTATGTGTATTTGATTACCCGAATATAATTGTGAGAATTGTACTTGAATTACTAAATATCGTCTGATTTTCTTTAGTATGTGTGGTTTGGTCAGGGGCGTCTCAACAGTTTAAAAAAATAAGCTAGAGCATTAGGCCCACTAATTCTAACAGGCCACCAAAAAATAAATTTTATTGTATAGCTCATTCTCGATCTAAGCCCAAAATAAACTAAATTAAAAAAACAGAATGAATGAAAGAAAGAAGGAAACCTAGGTCGGCAGGTCGTAGATCTTCATCACAGGCTATTGGTGATTCGCTTATGATTTTGCTTGCCCCAAACGAACCGAGCCACTCAAAACTTCAATTTCTTCACTGGAATCACGATAAGACCCCCCCCCCCAATATTCATTTGTTTCTCTAATTTCATCCGATGGAGTCACGATTTGCTTCTTTGATTTCGTTGCAATTAAGAAGCCTTTAAACTTCGATTTCATCCGGACATCTAGTGTAGTAACGAAATCACGATTAGGTACTAGGCTAAACGGGTTCTCTGATTGATTGATTCTCTCCCTAAATAAGATAAATTGCTTAATGTATTGCTAATTGTTTTTCTTTAATTTTTTGTCCTAGGGACAAGTTGTTAATTGATAATTGTTCTAAATTTGTTTTAGTTTTGTATATGCTTCTTTTTATTTGATTTGCACATTGCTAATTGTTTATTTGTTTTAGCATTTTACTTGTTATAGTTTATTAGAATATAAAATGATTGAATCAATTAGGATTTGTTTTGAATTAACTGATTTAGGAATCATGAATCAACTAATGTTTATGCTTCAAAACATGAGAGTTTTTTAAGATAAAGTTTTAAAAGGCCTCCGATTTCATCTTCGCTTTAGGCCTCTAAAAACGTTGAGACGCCCCTGGGTTTGGTTGCCAAACCAGCGGTGTTGGTTGAAATTCATGATTTCGGATCAAATGATTATCTGAATAATTTTAAAGTTTAGTTAATTTTAGATTTTAGTTTCATATTCTAATTGATATTAATTTCTCATCGTAACCTAGTTAATCAACTAAGACTGTGTATGGCTATAGAATCATGTATGGTTATAGAATCCGGTTAAATTGTATCTGGATATTATTTATACCATGAAATGTGTTCCCTTATTTGTAAATGAAATTAAAACTCTTTACATCAAGTTTTTTAATTTCTACTTTTCTTCCATGTGTTGTTCAGAACACCTGATTTACATACCCTCTGATACTACTTTTAACTATGCATATTTTGTCTATTATTAGATTTCAACCCTCGAACACAAGAGTATGAACATATTTTGTACGCATTATGTTGTCACTAACCCAAATACCCCATGCTTCTTTTATGTAGTGAAGGAATTTTTAAACCATTTGAAAAGTTTTTAAATTCACAAAAAGAACCCTAAACACAAATTTCACCTTATGTGAACCATAATACATCTTAAACACAATAACTAATCAGAACCAAAGTCACTCTTCATTAAAACCGTAATATTACAACAATCATCACAAACATAGAAATAACTAAATGACGTACTATAGTTGATGTTTCCACTATAATTAGATATTTGAAATGAAAATTTTAACTATATACTAAAGTACTGATTTGTTGCATTCTTGTCCATCTCATATGCTATAACACGAATTTTTATACATTGTTCAAAATTAAATTACATAGTAATTCGATATATTCAGTCTTATAAGAACAATAGAGGATCAAGAAACACTTTTAGAAAAAAATCTGCTTAATATTTTATCTTAAGTAAGCAACCTTTTAAAGTCTATACAAATACAAAACATAATACAACTCCACACATCCCCTAGAAAATAAACTATATAATGAGCATATGAGTATATCATGATTATGTGATAGTATATGTACTGAATACACTTTTCAATTCGCACTTATTGAATCGAAACATCTTGTTTGCCTACTATAAGAACCCTGTTTTTTAGCATAATTTATTTTATTTATATGAACGTGTACTTGGTTGGGCTATTAACTTATTGGGTCTGGCCCATTTAATGTAGTGGGCTTATGCAACATAGCCCGTTTAGAATATTAGACCAAAAACTAAATCTTGATATTATTTAAGAATCCTTTTATAAGTTTTAATAGCATGATGAATAACGATTAAGAAAATCACTAAAGACATTCTTCATAAATGGTCATGACGTCGCCCAACATATAGGAACACGTGCCAAGTATAGTCAATCCCAAATCGTCAATACCATAAATGCATAAATAGTCTCAAGTTCCATTTAGGAACAAACAAGCACAAGTACCAAACAATTCCAAATACAAATCCAACAATTACAATCCAACAATCAAACAATTCAAAACAATCTAATAGTCCTATGAAAAGTCTATTGCTCCTAAGGGAGTGGTCTTGTCTAGAGTCCCAAGCCAAGCACCTAAGCCTCATTACCTAAAAAGGCATGCTCTAAAAAGTTAACAAATATTGGTGAGTTCACAAGTTTAAAGAACAAAGATTTTGTCATGTATAACATGTACAAAGGTTCTATGTGGATAAAAATACATAGCATTCATAGATATCAACACAAGTTTAAAGTCAGTCCAAGTTCAATTACCCAGGTTATATTCACCCAAGGGCAAGCCCAGGGCAAGTCAGTCTCGACTAGTATACTGCGACAGAGTGGGAGTGTCAACCCATTATTACTAGCAATACCTCTCCATAACGTCCAAGTCACAATAACAAGTCCAAGTACACACTCATGAATGAACATCTAGATTCAACCCATGACCCAAACCACATACATTGTTTCAAAATAGTCTAAAAGACACAACATAATCCAAACCATGAGCATGCTTTTCCCCCCTACTTAAACATATTAAAAAGGGGCCCGTGAAACTCACCTCGAAATAGTACAGTCCAAATTTCACAACACGCAAAGCAAACAATAAAAGTACAAAATCACGAAAAAGGTTATTTGGCTCACTAACCTCTAATTTCATATAGGCCTTTTAATAAATGTTGAATATCATATTGTGATCAAATTTTAACTTAAACTCTAAACTGTCACATTTCTATGTTTTACTGTTCTTTAACATGCAAATGTTGGATTCAGTGTACAATGCAAACTATGGTGTAACCTTTGTCACTAAAAGGATACACAACGTTCCCATCATTAGTCGTATTGTAGTTATTACCAAACCTTTATACTACAAACATGATTATATGGTGTAAATATCTTAGGATCTCAATCCAATAAAATAAAATGTACGCGTTGAATCATCTTTCCTAGGAACAATTCTTTCCATCCACATATTCAAGCTTATTGTCTTAAGTCGTTATTGTTTGATGGTCAAACCTTTTAACGAATAGTAGTACTAATAACAATAAATAAAGTCCTAGATATGATTTTCAAATTATAAATTATATTTAAACCTAGCTTTTTTACATGTGAATGACAACGTGTAAACTCCCTTTATAACATTACATCCACACGAGTCACGACCTAGCTTATCATCTCATGCCATGGTAAAAGTGCGTAACATTAATCCTTTCTCTCCAACCTCACACATGTTTCTCATACAACATACTATATAACAATTAGATTGTGTATGATTATTTCTCTATAAACCTAGTATAAACATCATACGTCTTTAAACAATAAAACACCAACCCTCCTAAAATCCTGCTTAGTTTACAAAACCAAAACCCGTATTACTTCAATGAGTATAAACATTAGATATCACTAGTCGTACTCTTGAAAAAAAACTAACTACGTTCCGTATAATCTATTATAATTATATTATATTATTAGATCATACATCATTTTATGATATAATCATTTGTAAAAAAACTTAATAATAATATGCATAAAGTATGAAGAGGTTGCAGGCTATCCCCAACCCCATACACCATCCCTCTTTACTCCTCCTCACTGTCACAACACACACAAAAACACACACAAAAACACACACACAAACACCATCATCAATTCATCATCATCATCATCATCATCATCATCATCAATTCATCATGCTCACAGATCTTCAATCAAAACCCTAGATGATCACCTACAATGGTGTTCAAAGGCAGATTCTTCCACTCTAAGAAATCATCCGACATTTCAAGCCCTGAGGGCTCCAACAGCCCCCGATCCACCGGCTCAAGCTCCAACTCCCCGATCAAATCCGACAAGAAGAAAGCCAAATCCACCGCCAAAGACGACCACCACCCCCCGATCGGGTCCTCATCGCGTCAAAATCAAGTCAAAGATGCGTCAATTTCGACTTCAATCTCGAAGGATCACTCGAGGAGTAAGAAGGATCATGGAGTTAAGGTGCAGAGTAGCGCCGCCGGAAAACCTAGCTCCGGCGCCGGAACGTCGTCGGGATCGGGGAGTTTGAGCCGGAAAGGGGCGGCCGAAAACCTAGCTCCGGCGACGGTTTCGCCGATTCTGGCGTCGTCGCTAGGGTTGAACCGGATTAAGACGAGATCTGGACCGCTGCCGCAGGAGAGCTTCTTTAAGTTTGATGGGAGTAATAGCAAGAGTAAAACTGGTAGTAAGATGTCTTCACTTGGTGCTAGTAATCTGTCGAAATCGAAAAATGGTGATGGTGGTAATGGGAGTGGTTTTAAGGAGGGTTTTGGTGGTGAAATGAAGAAGATGTCGGTTAATTTGGGGAATGAGGGTGGTGGTAGTCCGGATTGTATGTCTACTGATAGCCTGCAGTCGAGGGATCATACCCCTAATGTTTTAGGTCGGTCTCGATTGCACAATGGCGAATCTTCGTCGGATACTGGTATGATTTCTTGAACATTTAGCATCTAATAAACAGTATGTTTGTTTCATGAAATTGTATGTTCTTCTTTGTTAGATTTCCCAGCATTATATGCTATGTTAAGGATGTTACTATGTTAGTGTTAAGTGTTCCATCATGGTAGATTGGTAGGTAAAAGAACAGTAGATGTTACATGATACAGTTTTGTAGGTGGACTTAAATACGATGAACATTTGAAGTTAAAGGCAGGCCCAATTCACAAATTATAAGCAATCAGCCAATCACTCATGTTTATCGGTTGAATTCGTGTTCGTTAATATAGGGACTTGAAATATCCAGGTTTTTATGGAAGCTTAATGATGTGAAGTTATGTGCTTCCCGGTTAGGTTCTACTAATCACGGAAGTTCTAGGAATATCTAAAATATAAATATAAGTAAATGGAATATGGTCTATATCTTGCTTGGTTATGTAATGTTATGTCATGTATACAGGTAATTGCATCTTATATATGATAAACATATTTAATGTTTTCTTGAACATTGCTTTTAAAGTCTGCAGACATGTATCGTGCTAACACCGTCATGCTTGTTGTTAGCTATGAACTAGCTTGAAACTGCCTTTCTGTTCCGTTTTGGGTAGGACGAACATTCCTGACAAAATATATAGAAGTTGTAGAATCATGAAATTGGTTACCGGAGCACACATGTTTCTTAAATGATGGAATTATTTTCCATGGCACATTGTAGCTTCTAGTGACTTTAATTTTAGATAGTTAAGAATTTACCCATCTTTGCTTATCTCTATCGACAAGACTTCCTTATTCGAACCCACATATACACAAGCTCTACTATCTACTAAACACTTGTTGCTATCCATTAAATGCCAACTAACTATTATGATTTAGACTGAGCTTTAATAGGAAAAGTTAGACTAGCTAGTTAAAAGTGGTTTCTCTAAGCTCAAGTGATTTTTGATAAAATTTCTCATCACATTTTACATTAAAGGCTTGTCCTCTTTAGCGATTAGTATGAAAAATATGTTTTTATGCAAGCTAGCTGGCGTTATATTTAATAACCTTTTAGAGTGTTTAATAATTTATCATATGAATACGACTATGTGATAATCTATCACCCAAAGAAGTCCAACATTTGACTTTCCTTTTTACTATTGTTTAGTGCCTAATGCCTTAAATTATGAGGTGCCTTACCTCTAATCTAATTAATCAGCCACTTACTACTAATGCAATTAATAAGTCACTTACTAATCCATTTAGTCCATCATTTAATTGAAGCATCAAGGGTGTTAACTCTAATATCTGCACCAAAAGGTTGGCTAAAAAATCAACAGCGTAACCTGAGGAGGATCTGTATTTTGTAGCATAAAGATTAAGAAAATCAAAACTTTGTTGAAGAAAATGTTATGTAGAGCATGAAACATAGATCACATCTGACAAGGTATTGCAGCCCCTATATGGTTTGCAAGTTCTGTTGGACGCCACTTGTAAAATTTAGATATATTGCGGTTCTATGTTTAGTAGCTTCTATGAGTTATTATGTAACATTCATCATTTAAAAAAAATTGTAAGTTATAGATGATGCTTCAACTTGAACATTAATAATCAGATTCGGGGTTGCCTCTTGAGTATCCTGTATCTAATTTTTTTATTGGATTCTAGCTATTGATAAATAGATAAATTGTCTATAAATAGCAGCTGCACTTAAAGGGAATGGAGTTTAGGCTTTATATGCCACAATTAGCACACAAAGAAATCTTTTGTAAGTGTGAATTTATATCATTTTACTCATCTGTAGAACACTCTAAATATCTTGATGTGACGTCTGTAAAGTTATGGCGATTTTTAATTGATAGTATTATAGTTATACTCCTGTTTTATCATTGGTCATAGAATTTTATTCTTAGAAACATATACTGTTTTTTTTGCTATTAAGTTGATGTGATATGGCTTCTCCAATATGGGATAAACTAACCTATGATGTCTTAACTTTCAGATCTGTGTATTATGAAAAACAAATAGAAGAAATTTATGGATTCCTAGTGGGCTGAAGCCCATCTATTGTTTAAGTAATTATCTCAATTTAATTGCATGGATTATTCTGAAGATGAATGAGGGGCCATTATGAGAAGAAGAAAAGTACTGTGGTCAATATAAAAGAACCTAAAATCTCACTGTAGCTAGGAGTTTCAAATTAAATTGATAGATAACTGTGAAACTAATGCTTGCATCTAATTATTATACTTCTGGTATTTGAACCTTTTTGTATAACAATCCTTTGAAGTTTATTACATTGTTTTCAGGTAAGGTATACATTTATAGTTCATATTGGATATAAAATAACAGAAATGAGTTGAGGGTATCAATCATACACATCTGATAGTAATTTTTATTGAACATTCTACCACTTTTATGGCTAAAAAACGTTTATTAAAATTACTGAATTCAGGGCACTTGAATTTGAGGGGATACTCAGGAGGCTTGAGGAGCTCAGAGGTTTGTACTCCAGAGATGAAGGTAAGGTCTTGTGATGTGGCTGGTAAGGTGACAATCTTGACCCATTTACTTACAAAGGGTCAATTTGGTTTTTTATCTATAACATGTTAAATAGGTAAAATCAAATAAGTTATCTAAAAGGGAAACAGGTCATATGCCGTTTAAAGTGTATATTTATGGTATAAAACCTCTTGAATCAATTTATTTTAAAATTCTGGATAGTATTAAAATAATTCAACATTCAGTTATATTTGACACACCATTTATTTATAACTGAGTCAATCTGACCTCTACAAGATTACCTGTTTGACCTGTTAGGGCGCTATACAACCTGCCTATTTGTGCCACATTTACGGTGTGACAGCTTCTATCCTAGTTACGCTGCTAGTCTTAGCAAAATCAGCTCTTCACATTCTGAACTTAAAAATATGTTTTGCATTTTGTAGACATCATATGATTGTGAAAACCCAAAGGAATCTGAATCTCCTCGCTTCCAAGCTATACTTAGGGTTACAAATGCACCTAGAAAGAGATATCCTGCTGACATCAAAAGTTTCTCCCATGAACTTAACTCAAAAGGCGTACGGCCTTATCCATTTTGGAAGCCTCGTGGCTTAAATAACTTAGAGGTAAATATATATCTTATGTACACTCAGTGCTATTATTTTTCATTTTTTTTGGTTTGTTTGGTTGGTTGGAATGAGACAAGCAAGGTAATGGAAATATAAACTACACCCTGTTATCATGCTTGGTTGGCCTATAGGAATGAGATGGGTTTTCATTTCAGTTTTTTATATTATGTATATAGAAATAGTTTTAACTTTACTCTATATATTTTGATGGAAGTGATTGAAATTCTTTGTATAACTAAAAAATTAAAAATCTAAAACCTTAGATGATATTTTAATAAAAGATAAAAAGGGTGTACTTGGTGCTTGACTTTGATCTGATATACGCAGGCTTACCCTACACTCAAGAATGTTACAATAAAAGATATATTTTCTATTTGTTTCTGGAAAAAAATAAAGTAAAATTGAAGTTTTCAGTTTTCTTAAAAAAGATTTCAGTCTATGAAGATTATATGTAATTTTTCATTCTATTTCATGATGGAACAGAAGAAAAAACTGTCCATGGAATGAATATTAACCAGTTGAAAAGATTCCATTCGATCCCATTACACAAAACAAACATGTTTTAATGTCTCAATGGAATGAACCATTCTGTTTGCTTCTTTGATCCCATCATACTAAGCATTACCTTATTGTTTTTTTTTTTTTCATTTCACCTTGAGCAGGAGGTTTTGGTAACTATACGAGCAAAGTTTGACAAAGCAAAAGAGGAAGTTGACTCTGATCTACATCTATTTGCGGCTGATTTACTCAACATTCTTGAAAAAAACACAGAAAGTCAACCTGAATGGCAAGAAACTTTAGAAGATTTACTAGTTTTAGCTCAAAGATGTGCTATGACTACCCCTGGAGAATTTTGGCTGCAATGTGAAAGCATTGTTCAAGATTTAGATGATAAACGTCAAGAACTTCCAATGGGAATCTTAAAAAAACTTCATACCCGCATGCTTTTTATTCTCACAAGATGTACAAGATTACTACAGTTTCACAAAGAAAGCGGATTGGCTGAAAATGAACTCGTGCTCCAGCTAAGACAATCTTTACATTCTGCAGATAAAAATATTCCTCCAAAAGCATCAAAACCACCATCAACAATAAAATATTACAGTCAAGAACAACACAGACTGCATGATTTGGGTTCGAAGAAAGATCAGCCAAATCAATATGATGATTCTATCCCTACATCTGGTGTAGAAATGGGTAAAGATGCAGATTTTGAATTGGAATCGCCAACAGGCCGAAACCGTATGGCATCATGGAAGAAACTGCCATCTCCTGTAGGAAAACCTTCTAAAGATGTTGTAGCTCCTGTCAAGGACAAAAAAGTAATTTCTCCCGAGGTTCCTACTGCTAAAGATTCACACACAACTACCTCTAAGCATCAGCATAAAGCTTCATGGGGGTGGGGGGACCAGCAATCAAATTTTGCAGATGAAAGTTCAATAATCTGTAGGATTTGTGAAGAAGAGGTTCCTACTTTACAATTAGAAGATCATTCTAGAATATGTGCAATTGCCGACCGTTGTGATCAAAAAGGTCTTCGTGTGGATGAACGATTGGTTAGGGTTTCTGAAACACTTGAGAAACTGATTGAATCTTATACACAAAAGGATTTGACTTTGGCTGTTGGAAGTCCAGATGGTGCAAAAGTGTCTAATTCAAGTGTTACCGAGGAATATGATGTTTTGTCTCCAAAACTTAGTGATTGGTCTAGAAGAGGGTCAGAGGATATGCTTGATTGTTTTCCGGATGGTGATAATCCGGGAATTATTGATGACATGAAAGGTGTGACATCATCCTCTATGCCATATAAAACACGTTTTGGGCCCAAATCAGATCAAGGAATGACAACATCATCTGCTGGTAGCATCACTCCTAGGTCACCATTGTTAACACCTAGGACTAGCCAGATAGACTTGTTATTGACTGGAAAAGGTTCTTTTTCAGAACATGCTGACCTTCCACAGGTATAATCCAAGTTTTTTTTTTCTTTCACCAATACCAAGCGGACCGTTAATAAGTTTCTTTGTGTGTATAACAATTGTTTTCTATTTTATGGTGGCATGGCTATATATACCTTAGGATGAATGTACTCAGAGGCAACCCAAGTATTCAAAAGGTTCCACTATGGTTGCCCAAGTATCGACTTTATTTCATTTATGCTCATCCTGGCAAGAACAAACCCAGCAAAATGTTGTAGATTGACAAAATGTCCTGAAGTTTAAAACTCTGGACACATCTAGAGGTGCAAGCTGACAAAAATGATTAAAAATTTACTCGTTAATAGAAAAAGTTGTTAGAGGTGATTTAAGGACGTTTTGTCGATTTACAACTCTAGAAATAACATAAGTTTTGAACTTAGGGTCGTTTTGTCATTTTGTAACTTTAGGATAATAAAATTGGAAAATGCTGTTTGTGGTCAAACCATGCACATAAAAGAAACTGTCTTTGAATATTATCTGGTGATGATCCCGCATTCCCACTCACAAAAGAAACTGTATATTGAGATGTGGCAAGGAGTGTTCCTGGCTTCTTGCACACAGTTGAAAGGAGCATTGGTTAAACCAGCCCCTTAAAACAATTTGTGTGGGTTGATGTGTCAAAGTGGATGCCAAAACAGGTTGGGTTTGATTGACCCAAAGACATTTTTTGTAATATTGTAAAGCTCTATAGACAATCAATGTGTTAATATGATTACGTATGAGGGGTAGATATATTGCCGATGGACAACCCGCATTAACCATCCTAACTTTTTGCATTCAGCAATCTGATTTTGCTTATAACTATATTTTATTTTCACTTTATGTGATGTTTAGATGTATAATAATCTAGCAATCATGTAACAATACTTGTACCTTACACTAGAACTGATTGTCTATCATTTTGATTTGTTGAAATAAAACTATATGATTTGAGGGTGTTTTTTAATTATGTAGATGAATGAACTTGCTGATATTGCTAGATGTGCTGCTAATACACCTTCAGATGATGATCGCTCTCTACCGTATTTGCTAACATGTCTTGAAGACCTAAAAGTTGTCACTGACCGCAGAAAATTTGATGCTCTTACTGTTGAGACATTTGGAGCACGGATAGAGAAGCTTATCCGGTGAGATTCGTTCCACTGTTAACTATTATTATTTGTGTTATTATTACTAATTTATTATTATTGTTGTTGTTGCTGTTTGGGTTTGTCTAAGGATCCGTTTACACTCGAACTCAATGAACTTAATTGAATCAAATTAATTAGATAGTGAAATTATGATTAGGGTTTTGAGGGACTGCAGCCTAATTGAAGAGCAATCAATACATACAAGAACACAGAGAGAATAAGATTCTTTGTTTATGATTTGTTGAATGTTACAAACACTGTTGTAATTAATTACACGAATCTAGAACAAATTTTTTGGTCTATTCTAGGAATTTATCACTATTGTAATCAATTACATAAGTACTCCTAAAGTCACGCAGAGGTTCTTTGAATGCGACTTGTTCCCTTGAACAGACTCTGAACAAACTTGGAACAACTTCTGCAGTAGGAACTTTGTGGTCGGTTGCAAGTCATCCTCAATGGTAACTTGAAGGGCAGTAGCATATTGCCTTCGGTAGCAACTTGTCTTCTACATAAACCTGACCCGATAAGAGCCATAGCTCAGTACTAACGTGATCTAAGTAGTAAGTAGCAACTTCGACCAGTTTTAACTCCTTGGTAGTAACCGACGTTCAATAGTAACTAATCAGTAATTACCTTGACTCGATAAGTTGTATTTACCTCGATAGTAACAAGTTGCCATTAGTAACAACTTGTTATATCAGCAGCAAGCCACATCGATAGCATTCTTTTTAATCCATCGGTAATAGCGGCACTTAGGCTCAGCAGTAGCAACTCTTTGAAGCACATCAGTAGTAAGCTCCTTCAGCATTAATCACCAAAAGTAACCTTTTCAGCAACAATTCAGCAAGCGCTAGCAACAATTATCGATAGCAATCACTTCGAATTTGGTGATCAGTTCTTAGGGGGGTAAACCTAACAATTATTATTATTATTACTATATTTAGTGGAAATCACATCTTATTCCAGGACTTGCACATTTGAATGCGGTCTTAGTTAGAGGTGGCACAATGAGCAAGTTGTTTAATGAGTCAAAATGCATAATATAGTACAAGTCGTAATGGGTCGGGTTATCCAAAAAACTTTTTTGTTCAAGTAAATAGATCTTTTTATGGGTCAAAATACATTTTTATTTTTAGATTTTTTAGGTTAGTAGTTATTGTGTCAAATGGGCAGGTTGGGTAAAGGAAATGTATAATGTAGCACAGGATGGAACGGCTAAGGTTGAATTGACCTGATACACTTTTTTGTCTAAAGCTTATAGATTCGTGATAAATAATTAACCAGGGTCAAGTATGATTACATGATTATATTATAACAGTAACAGCATACTTTTTGATAAGAATTACACTTTGACGACTTTCGAACCATTCTACTTGTTTCTTTTGGCTAATCTTTTATTTTACTTGTTTGAAACGTTAGAGATAAACCATAGCCCACATCAATCTATATAAGATAAACAGTCACATTGTTACCTCTAGCACTAGTGCATTTACATAACAACCTATAAAGTAGTCATCTAGCTTTCAGTTAAACAAGTCAGTTTGCAGAAGCAGTGTAAACAAAACAGCAATAGTTTTAAAAACCATATGGACTTTAGTTGAATTTGTAGATAAGCCCTTGGACTTTATTTTGCATGATTAGCTCCTTGGACTTCTATAATGTAACAGAAAGGTCCTTCATACAAAGTTTATTAATCATGCAAAAAGAATGTAATGATTGAGTAATGCCAAAAAGAAAGAATTTCTGTTAAGTTCTAAAAGTCAAATATCTGATTATGCCAAACAAAATCCTCCGACTTGTGTGCGAGAATTTAGTGAAAATCCATGGTTATTCGACATTTCGATTTTCGCCTTATACAAAATATGAAATGTTTTACATTTCTCTTATGAGAAAACAATTTTCATATGCTTGTCAAACAAACATAATAATTTTATTACTTTTAGGGAGAAATATTTGCAGCTATTTGAGTTGGTTGATGATGATAAACTTGATATCACAAGTACTGTCATTGATGAAGATGCACCATTGGAAGATGATGTTGTGCGTAGCCTTAGGACCAGCCCGATACATTCATCCAAAGATCGCACTTCTATAGATGATTTTGAGATTATAAAACCAATCAGTCGTGGAGCATTCGGTCGTGTATTTTTGGCAAAAAAAAGAACAACAGGGGATCTCTTTGCTATTAAGGTACATTGAAATTGTCAAATTGCTTAAATGCCTCTTTAATTATTTATTGCTTGAGCTGCATGTGATTGTACCCACTGATAAATTATGGTTATTTGTTGCATTGTTTGTTTTTATGTTTTAAAATGCTCTTCCTAAAAAATAGGACTTCTTCTTCGTTAGTGTTCACAAAGAAATATGCTCTTATGTTATACAATGACTGTATAGTAATGGAGGCGATATTTTAGACAGGAAAAGAAGACATCTGAACTTTTCATACAGATTTCTAAATTTTCCGTGAAGGTGGTAGAACATCGGGTTGGGTAACTAGTCAAAACTATTTATTTTGAGTATCGGTTGGCATTGATCTGACGTAAAAAAATATTAGTTCAAAAAGTGGTTTTCTTTCTGAATGGTTTTGTGTTTTGAATACAATTATAGTAATATATTCAATAATATTCTTGTTTTTAAATAAAATGACTTTAGGAGTTTTTATGCATTAAAATTACACTTTGGGTGGTTTTTAACCCGTTTGATTTGTCTTCTTTTAAGCAATTTTTATATGTTTTTCTAGTTTGACCCGTCAAAGATAAAAACATTACCCGAATCAACTCATTAATATGTTACTAGGTCCAAATTCCCATCTTAAGTATTCTAGTTTCTTTGTTTTTAGTTTAAACTAAATTGCCTTATTATATGTATTCTCTTGCAGGTCCTTAAAAAGGCTGACATGATTCGGAAAAATGCTGTTGAAAGTATATTGGCTGAACGTGATATTTTAATATCAGTGCGCAATCCTTTTGTGGTCAGACCTCAGTTTTTTTCTTTTTGTTTTTTATAGCTTGCTACACATTATCTTAACTTATAGATATCAATTTTACGTGAAATATCATATTGTTTCAGGTTCGTTTCTTCTATTCATTTACTTGTCGTGAAAATCTGTACCTAGTTATGGAATACTTGAATGGTGGCGATTTGTATTCATTGTTGAGAAATCTAGGCTGTCTAGATGAAGATGTTGCTCGTGTATACATTGCAGAAGTGGTGAGTTTAATTTGACAAACCTTGAGTTAAATTTCTTGGTCATAAAGGTTGCAATATATCGGGTTTGGTATTAGGTCATTTTGTTACGGGTTACCCAAAATTCTTCTTGTTCAAGCTTGTTTTTTTTAAAGATAATTTAGTGCGAAATACTTATGCAACATATTGGTTGAGTGATGGGTTGAAACGATTAATTTTTGGTATGGGTTGACCTGGAAAACATTATGTTTAAAATTCAATTTTTTTAAAAATGCTTAGCGTGTCAAAAACGGTCACACTTTGTGTAACTTGTAATCTAATCTTTTAAATCAAATGCACCTTGGATGACTTGTAACCTGATATTTTGAACGGTTAGGCCTTTTCCTTTTTTAGCTAACTTTTTTTGATTTTACTCATTTGACCTATTAGAAATAAAGCATAAACAGAATCAACCCATTTAAGTAATGGACCTGAGTTGAAACCTGTATTTTTTCATATTATACATGATATTTGTTATATGCAGGTGCTTGCTTTAGAATATCTTCATTCTTTACGCGTGGTTCATCGTGACTTGAAACCAGATAATTTGTTGATTGCACACGATGGCCATATTAAGGTGTGTACTTTAAACATGTTGGTTTGTGTTTTAAAATGTAATTATACAAGATAACAAGACCCATGAATTATGACCAAATTATTCAAAATTATAAAACAAGAACTTTTGGATCACTAATATTATATATTAATCCATTGTTATAATTTTTTTTTAGCAAAGGAAAAACATCAAATGGGTCGATGTGTCAAGAGGATTAAGTCATTTTTAGGGCATATATTATTAATCATATTATTCAAAGATTTATACTATTATTCTGAATACTTCATTTGTATGTATAATTAACACTTAAAATATATATAAGAAATGGAAGATTGTTTTTATTATTCAACCCAACCTGGCCCTTTTGACTCAGTCCACTCATCTTGCCTAGTTGCTTATATGAGTACATTTCAATCTAATAGTAATGGTTCTTTTGCTGCTT
The DNA here is from genome assembly GCA_025215565.1 of Flaveria ramosissima. NCBI lineage: Eukaryota > Viridiplantae > Streptophyta > Magnoliopsida > Asterales > Asteraceae > Flaveria > Flaveria ramosissima. Next base: position 16,366,750 of record CM046035.1, read on the forward strand.
ACTCTTCACAACTCTTTCATGGTTTGCAGTTGACTGATTTTGGGCTGTCGAAAGTTGGGCTGATTAACAGTACAGATGACTTATCAGGCCCAGCAGTTAGTGGCACGTCACTATTGGGAGAACATGAATCCCAGTCATCTGTATCTGAAAGTCAACAAGAAAGGCGTAAAAATCGGTCTGCTGTGGGTACACCTGATTATTTGGCACCAGAGATTCTTTTGGGAACTGGACATGGTTTGTTGATGATTAAATATTATATAATTTCTTATGCTATTTTGTATTCCAGCTTTATAAAACATGCTTATGATTTAGTTAAAATATAAAGTTTACTGCTTAATACTTCATTACATTTTTTTAGGTATGTCAGCTGACTGGTGGTCAGTTGGTGTTATACTATTTGAGCTTATTGTCGGCATTCCTCCTTTCAATGCAGAGCATCCTCAGGTGTATTTCCTTTATTCATACGCGATGTATGCACTTTATATTCTTATATATAGTTAGTTGTTTTAGTGTGAGTTATTCTATCAATTAGTGATGCATGACACAACCAACATTGAAAATTGTCATTCACTGACCAAAAACATGATTATGTATACCCGCGTGCGTGCGCACACCGACACTCCACTGGCCCCACAAGAAAAGTGTTCTGTTTGACTTTGACTACATACACTTGTTAGTAAAACAAGTTGACTACTTGACTATTAGCTAACTTTTAAATACCTTTCCCTATTTAATTTGAATAGTGGCTAAGAAATTAAAGTGTTTTCTAACAATTGATATAACATTTCCCAGTGGCATCTATTAAGAGATTTGAATTCTCTTGTCAATTTTCTATACAACTTGAGTCAACCTTTTTTTACTGTACCTTAATCTTGTTGCTTTATTTACTTTGCTATTTTTTTTTGGTTCAGACAATATTCGATAACATTCTTAATCGTAATATACCCTGGCCAATGGTACCTGAAGAAATGAGCCCCGAAGCGGCGGACCTAATTGATCAGTAAGAGACTTTATATATTTCTTTTTGCCTAACTATTACTATATGTTCCTTAAATTATGTTGATGTGGAAGCTAAAAACAAAAAGAAGAAAATTATCTTGTTTTTTTACATGTGAATATATATATTTTTTTGCTAAACCAAAAACGTGTGGTCATATTAAATTCCTAGTTGCATATGAAATCACTTTGTAGATTATTAACTGAAGATCCAAACCAGAGACTTGGAGCTAGAGGATCAACGGAGGTATAGTTAGTTCTATTTTATTACAATGGCACACATTTTTGAACTAAACATGACACTAAGTAATCTGATATTAAACTTTTATGCAGGTGAAGCAGCACCCGTTTTTCAGGGATATTAACTGGGATACTCTTGCACGACAGAAGGTGTGTTTGAGATCTCCATGTGGTTTATATGCCTACATTAATTGGAGGTGGCAAGAGGGGTGGGCTGTGTAGTGGGTTTCGGTCAAGACTAGCCGTTTAAAGTTTGTGTTGAAATGGATTAGACCGGGCTAGGTTGGGCTGAAAATACAATTTGCTTCTTTTATAAAAAATAATTGATAACTAATGCATTAAATATGATTAGGAAAACAGTATTATTACGAGAGTATTCTAAGTCTTTGAAAAAACCGATCTTAGGAGGATTTAAGCATTAAAATACACTTTGGCAGACTTCCAAGTTCCAAACTATTCTTTTAGCTAGTTCTTTCATTTGAATCGTTGGGTCAAAACTGGCCATTTTAGTACAGATTGACCAAAAACTTTACTTTTGTTTGTTTTTCTTAAAATACAAGAATGATTAATGCAGATAACTGCTTACAAAAATTATCTTATTAGGATAATAGTCTAAATCTTTGAATAAGGCAATTGAGGCTGTATGCACTAAAAGCCATTTGGGCCATGTTTTTATTTTTTAACGCTTTTGAAGAAAATCCTGTTCTTCCCGTTCATTAAACAGGTCAAAATTGCTGCCATAACTACTATTTATGAATACTTATGCGGAGTTATTTTGTATATTTTCAGGCTGCATTTGTTCCTTCTTTTGAGAGTGCACTAGACACGAGTTATTTCACAAGTCGTTACACTTGGAATACCTCAGAAGAACATGGATATCAAGCTAGTGAAACAGAAGACTCTAGTGATAGTGGCAGCATGAGTGGTAGCAGTGGTTCGGCGATTAACCGCCATGATGAAGTGGTTAGTAGCTTTACTAGTTGCATATTTAGTAGATTAAAAGGTGTTTTGGCATTTACTTCTGTTCTTTGATAATGTATGTGGGGCCACCCAAGACCGTAGTATTCAACAGTTTCCATAAGGCCACCTAACAATTATAGAAGTCTTAATGGCCACCGAAGTAGCAATTTGGTTGTTTATGCTGGCAAATAAAAGCTTTGCTACAAGATTGTGAAATGACAAAATGCAGTCAAATTTAAACCTTATGTCACATCTAGAGTTGTAAAAATATCAAATTTGCTCCCGAAACTACTCGGAAGAATCAACTCTAGGTGAATCCTCGAAACATTTATGAGTAGATTCAGGGGTATTTTTGTCATTTTTACAAGTTCAGAAAGTTGCAAAAGCTTTACCTTTTTATCATTTTACAGTTTTTCGGCAAGTTTTTTGCTAGAATTGGCGTAAACAAAACCATACTGATACTTAAGTGGACTCTAAAGCTTTTGAATACTTTATTGCCCTTGTATGCTTTATCCCTTTATCTTATTTAGGTATATTATGTACCCTAGTATACAACTTCTTTTTCATTAAGGCCACCCACGTATGTCAAATTGGAAAATATTGTCAGATTTTTTGAAAAGACTATACTTTTAATCTATATCATTTTGAAAGGCCTTCAAAGGTATTTTTGTCTTTTTAATGGTGTTTTCATCATTTAACATGTTTTTGGCAAAATAAAAGTTGGTATAATTGAAATGAGAATATGAGATACATACTTGAGTAGCCTAAAAAGTATCTTTAGCATACTTGTGGCCTTGTGAACACGTGGGTAGCCTCTGCATACATAATCCTATTAATTCGTAATTGTTTACGTTGGTATTATTCTTTTGCTTTATTATGGCATTTGCTTGCAGGTTGATGATTATGGAGGTCCCGCAGAACATGGATCACCATCTTCTGTCAACTACTCATTTAGTAACTTCTCTTTCAAGGTATATTTTTTTATTAGTTTTTTTTTTATTTAGTGTTATTATGATCATGCTTATTGTGTTTTCCAAGGGCAGATAAGCACTTTTGAGTGTCTGGTTGAAGAAAAGTGCTTATTTTAAACTGATCGGTTTGTTTGAATTCAGAAATACAAATTCACCCTGTGAGATAAGTGTTTTCAGTAAAGCAGATTATCTTCTGCTTTATAAGAATAAACATAAGCTGTTAAATAAGCAAACTCCTAAACACCCATTAAAATTCTCTCTTTCAAATTGGTATTCTTTTGTTCGGTAGGTTTAGTGAGAAATTCTAGCAAACCGATGCTAGATGCATGGAATGCGTGTTTTATATACATGCGGCATTGTCAAATCATTACTTGTAAATTTACATTAGAATTAAAACACGTAATGATTTGAAAATGCCACTTGTATATAAAACACGTAATGATTTCAAATCATTATTATTTTACCAGTTTCAAATCAACCTGGTAAAAATAATAATAAATTGCATAAAAGGAAACGGGTCAGATGTCGCCCAAAATGTATGGTTAATACATACAACATTTACTAAATTGTTCTACTCAAAAAGTTAGGTTTTAATTGTAATAAAATATATCTTGTAACCATATTTCAAACAAAGTATTCACATAAAATGTTTTAAAAAGTCAGACAAAAAGTGTTTCGGGTGAGGCCAGATCGGACCCGTTTGACTTATAAAATAACACTCAGTTTGACCCTTTTACGCAACCTGCGTGACCTGCCCCAACAAAATCTATTAAACTAAATCTCAGTTCAGTGTTTTTAGTGTTCTACAATTTGGCTAACACTTGTAACATATTTTCCGACTTATATTATAATGTTATCGTTATGCTATATCCTGAAATGATACATTTTGCTGTGCTGTTTCAGAACCTATCCCAACTTGCTTCTATCAATTATGATCTGCTCACAAAAGGATTAAAAGACGATCAACCGACAAAGCCCAACGTATAAATTACTAAAATATCTGTCAATACCCCAGAGGGGACCTCAATGAAGACAGAAAGGCTGTAAATGTAAGTCCATTTACCTCTATCCACCTATATATATTTATTTTTTTTTTTGCTTGAAATCAGTCAACTGATGAAACATAAATACTGTTGAACTTTTACAGATTGAAGTAAACTTAAAATGGTCAAATGAGCTATTGTGACCAAAATGGTGAGTCTTTTGGAGTCATCTGAAAACTGTTTATTTGATTAAAAACATTTAGTTGGAAGAAAAAAAAAGAACAAGTCTCATTGTCCTCCAAATTTTGTTGTGTTTTTATAATGGAATATGATTGTGTTTTTATTTTCTTATGGACCCTACTCTTTTTCTAGCATTTTTGTTGAATCGGTTTTTAGGTTATTCGAATTTGGATTTCGATTTTAATTGAAATTAGAATTCCAACCAAAATAGAATCAGAACTACAAAAAACCAGTTAAATACATGATAGGATCCGTTTCAGAAATATAGAATGTAAGAGAAATTCAAATGTTAGAACTCCATAACATATCATTTTTAACAACTTCGCACTTGTCACAAGATTTATAATTGTAGTTCTATAATCTCTCAAAATATAATGTTGTTGTACTTAAGCACCCATTACCTACTTTTAAGCGTGGTCTCGACCCTAAATGTCTTCATCTTTGGCATCCCTGTTTCATACTTTTTGAGCATCTATTCTTGGATGAATATGATTGGGATGTTAGATTCGATTTGATCTAAATCAATGCCTCTTCTAAAACCCAATATGATGTAAATACCATGGCCAATCTGCTTCGGATTCTATGTTTTTACAAGCCATGTATGCTCCTCATTAAGACATACACTCTACTCACCATCTTCTCTAGTCTTAAAATTATTATTGCATCTTACAAGATTTGAACCCACAATCATTTAGTTGAAGAGTACATCAATTTACCATTAGGATGTCCCATTGGTGACGAGTATATGGTATATAACCCCAACAAATCGCCATAAGCTCTACTCTATCATGTTTTAATTGAATAAAACAACAATATTCCATTCTAGTTTGCACAACATGTCTTTTTTACCGTTGGCTTAACTTCTTTTCAACTTCTAAATATAATTTATCAACATAAAAGACATATATCTATGCTTGCACATTTTTGCTTATTTATTTCTTTATTTATTTTTAAAACAACTTTTAGTCTATGTTTGGCAAAAATTCAAAAATTACTTTTTAACTTTTTAGAGGGATAAAAAGACCAAAATACCCCTCCAAAAGTCACCAAAAAAGTCAAAAAGTAACTTTTGAATTTTTGCCAAACATGCACTTAATCTACTTCATTACATGTCACTTATAAGATTTGAACTGTTCACATTTAGTATAGAGACATGACACATTTTACCACTCGGACTGTCCATTTGCGACTCTTGCTTCTTTATTAGTTCCCTATTTTCTTATTAAATATCCTCAACGTTTTCCTTTAATATTCTTGCTTCTTTATTAGTTTTTTTAATTTTTTATTCATCATCTCGTCAATGTCTTTTTCAAATAAAAAACTTTCAATTGAATAATCATCCGTTCTTTATTCCTCGTCTTCATATTCATCATGATCATTTTCAACAGATTAGTCAATAATTACATAGAAATTTCTCATATCTACCTCCACTTCACCTAACCCATTCTTTAAATCCACAATGAAGTCAAAGAGTATGAAGCTACATATATTTCATCTTTATTTATCAATATTTATAAATCCTTTAACATGTTCTGATGTACCCATTGTAGCATCACTAAATAGATTTTCAAAGTTAAAATCAAAGTTGAAGTATTAGATATCAATATTGCTTATTCTTTCAATGTTCTGACATGGCTCAATATTTATTGGTTCCACTTCTCTTTCAATATTTTTTGAGGGAGAGATAGTATTTCAGCAATCAAGTTACACGTATTCTGACATATTTATACCTAAGGTTTTCTTTAACAAAGCGATGACAAAACGTATAGCTTGTAGAATTCTATCTATTTTCGAAGTCGATCATCCATTCGTTTGTAGAACTATTTGCTCGATCGAAAACATTTGTAGAACACCTCTAATAAAGAGACAAATAATCACTCCTCCACATAATATCAACTTGTTCTTTTCAACCACACCATTGCACTTTGTAGAATTTCACTTGAATGACACTCTCACAAGTAAGTTTGTTTAATACTTGTTAGGCTCGAGCAGATGGCAAGCCTAAACAAACTTATTATTTATATAACTTTTGTTTAATATGCTAAATATATATTCACATACTACTTATTATCTAAACATTGTTATAAATCTAACGCATTAATATATGTTGTACATTAAACAAGCTCATCCCAAACCAAACTCAAACTTGGAAAAAATACTTATGGGCAAAAGCTTGAACAATAGAAATAAAGCTTGAAACGAGTCAAGCTCAAGTTTACGCTGTGTTCCCGAGATTAATAAACGAAAGAAAAGAAAAGAAAAGAAAAGAAGTGAAAGGAAATTAACGAGAAAAAAGAAATGAAGAGAAAGGAAATTAAGGAGAGAAAAGAAATGAAAAAAAAAGAAAAAACATTTTAATTTTCGTGTTCCAGAGTTCGAATGAAATGAAAAGAAATTAGAAAATTTATGTGTTTAATTTCTTTTCTTCCCATTTCTTTCTGTTTTGAAAGGAAAGTTAGAAGGGAAAATTATTGAAAATTTTCCTTTCGTTTCTTTCCATTTCCTTCCTTCAAAAAACTCGGGAACACAAAGTTTTTTTGTTTCCTTCCATTTCCCTCCTTAAAAAAAACTCGGGAACACAACTAATTTTTACTTTCCATTCATTTCCTTCCATTTCTCTTCTTAAATGAGACTCGGGAACAGAGCGTAAGAGATGCAAAATAACAAATTAAATCGACGTTTCCACATTTGATATAAACACAAAATCAAGTTCTCTTAAGGACCATATTTCGTTTCTTAAATGATGTTATCTTAACTACAAAGAAGAAAAAATTCACAAAAAATGTAGTTCATACACTATCCTTGTGATTGATGTAATGGTGCACATATATGCAATATCAAGATAATAACTTTATGTGTTCAACCTAACAACAGTGTCTTTTAGTACTGCAAGTTAGAGGACAATACGTCGTAGTAAGTTTCTTTTTTCAAATGCAGGCGTTAAACTTCATGTAAACTCCATTGTAGTTCAAGATAATAACATGAAAAGATAAGAGATGTACTTTTGCTTAAATCTAACAATTGGATAAGAAAGTCGGGTCAAATGGGTACGGGTCAATAGTAGGTTTTATTTAAGCACATGTTTCTTATTGTTTTTAGTAAGTAGTGGGTCGGTTATCATGCATGTTCTACATGAAACATGAGTCTTAGGTTTAGTGGAGTAGCGGTTTTAGTTGGTTTTTATCCAATTAAAAGTCTGTTAATTTATTTTTATGATGAGAGCAAAAGTTAAATAGAGTTAATACAACCTAAACTTGAAGGTAAATGATAAGAAAACAGAACAAATCATGAAAGATATGAGAAAAAGAAAAACTAACAACAATAACAGCATGAGTTGCATTCCTACAATTAGTAGACTAAAAGTGACAGTTATCAGAAACTGATAAAGGTGTGTTAATAAGTCAAATGAAAAGATAAAAAAGATACTCAGGATTGTCAAAAGAAATGATAGACAAAATCCATTAAGTGCAACAAAACTAACAAAATCTAAACATATTATATGATGTATCAAAGATTCATTCTAAAACTTTGTTTTTTTTTTTACTTGTGAATGCTTATTAAGGATCTAAGGAGTACTATATCGAATCTGCGTTTCAGCAAACTTACTTTCGTGTAATTCTTTTGTTCTACTCCATAGCCAGTGAAATATAAATATCCGATCCCATTGTAAGCCGAACCAAGTTGCTGTTTGGATGCCAACGTTAGCCATTCAAGCGCCTTTGTGTAGTTCCGCTCGACTCCAGCACCTCTTGCATATATTTCACCAAGAAGCTCCATAGATTTAGGGTCACCCTTATCCGCAGCTTTTGAAAACCACGAAAATGCTTTCGAGTAATCACGCCTGATTCCTCGTAATCCGAAGTAGTAAAATAGGCCGATTTTATACATTGCTACGACATTTCCTTGTTGCGCCTGGTATTCCAGCATTAGGAAATCTTCATCGTCTTTCCCTCGGGATCTCATGAGAGCTTCTTTGTTCTCTTTTGCTCCGTTATGAATTCTAACCGGTTCAATCACAGTGGAGTATTCTGAGATCGAGAAGCTGTTAACCGCAGCTTCGGCTAGTTCAGCATACAGAATGACTGCTTTCTCATATAACTGTATCATATGAATTCAATTTATGCATCAAAGGAGAAAAATGAATCATATTATAGCAACCAATGCATGTAAATGTATGAAAAATGTACAAAGAGACATGTTACAGTTCTAAATTTCTAATAGTGTAAGCTCTATTCTGTATAAATGATCATCAATAAAAGGTCAAAAGTGCTAGTAGTGTAAGCTAGGGTTTAACTCGGCTTGGCTTGGTCTTTAAACAATCCGACCCGCGTCGGCTCGGTTTATAAACGATCCAATCTGAGCCAGCTTGGTTTATAAATGATGTGAGCCAAGCTCAGCTTGGATTTTAGACTATCCGAGCTGAGCCAACTCACGAGCCAATTTCAAGTGAATTTTTCCAAGCTTCTTTCAAATGAGATGCAAACTACGGGTTACTTGAACGTTCATAGACTTAGTTTTGGCAAGTGAGCAGCATAATTATCAGGTATTTTGACAAGAATTAGGATATAAACTAAAATCTATATAATTTTTGTTATTACAAAGTAACATATACACTAACCACAAGCATTAACCACTCACAAACAACTACACACACTTAATTTCGGGTCCTAATATAGGGACACCCACCTAGATAAATCGACACCTCTCATGGGTCCATACGCGGCGTATAGGATCGAATACACAAAAAAACGATGAAAATTCAGGGGGGCTGCTAGAGAGGTATACGCTCCATATAGCCCTATACGACCCCATATACGATACATATAGGGTTATACGACGTGTATAACAAATTTCGACACTGATTACGAGGAAATGTTCAATTTTAAGGTGTTAATTTATATACAACGCGTATATCTATATGAGGCTATATCACCTGTATAGAAATTTGGGGTGTTAATTTATAATTTTAATGTGTCCAAATATCCACACCCTTGAAAAAAAAACCAATTCAAATCTACCCAAATCAAGCCTGACTTGAGTTTAAACGATCCGAGTCGAGCCGAGCCTGGCTAAGCTTGCTTGGTTTTGTTAATATTTCAAGCCTAGCTGGCTAGGTTTGTAAACCAGATGTTTTCGAGCGAGCTTTTTCTGAACGAGATTCGAGCTATTTGAACAACCCTAGATTCTAGCTCTCACCAGACTTACAAGTAAGCCGACAGTTCATCACAGACTCACAGTTAAACAAACATACAAACAGATACAAACATCACAGACTCACAGTTCATCACAGCTTACCTCTTGTCGATAATACGTATAAGCGAGTGCGAATTTCGACTGTATACTACCATTATCAGCAGCAAACTGATGATACACAAACGCTTTACCACCATCACACTCTCTACCCATCCCCATACCATACAAAAACCCTAACAACGATTGTACGTGAGGATCACCACCAGCGGCAATCGATTCGACCTCCGAAGCAACATCATCTATTGATCTACCACCATCACTCACCGCATCAACCAACTTCCTAACGACCGAATAGTACTCCTCTAACTGAGGGCTAATCACGACCTCTGATTCAGAATTGGAGTCATCTGGATCGAATATAGCGCTCCAGGATCCAAGATCAAGCTCTTCGTCGGATTTAGGGTTCGATTCTTCGAATTCGTATGAATCGGTGATGGAGGAATGATCGACGGAGGAGTTGTTGAGGTGGTTTTGAGAGAGGAGGAAGAAGAGTGAACTGGAGGTTACGGTGGCGGAGAGGAGGAGGGGGAGTGTTATCCGGCGGGCGGCGTACGGTGGTTTCCGGTGACTTTGCATATCTCCGTGGTGGTGGTTGGGTGAGTGAAATGGAGGGAAAAAGGTCTTTGTATAAAGTATAAAATATTGTAGTGGAGTACAAGAAGTCAAAAAGTCAACGAGTCAAACATCTCTTCCAATCAAATCTGAAATCTTGTAACCATCAACATAATGGGTACATAATGGGTTTAGATATTTAAACTATCTCAAAATTAAATTAACATCAAGGATTTTTATATGGGTTGTATGACATCATACGCGTCGTATAGGTGGGTCAGCCCCTGTACGAGGCGTAAACCCCCTGATAGATCTCTGAATTTTTCCTCGTAGTCAGTGTCGAAATTTGTTATATCCGTCGGTAACCCTATACTGATTTTTTCTTGTTTTTAATGTTTTCGACCCTATACGACACATATGGTGTCATACGAGACATATAGGGAGGTGTCAATTTATAATATAGAGTGTATGTATATTAGCATCCTTAATATTTGAGTAAATTTTTTATGTATATCTATAGTTTAATTAAAATCTTGGAATTGATCCATGACTTTTAAAACTTACATGTGTGGTCTTTGATTTTTAATTTTTTTTTTCTTTATTAGTCCAAAACCATTACTTTTTTTAAATCCTAAATGCTAAATTATTTATCTTAAGGGTATTTATGTCATTTAAGTTGGTTTATTTTCCTCTCTCTTTCCATAATTGAATTTATATCATGTGTTTCATAAATACCTAGTGTTTATAAGAGACCATTTCTTTCATGTTTCTTATCTTCATCAATTTCTTGTATGAAAGATTGTATAAATTATTTGAATTTTAAGTGCCAAATAACTTTACTATATTTTTTAGTAAAACCGGTTACAAAAATTACACCAAAATGTCAATGGTTTGAATGGGTCAAATTTTTACCATTATATTGTGTGTTCCACGTTTTGTTATAATATAATTCACTGGATATAGTTATTTAGAATGTTTTTTTCTTTTTTTTTTTGCATTACAAACAATCTGTTCCCGAATTTTGAGTCGTTCACATCCATTGTTATTTAGCAAATTGGATTTTAATAATATAAATGCAGGATCGTTTAAGGGCTTAACTACAATTACAACACAATCACACAATGAGGAGAATAACTAATATCTAATCAAACAGTGAACTGGGTAACCAAGTATGATGCTAAGAACACAAGTAAGTAATGAGACAGAACAAGAGAGTTGGGTTTCAAGGAGGCAGTATATTGCTTTCTCAAGTTCTCTTACAAGTGTTACAAAGCATTAAGAAAAGATACAAGAACTTGAAATACTTATACTACAACCTACAGCCGGCCATACTTTGAAGGCCAGCTGGATACAATTGACTAGACACTAACAAATCAATTGTAGGATCAAAAGGCATATCTGCCTTTTGACCTTGTGACTATGACATGCCATAGCTCACATCCTTTTACAATACAAAAAGGATAAAGTACATAAAGTGGAAAGTTACAGACTCAAGACCTCAATGTACAGTTACCAAAAGCATGACCCTTTTCACCAACTCATGTAAGTTGGTGACTTTACAGAGATGCAGCGGAAAAGGTGCTTTATGGAACAGTACATCAGATAAAGCATGTGTACTAAAAGTCTTCGGAAGAAATCTGTCTTCATAGGATGAGGCTTCGGAAGACTTTGTCTCTGAAGCTTCGGAAGACTTCATGTTTGGCTTCGGAAGATATTGGTCTTGGCTTCGGAAGATTTTACACTTAGAGTATTTTCTAATGCTTTGTGTAAAACTTCCGAAGCATTCTTCACTTCAGTACTTAGTGCATGTTTGCTGAGACACTTAAGCTGTTTTGGGTTGCATCAGACTTCAGGAATCCTTACAAACTCCCCCTAGGCTGATGCTACCAAAACCTTGGAAGATCTTCAAATGTTGGTAGTCTTCAGTACAATCAGGACCATTCCTTTCTTCATGAGATGGTCAGGATCATCAAGACTTTCATAGTATCTTCTCATCTCAAAGAGATCATGCAGAGGTAAGTTGATTATGTCTTGCCATGAGTAGACATTCTCAACACCTTGATCTCTATAACAGTCCATCTCTCTGGATTGGTAGAGTATGTCCAGGATAAGATGGGTGTCTCACTAGTTAGAGGAGCCACTTGAATAGGAGTTGATTGGGCTGCCTCATCATGCACTTCCTCAGGTTGATCTGATTCAGCCTGAGGTGCAGAGGTAGATGACTTTGGCTTCTTCTTCTTTGTCTTTGGTTTAGAAGCCATCCTCTTCTTCCTCTTGGTTGTCTTTAACTGAGAAGACTGGTCTGCAGCACCATGTTGATCATCAGTGTCTTTCTCAGTTGGGTGTTCCTCCCTCACAGGTTCAGAAGGAGAGGGAGTTTGACCCTGCCTAGGATCAGAAGATGAAGCTTGCTGGGGCTCAGCTGGAGGTGCTGGTTGAGGTGTCTCTGGTTGCTCAAACTTGACCTCCACTTCAGGTGGGACTTGACTTGGAAGAGAGTGCAAGTCAATAAGTTCTCCACTCTTAATCTTCTGCTTGATCACCCTAATATGCTCATCCATAGTGGATAGAGACATGGGGCCAAGTCTCCTTCCGGAGAATCCATACAGCTTCAAGAAGCTCACCATTCTTTGTCTGTCAGCAGACTTCTTTGCATTCTTTTGAATGGTGGCCCTTGACTTTGCAGCTTCTTCCCTTAGTTTCCTTTTGGTTGTCTTTCTTTCCTTGACTAGCTCAAGTTCAAGTTGCTTTAAATACTCGAAACTCAATGAAGTCATAGGACAAAGGGAGAAGTGCATCTGCCTGATAGAAGCCTGTGGCACTCAGGTAGTTGATCATTTTGATCCTATCTTCTCTTTATCTACCTGAGGTTCTTGTGGAGCCACATCTTCCTGTGCAGGACTTTCTTGAACTGGTGAGAGAGTAGGAGCATGCTTGTAAGTCTTTTCTGTCTCTTCTCCTCTTTGAGTTGGAGAAGTATCATTGCATCCTCTTTCTCCTTCAACTCTCTTGACACTTCTCTGTCAGCCAGTTCATTCAGTTCTTCTAAGGGGAGGGAGATGATCTCATCAATATCATAGTTCCTGGTCTGTAAGTAGGTAATCCTGACTGCCCTTAACTCATCATCCTGAGTATTTGGTCTGGGGGCAGCCCTGATTGCAGCTTGCATGAAGCTAGATGACCCAGTGGAACTTTCTCCCCTTAGTCTCCTTTTCCTCTCTCTCTCTTCCTCCTCAATTTCCTCAGGAGTCATTATCCTTTTCCCTTTGTCACCAACAGACCTTTGTGACTCAGGAGGATTGAGGCTTGGCCTTCATTGCTTGGAGTAGCTTCCATGCTCTGGCCAGAGAGAGGCTGAGAAACACCTTCACCAGCAGGTGTCTCAGTTGGAGTTTGGACCTCAGCAGCAGTTGTTGATGATGAGACAGGGGTCTCAGGTTCTGTCACTGGGCCTTCAGTCAAGGTTTCCCCTATGAAACTAATCTTAGGGTCCACCTCAACATCCAGTTGACCGATGACATTGCCTGATTCCCTAAGTCTCCTTCTTAGAGAAACTCTGCCATGATCCTGTCTTGGATTCTTTGAGCCAGCCTGTCAGCTTGTCTTGAATTGCTTGGATTGACAAGTGGTAGGTTGACTAAATCCAGTCTTTCATAAAGCTCAGGCTTTGGAATTGAAAAACTTCTTGTTGGCCTTGAACTCTTTGAAGTATGAGGGCTCTTCTGTCATCATCATACCTCCACCTTATGATTTGATTGTTAGTTCCCAGTGGTGGAGATGAGACAGCCCTTGGTATGCCTTCCTCAAATAGACTCCTGATGAGAGAGTCTATAGAGTCCACATTAATGTGAACTTGAGGAAGTTGCTGAGAATGCACAACAGCAAGTGAGGATGGTGAGTCCTCTATGTCCATTCTCTCTGAAGAACTCCCAGGTTCTGTGGTTGTAACAACTTTCTCCCCCTTTTTGGTAGCATCACCCACTTGCATAGGTGAGCTGGAGGATAAGTCAATCACTTCCACAGGTTCTTGTGTTCCTGGTTGAGCTCTCCTTAAAGGTCTCCCAGCTAGTTTTTCCTGCAGATATGAAATCTGGAGTTGCTGATCATTGACCCTGTTTTGTAAGGTAGTCACTGAGATTCCAAGTGACTAACCTTAGAGACTAAATAGGTGCATGTTTTTGACAGTTTTTGCACCTTTAGCCTCAAATTCCCCTCATCTTCATCAGAAGATTCATTGGGGGATGAGATGATTGGACCAAAGTCCTCTCTCTCACCACCAGCTTGAGTTTCTTGGCTGCTGGTTTTCCTCTGCTCACTGGCAGCCTCAGTTGAGATGCCAATGGGCTGAGTTGCCATGGTTGAGGTCTTAATGATGTAATCACTTTCAAAAGTGAGAGCCTCTTCCATATGGACATCCTGAACAGGTTCAGAAGTGTCCACCTCAGTGACAGGTGACTGATGGGGGATAGACTGAGGAGAGTCAGAGGTACTCATCTCTCTTTGAGTAGGGGAGGAGAAGAGAGACTCATGGTACTCACTGAATCCTAAGTCTTCATCAGTGTAAAAGGATAGGTTGGGAATTGGTTGGTTGAGATCCAAAGGCTGGGGATGGTAGCTGTCCCCTGAAGGTTGTCCACTTGAGTGTTGAGACTCAGAGTGAAGGCTTAAGGTTGTTGGGCTATTGAGCTCATCAGGGTGAGCTTGAGGAACCTCAGCCCTGATAGGTGAAGTAATGGGAGTGGTTTGCTCCTCAGGAGAAGTGGGAGCTCTAGTGTCCACTTCTTCCTGTAAGGTTGAGTATTTGGGGGCCTGCACAGACTCAATAGTCTGAGCAGGGGTTCGTTTGGATTTTCTTTGGTAGGTGAGGGTGATTTCTGGTCTTTTTAATGGTAGGGACAAAAGAGGTGTGGGTTCAACACTAGCTTGTGTTGCTAGGTTGTCACCTTGAGCAATGAGCTCTAACATTTTTGGGACTAGGGCTGTTTCTACCCCAGAGAAGCCTACAGTTGGCTTCTTCATTATTTTAAAGATGCCGGGCTTCATCTGTCCCAATTTAAGAATATTACCTGTTTCCCTCAACTGTGAGCCCAGTTCACAGTTGAGAATGTGTTGAACATATCTAGGAAACATGTAATACTCTAAGGAGTCTAAGTTTGCAAGTAAATTAGTATAACAAATTGTGAATACCTGAACTTGACCCCTTGAACCATTCCATGAACAATGAAGGAGAGATCCTCAGGAATCTGGTCCCATCCACCATGCTTGTTTGACAAGCTGTGGATAACCACATGGAGCAGGAATTTCCATTGGGATGAGACCTTCCCTTTCCTAAAGGTCTTTACAGAGAAATCTCCCTCATAGCCCATCTGCTCAAAAGAATGATTTAACAGCTTCTTTTGGAAAGGACACCTCACCTTCTTCATCATCCAGCTGTAGATGTTGGTTAATGATGGCCGGAGTGATGAAGACTGTCCTCCCTTGCACTGTGGCAGACAGTGCCTTCTCCCCATCCATAATGACCTCTTGGCAGGTCTTCCAGAATTCAAGCAACTGATCCTCATATAGAGGAGGATCAATGGTCAGGGAGGTGAAGTAGTTAGATAGAGTCAAGAATTGGCAAATCTCTGAGAAACTTGCATCTTTCTCAGAGCTTAACAGAGCAACTTGATTATGTTGCCTGTGTAGTTGCATGGAGAAATCAGGGTTGTTTCTGCGGTTAAGGTTGGCCATTTTAGAAGCTTAAGGGTGAAGAAAGGTAGAAAGCAAAGGCGGTTTAGAGAATTAGGTTAGAGAAACAGTAGAATTGAGGAAGATAGTGGGAAAGAGGGGGAACCGTTGGGTATTTATATGAAAAGGGATTTGAACCAAAGTTAATGAAAGAGGATAAACTTTGAAATCCGAAAGTCGGTCCCACCTCTGAAAAGTAGTTTACTTTTGCTCAAAAAGTAGTTTTCTTGGAATTCGAAAAGCTTCCGAAGTTTATTTGTCTTCGGAAGTTTTGATTTAAAAAGCTTCCGAAGCTAAAATGGCTTCGGAAGATTTTCCTGAGAGTCTTGATAATTTATGCTTCGGAAGAGAAATAAACCTTTGAATGCTTTGTATGAAAATAAACAAAGCTTCCGAAGGTTAATTTTGCTTCGGAAGGAAAAGGTTCTTGAAAATAGATAAGTGTCTGAGATAAGAATTTTAAGCTTCGGAAGATGAATCTTTACTTCTTCCGAAGGTAAAATCTCTTAGACAGTTATTTATTTTAAAGACATGTTTTTCTTCCGAAGATAAAATCTTATCTTCCGAAGTATCAGAAATTTTCAAGAATCTAAGGAAAGTCTTCAAAAAGAATTTTACATCCAAAGAAAACATGAGCTTATGAAAGTGATGAACTAGACAACTTAGGACACACATATTTTAAGAAGAAATAATTAGAATTAGTTTTAATAAAAAGTCTACTCAAAGTTAATCATCCCAATAGCTGATATCAGATACTTAAATCTCTGTTCATCAAAGCTTTGGTGAACAGATCAGCATATTGTTCATCTGTATGAACTTTGACTAGTTTGATTAATCCTTTTTCATAGTTATCTCTTATTAAATGATACCTGATGTTGATGTGTTTGGTCCTTGAGTGCTGCACAGGGTTCTCAGTGATAGAGATAGCACTATTGTTGTCTATGTGGATAGGAGTCTCCTTGAAGTTAAATCCATAGTCCAGCATCTGATTTTGAATCCAAAGCACTTGAGCACAGCAGCTTGCAGCAGCAATGTATTCAGCCTCAGCAGTTGATGCAGACACACAGGATTGTTTCTTGCATTGCCATGAGACCACCCTTCCACCAAGGAATTGACATCCCCCAGATGTAGACTTTGCAGTCATATTGCAACCACCATAATCACTGTCTGTATAGGCATACAGATTGAAATTTGGATTCTTTGGATACCATAGACCAAGTGTTGAAGCACCTTTGAGGTATCTTAAAATCCTTTTCACAGTGATTAAGTGAGACATCTTAGGGTTGGCTTGATATCTTGCACAAATACATGTAGCAAACATGATATCAGGCCTGCTAGCTGTAAGATACATAAGAGACCCAATCATAGCCCTGTATAAGTGTTCATCTACACACTCCCCCTCAAGATCTGGACCAAGGGAGTGGTTTCTGGCTATGGGTGTCTTAGCAATCTTACAATCAGTCATATTGAACCTCTTGAGTATGTCTTGAACATACTTTGACTGACTTATGAAGATGCCATCTTCAACTTGCTTCACTTGAATTCCCAGAAAGAAGTTGAGTTCTCCCATTGAACTCATCTCAAATCTGTCCTTCATCAGCTTCTCAAAGTCTTTGCAGAGCTTTGGATTAGTTGAACCAAAGATGATGTCATCAACATATACTTGAACCAGCAATAAGTCATTTCCCTGTCCTTTGATGAAGAGGGTTCCATCTATAGTACCTCTTCTGTATCCATGCTTGCAGAGATACTTAGATAGTGTCTCATACCACTTCCTGGGTGCCTGATGCAGCCCATAAAGAGCTTTGTCAAGCTTGCAGACATAATCAGGATGATCAGGGTCTACAAAACCAGGTGGCTGTTTGACATAAACCTCCTCATCAATCACTCCATATAAGAAAGCACACTTTACATCAAGTTGGTAGACCTTGAAGTTCTTGGATGCAGCAAATGCCAGGAATATCCTAACAGCTTCTAGTCTTGCTACAGGAGCAAAGACATCAGTGTAGTCAATCCCTTCTTCTTGTGTGTATCCTTGAACAACTAGTCTTGCCTTGTTCTTGATGATGATTCCCCTATCATCCTTCTTGTTTCTAAAAACCCATTTGGTTCCAATGGTAGTCTTCCCATGAGGAAGAGGACAAAGGTTCCAAACTTTCTGCCTTTTGAATTGAAGCAGCTCTTGTTGCATAGCTTCAACCCAACTTCCATCCTTTAGAGCTTCATCAACTTTCTTGGGCTCTATCTGGGATAAGAAACAAGAGTGAAGACAAACATTTGCTTCATGGGTTTGTCCTCTTGTTCTTACCCCTGTGACAACATCTCCAATGATGTTTGTGGTAGGGTGAGACTTGTGGATCCTTAGCTGAGGGATCACAGCAAGTTGCTGGGAAAGATCTAAATTTGAAAATTTAAATCTGGTCCTGAAGATTCACCCTCCACATTATCACACTTATCAAGATTAACTTGATCCAATGAGTGTGAGACATCATTGATGTTGTCATCTATGGTGTGGTTATTAGCATCAAGAAATTCTGATCATTATCACCATCACCATTGTTGTCTTCTACAAGTGAGGTATCTTTATCTGGTTGAGAGGCCTCTGAGCTGGAATTTGAAGGCATGCCAGATGTATCAGCTGAATTGGTCATTGTTGTGCTGATAGAAACCTCATTTGCTGAAGTAGTTCCAACTGGAGCTGAAGATGTATGAGTGGAAGATCTTCCTAGCTCAAATCTTGGATCAGGATCACCTGTATTTAGATTTTCTGCAGATCCTGAAACATGCTCACAAGATTTGTTAAACAGTTGGTAACTAAATCAAGATCAAACAGCCAATCCGGACCAGAACCAGCCACACAGGGAGTGTGCTCATTGAAAGTCACATTGGCTGACTCCTCAACAATTCTAGTTCTGAGATTGTATACTCTATAAGCTTTAGCTTGAGAAGAGTATCCAATGAAATGTCCATCATCTGATTTCTCAGCAAACTTGGCAATTTGATCTTTGGTATTCAAGATGGTGCAGGGACATCCAAATGACCTGAGAAAACCAATGAAAGGTTTCCTCTTGTGCCAAAGTTCATAAGGAGTCTTACCATGTGTCTTAACTACTAAAACTCTGTTTTGCACATAGCAAGCAGTATTGACTGCCTCTGCCCAGAAGGTGATAGGCAGTTTAGAGTCAGACAACATAGTTCTTGCAGCTTCAATAAGTGTCCTGTTTCTCCTTTCAGCAACTCCATTTTGCTGAGGAGTCCTGGGAGCACTATATTGTCTTGTAATACCTTTTTCATCACAAAATGCATCAAGGATTTGGTTCTTGAATTCAGTTCCTTGATCACATCTTATGGTTTTGACCTTGTGATCACATTGATTCTCAACTTTTAAGATGAAATTCTTCAGAATCTCAGGGGTTTCATCCTTAGTTCTAAGGAAGAAGACCCAAGTGAATCTTGTAAAATCATCTGTGATCACCAGACAGTAAGAGGTCCTTCCTAAACTCATTACACTGGTGGGGCCAAAGAGATCCATATGTAACAAGTGTAGGGGAGTAGTGATGGAGTTCTTTTCCTTAGGCTTGTGAGATACTTTGTGTTGCTTCCCTTTCAGGCATGCCACACAATGATCATCACTAGTAAACTCTTTCTTTGGCATTCCAGTTACCAAATCATGTTTAATTAATTTATTCATGTTCTTAAAGTTTACATGGCACATTCTTTTATGCCATAGGAAAGACTCATCACTATTTGCTTTTGATAGAAAGCATGAAACTTCTCCTGAGGGAGATGTTTCTTGCAAATCCATCTTGTACATGTTCCCTTTCCTCGGGGCTCTGAGCAGGATATGCTCATGAGGAATGACCACACCAGGTTTGAGAACAATGCACTCATGCTCAGTAAAGAGCATGTTATGACTCTGATCACAAAATTGGGATACACTCAGAAGATTGTACCCAAGCTCCTTGACAAAGTTTACCTTCTCAATGCTGAGCTTACCATTTGTGACCTTGCCCCTTCCAGAAATGTAACCACCTTCATCTCCTCCAAAAGCAACTGGTCCTCCATCAATCCTCTCAAAATTGTGGAGTAGAGACCTATTGCCAGTCATGTGCCTGGAACAGCCACTGTCAATTATTCCAAACATTCCTGTTGGTCTTGAGCTGTTCCTGCACAGAGAAGATGATTAGTTACATTTTGAAACCCAAGCCTTACTTGTCTTGGGCTCATTAACAGTAAAAGAAGGTAATGCAACAGTAATAGATCCTATGGTTGTACTATAGGGATCTTCAGCTGTTGTTGATGGAGAAACCTTAGTCATTTGGTCTTTCTTAGACTTCCACACCACCTTTGGAGTCTTGGACTTGACCTTCAAAACCTTAGAAGCTTTTAGAACTTCATAAGTTTTGATGACTGATCCTTCGGAAGAGTCTACAGTCACTGCAGCAGACTTTAGTGCTTCGGAAGAATTCCTTTCTTCCGAGACCAACTTTGCTTCCGAAGGTAATTTTCCACTTACCTCCTTCTTTGATTTGGAGCTTCCGAAGGAAACAGACTTTCCTTCCGAAGCTTGAGATTTCTTGAGACTCTTTGAAGTCTTAGTTTTGATCATGTGGACAGTACTTTTAGGATTGTATGGGCAATCCTTAGCAATGTGAGAAGTACTTTCACACATAACACATAACATTATCTTCTTCAAAGAAGTCTCCCTTTGAGAACAAGACTGACTTTGGTCACATCCCCTCTCCATCTTCATCTTGATAGATGCTGAGACAGTTCCCTTGGGCTGTGAACTGTTCTTGGAGTTTGATGATCCAGGCTGTGCAGCAGTGATACACAGCAATTCAGTCTTCTTCTTGGTACTGAGATGATTTGGACAAGAACCATGACTCTTAGCTAAGGAGTCTTGATTGATGTCTTCAGTCCTTACTACTTTGAAACCTGCAGAGATGAAAACTTGTTTCTGCTTAGCATCAAAAGTAGCCTTGATTTCTTGAGCTTTCTTTGCTTTTCTTTTGCTCTTTCTGATCAAGTTCTTTCTTTTGGACTTGGTCATCCCAGTTGATTTCTTCTCCTCAGAAGGATAGTGGCCCTTGGGAGAATCCTCTTCTTCACTCTTCTCAGAGGAATTCTTCACTATCACTTCTTCATCATCCTCACTTACAGGATCTATGAGAGGAAGCTCATCTTCACAAGTTCCACACCTAGGAGATCTTACAGACAAGATTGTGTGTGGAGGAGCTATCTCATTTGATCCTAGTCCCTGTCTGTTTTGATAACAAACTTTGTTGTGCAGGGATGAGGATATCATGTTCTTGAAGGTCTCTTCTTCAAGAACACTTTTCTCTGCCTTGGCTTTGCTGATCACAAGCTCAGCCTGGCACTCAGTTAACTTAGTGATGAGATCTTGAATCTGAGTTCTGAAATCTGTATGTTCATGTTTTAGTACTGAAATGGTTTTCTCCAAGTCTTCTATCTTTAACTTGTAATCATTTTCAGACTTTCTAAAATCAGATTTTAATATGTTTAATGACTCAAGATCAGATCTCATCTCTAGGTTATAGGACCTGTATCTATTTACTTTAGCAATGCATTCAGGGGAGCAAAGATGTTCCAATACCTTGGCTTCATCATGGTCAGCCATCAGTGCTTGGTTTGGAGAAGCATCCTCCACCTGAAAACTCCAGTCAAAGCCTCCTTCTTCAACAGCAACAGCAGCATGTTGCTTTGTCTTCTCAGCTTGAGGAGCTTTGTCAGCAAAGTTTGGTCTGGGTTGTGTTTGGCCCCCATTTGTTTTAGGTGCCTTACACTCCCTGGCAAAGTGACCCATAAGGTTACAGTTGTAACACTTAACTTTGCTTTTATCCAGCCCAAACTTGCTGCTGGTAGCATTGCTTGGGAATCTTCTTCCTGTCCTCTTATAGAACTTCTTGGCTCTGTGAGTGAGGAGAGCCATCTGCTGAACTATCTCCATGTATTCCAGGTCATCTGGATGGATACAGTCCAGGTCTTCAAGAGTGAAGAGATAATTCCCACAGCTTTCATCTGCAGACACAAAGGCTTGAGAAGAACTTGTCTCTTGGAATGGGCTTCCTTGAGTAAAGTTCTCCCTTGGTGTCTCCGGGAAGGTGATGAAAGGACCCTTTTCTGAGTTGTCAGGGTAGCATAAGAGATGATGTTGAGGTTCTATGCTGTCCCTTTCAACCACATGAAGGGCTGAACCCATTTGATTGTTGGAGTTGCCAGATAAACCTTGCATGTTCATCTCCATCTGGTATCCACTGAGAATCCCATACAACTCTGTAAGAGTAAGAGTCTTAAGGTTCTCAGTCCTCTTGATCACCACACAATAGTGTGTCCATTGCCTAGGAAGTGATGACATGAACTTTCTTACAATGTCCCTGTTCTCAAGAGGAACTCCTCCATCCACTAGGGTATCCACAATCTCAACATACCTGAAGTATTGTTGAGTCATGGTCTCACCTGCCTTGAAGGTGAAATTTTCAAACTGCTGCTTCAGAAGATCTTTCTTGTTCTCCTTGGCTTCAGAGGAGCCTTCATACATCAGCTTTAGTGCATCCCACAGCTGCTTGGCTGTCTTGCACTTCTTGAAGCCTCTGTATACAGAGTTTGGGAGAGCAGTCTGAAGAGCAGTCATGGCCTTCCTATCAATTTCTACTCTTTTTCTATCTTCATCTGAGTAGTTGGCCACATCTTTAGGAATCATACCAGCACCAGTAGCAGAGGGGGTGCTGGGTATGAAAGGTCCATTCTCAACAGATTCCCACATTCTTGAATCAAGAGACCTGATGAAGCCTTCCATCCTCATGCACCAGGTGTCAAAATCATCAAGAGTGATCAGTGGGGATTTGTTCATGGTTCCAGTCTCCATATCAGTCTTAGAGATGGCAGCCATTTGAAGAGTTTAGCTTTTGTGTGTTGTGAGGGATCTTAAGATGGTTAGATCTTATATCAAGAGCCTGGAAAGCTCTGATACCAATTGCAGGACCGTTTAAGGGCTTAACTACAATTACAACACAATCACACAATGAGGAGAATAACTAATATCTAATCAAACAGTGAACTGGGTAACCAAGTATGATGCTAAGAACACAAGTAAGTAATGAGACAGAACAAGAGAGTTGGGTTTCAAGGAGGCAGTATATTGCTTTCTCAAGTTCTCTTACAAGTGTTACAAAAGCCTTAAGAAAAGATACAAGAACTTGAAATACTTATACTACAACCTACAGCCGGCCATACTTTGAAGGCCAGCTGGATACAATTGACTAGACACTAACAAGATCAATTGTAGGATCAAAAGGCATATCTGCCTTTTGACTTTGTGACTATGACATGCCATAGCTCACATCCTTTTACAATACAAAAAGGATAAAGTACATAAAGTGGAAAGTTACAGACTCAAGACCTCAATGTACAGTTACCAAAAGCATGACCCTTTTCACCAACTCATGTAAGTTGGTGACTTTACAGAGATGCAGCGGAAAAGGCGCTTTATGGAACAGTACATCAGATAAAGCATGTGTACTAAAAGTCTTCGGAAGAAATCTGTCTTCATAGGATGAGGCTTCGGAAGACTTTGTCTCTGAAGCTTCGGAAGACTTCATGTTTGGCTTCGGAAGATATTGGTCTTGGCTTCGGAAGATTTTACACTTAGAGTATTTTCTAATGCTTTGTGTAAAACTTCCGAAGCATTCTTCACTTCAGTACTTAGTGCATGTTTGCTGAGACACTTAAGCTGTTTTGGGTTGCATCAGACTTCAGGAATCCTTACAATAAACTATTATTCATTGACCGAAAATAATCTATACTATTGATTTCGCAGATAATAATCTCAACTGTCATTGTTATTACCAACAACAGTCACAGTAACATAATTAACACTTGATGTGTAGTTATTTTAAGCTTGATTTAGCTTCTATGTTTTTTTCATTTCGTTCATATTCATTATTGTAAATGAAATTGATTCGAAATCAAGCGTAAATTTTTAATAATTATTTTACTGGGTTGCTGTTGGTAATAAAAATGAAAGTTGAGATTGTTACCGGTCAAATTAAAAGTATGAATTATTATCGGACAATGAGTAATAGTTTGTATTATTAAAATTTAATTTGCCTTATTATTTTAGTGAAGTTTTTATGAACCGTTTAACCCAATAATGGTAAAACAAATAGTCACCTGAATTTGAATACTTCATGTATGATCTCTATTCTCTTACAAAGGGACTCGATAAAGAAAACAAATCTGATAGAATGATCATTTATGAATACTAGCTATATATGGAATAGAGTATTAGACAATATATGATTATATAAAAAAGGAACTTGATTATAAATAGGGGAGGATAATAAACCTAAAATAACATAAATACCCTGGTGTAAATAATATTTGTAATTTAACAAAAGTTAGGATTATGGACTAAAAATAAATAGAAAATGAAGATTGGGGATCACATTTGAAAGTTTTAGAAATAGGAGGATCAAATCCAAGATTTAGATAAAATCACAGAGACCAACTGTAAAATTTACTCTTAATAATAATAAAAATAACTTTTCAAAATAATAACCATGTTTTTAAAGTATTCTATTAAGGTTACTCAAGTTTAATTTTTTTTAATCAAGTCATTAAGTTTTTATGTTGATTTAAATTAAAGGTTTTAACATATTTTTAGCGAATTTATTTTAATTATGATTTTGTTTCTTTTTTTTATGCTTATGTCGATTTTATGATTTTTAGATTTATTTACCATGTTTTTTTAATTTAATATAGTTACCTATGTTAGAAATCCTAACCCCAAAATTTTCTTCTTCGTTTCTTTTGTGACACAAAAAAATCCAATGATAACTTGATTTGATGGTGTAGTAACTTATAGGTTGTTTGATTACGCTGATCCAGAAGATCTAACTGAGTCAGAAGCTGGTCCAGTTAGAAGTTCTGACTAAGTTTGCATCTGACTGATACTTTGTTGTTTGATTCATTATCTGAGTGGACTCTCCTGAATGATAAAAATAACTGTATTGCCCCGAAATGAGTTTGCATACCCTTGTACCATTTCCACATATAAACCCAACAAATGGTGTGAATACTGAATACATACACAATCACCCCTCAAATGCCTTCACTGGAAAACCACCACCACCACCGGCTCCCCCTCCACCTCCTCCTCCACATCTCCACCACCACCTCCACAATCGCCTCTGATAACCTCAAATCCCTCTTCACAACCCTAGTTTCTCAATCCTCCACCATCAATTTCTTCAAAACCACCTCTGAAGTTACATCTCCTCTCTTTTCTCTCTGAAGTTGTAGAACCGGCGACGATGGAAACAAGATGGCGCCGCCGACAGCGGTAGAGGGAGGTGAAGGCGGTGGCGGAGAACGACAACAGCAGCAGAGGGAAGCGGGTGGAGGGGACCGGTGAAGAGGAGAGGGTGGAGGGGGTTGTGCATGCGAATGGGAGACCGCTAAGGAGGGGGTCGCGCAGGCGAAGGGAGACCACCGAGGAGCAGGCCGCGCACGCGAAGGGGAGACTGCCGAAGATGGGATGCGATGGGTGGAGGGATCAGCGCAGGGGAAGAAGCGGTGGTGCAGGCGAATGGGGGAAGAAGTGATGAGCTGCAGGTCTTGGGTTAGCATTTGGAAATTTCCGGTCTCGATCAGATGTTTTGACCCGGACAGCTTGAGTATTATGCACATCAAACAGACTGACCGGCTGACCGAGTCAGTCAGGTCAGCCAAAATCAAACACCCCCTTAATTTGAATAAAAATATGCATGAGTGATCTAACTGTAATATTTTTTAGAACTTGACTGTGATTTAGTAACATTTTCCCAAAAAAAATATCATAGGCTTCACCACGTTGAAAACACGAATAATTTTTAAACAAAAGTTACTCGCACCTCTCTTTAACATGCTTTTGATGCTTAGGATCAGCGCAGCATTGATGTGGCACAAAATTAATAGACTTGGTTTTGATGATTTGTGCATTAAGCATGTCACAACTTTGTATTTGAAACGTTATAATAATCATATTTTAGAAGTAAAAATATAAAATCTTGAAATGACTTTGTCTTGTGTTGTTCTGCATTTGTACCTTGATAACATGTATATTACTATTGACAGCTCGGTTTCGAGAAATATTTATGTCGAGACATTAATAAAACTTAGTATATCATATTTTAAAAGCTATAAAAATTACAATAAATGAAGCATTGAAGCAGCTTTACTTGTTTATACTTGGTTCACTTGTATATTATCACGCACACTTTTATTTTAAAAACAATTTACATCGAAACATAGTTGAGAAAAAAAGAAGTAAAGATTTACTACATTACTAGAAAAGATGTTGAACGTGCCAAAATATTATTTCAAGCAAACCATGTAAATTAGAAACGAATTTAACTCTTCCATATATAAAGGCACACAATTATTATTCTATTTCAATGTCATGGTAGTGATTCTCAGAAGATATACATATATTCTCAAGCAAATTAGAACAATAATCATGTTGGTTAGAAAGAGGTGAAGGAATTGCATTTTGATTGGTTAAGTAACTGGTCTATTTGGATAATTAGTTTAGAGTTGTTGCATTCCAGACTTGAAACCTAGGGGTGATATCCGAAGACGACTCGAATATTCATGGTCGTAGGGCTGCAAACGAACCGAACGAACACGAACAAGGCCTTGTTCGTGTTCGTTCGTTAAGAAATAAACTTGTTCACGAACTGTTCACGAACACTTACTGAACGAGATTTCTTGTTCGTGTTCGTTCATTAAGAAAATGAACATGTTCATAAACTGTTCACGAACACTTACCGAACGCAAATGAACACAAACAAAAGCAAACAAACATAAACAATTGTTCATGAACATGTCAAACACAAAAAAACTCATGAACACAAACGAATACAAATTATTATAGATTTATTTTAGAATAAAATTTATATTTTTTATTACAAACATTACACAAAATCAATAAAAAATAAATAAGTAGTTAACATAAATATAAAAATACTTGATATAATAGTAATAAAAATAACTGACACCAAAATTAAGAATATAAACAAACACCTTAACGAACATAAACAAACATATTATCGAACGTTCACGAACGAACATAAACGAACACATTATCGAACGTTCACGAACATTAATGAACGAACGCGGCTCGTGTTCATGTTCGTTCGTTTAACTAAACTAACAAAAATTTTTTGTTCGTGTTCATTCATTTACTAAACGAACGTACATAAACCAACGTACATAAACCAACTTCCCGCCGAACGGTTCACGAACTGTTCGCTGAACGTTCAGTTCGTTTGCAGCCCTATAATCATGGCTGTGTAACATGAATTTTTTTTGTTCTTTTTCATATTTAACACTTTAAAATTACTAATGTATTTCAGTTTTAACATAATGCACCAACCTTGTGTAGTTTTTGACTTAAAATACACTTAAGAATATTAAAAAAATAGATGGGTTAAACAGGTCAACTCGTGAACCCATCTTCTAGCTAAATAGGTTCGCGGTTATAACTCGAAAATGATTTGAACCTGTTTATACTAAATCCTAACATACAAATTTTATGTTAGTTTCATGCCGTGATAAAATTAATAGTGAACTCTATTCAAGCCCTGAAATTCTCTTTGTGTGCCCTATGTTGAGGGTAATGGGCCAAAGTGATGTATACAACATGATTGTTTTTTGAGATACCCAATGCAACAACCAAATCAGGTGGACTAGAGAAATGGTCATTTTAGCCCATGTTATTATGAACAGGTTGGGGTTAAAATTATCTATCTATCTATATAAAAGAGAAAAGTTAGCTACAACATAATTTAATAAATTTTTACTTACAAAACTTTAGTTTTTTACTTACATACTCCACCTTCAAAATCCTTTTATACACATATAACCATTTCATATTACTTTATTATTTTCTTTGGTGATTGAAATAGTTTACATTGAATATATTTTTATTGCTCCCATGTTTTTATTTTAGTTAGTCTTAAATATCTTTTGTGTTATTATTATAACTTTTAAAATATAATATTTTTTAAATTTAAAATATCTCATTGTAGAGTATTTGTTTTTGTTTTTATTCTGACAAGTTTTTTAAATAATAACGAATACTAACAAATGCTTTTTATATATGTTTTGATATAAACTTTATTAATATTAAACAAGTCAAATAGTATATACTTTTTATTTATTCCGTCTATGTTTCCATTTAAGTATTGTTAAAAATCAGTTCGTTCTCGCCGCGTAGCGCGGGTAATACTCACTAGTTTATAAAATAGCATAAAGGAAAGGGCCAAATATAACAAAATTCGCCAAAAATGTGTTTATTTTTAAAACATACAACCTTCTAAACCATATTATTCAAAATAAACAGACTAATATTGAAACAATGTAATCTTTTTACATAATCATACTAATCACAAAAAAGTCGATCCAACCCGAGTCTCACCATGTTAAAGACACATGTTTCGACTTCTGATCGCCCGAACAACCCGTTTTGCTACCTCTAGATGAATCCATGAGGGATTCTGAAAATGGGTTCCATAGTTCATGTAACGTACTATACCTCTAGTTATGAAGTAGCTTTGACAACAAAGATCTAAACATAATTGATTATTTGAAAACCAAGGTGCCTAGGTGGTACTGTTTTCTTGCTTTTTATTATGTTTTTTTATCCTTGTCTTTGCAGTGTTTCATAAGAAGCATCCCAAAGGTACTAAACGCTAAACTCGTCATGCCAAAGCACTTGAGACAACAAAGAAAGCTCCTCGAACAGGGCTGCAAACAAACCGAACGTTTAACGAACAGTTCGCAAACCGTTTTGGTGGGAAGTTCGTTTATGTTTGTTCGTTTAGTAAATGAACGAACATGAACAAGAAAATTACATTTGTTTAGTTAAATAAACGAACATGAACGCAAGCCTTCGTGAAAATTCGATAATATGTTCGTTTATGTACGTTAATGTATGCTTGTGAATTGTTTGATAATGTGTTCATTAATGTGTTCGTGTATGTTTTTAATTTTTGTGTCAGTTATAGTTATGACAATTATGTCAAGTATTTTTGGATATTTATGTTAAATAATAAGTACTTTTTTATTTTTGACGAATTTTGTATAATGTTTGTGATGACATATGCAAATTTTATTCTAAAGTAAATACATGATTATTTGTATTCGTTTGTGTTTATAAACCTTTTTGTGTCGTCATGCTCATGAACAATTTTTTTGTGTTCATTTGCTTTTGTTTGTGTATGTTTGTATTCGGTAAGTGTTCGTGAACATATTTATTTTCTTAATGAACGAACATGAGTAAGGAATCCCGTTCGGTAAAGGTTTGTGAACAGTTAATGAACATGTATATTTTTTAATGAACAAACACGAACAATGTCTTGTTCATGTTCGTTTGTTTTGTTTGTATCCCTATCCGCGAACATTCCTTGAGCTCTTGCATGATGTATGATGGTTTTACATATATAATTCATGTTTGGTGTATCTTAAAATCCAAACAAACAAACATACCAAGTAAAATCCCCCTCAATAGTAGGTCAAAATCTAATATTGCTACATATGATACATTGCCCCTTCACGTGCCGTCCTATCTAAGAGCAGCAGTCAGGCCGCCAAGCTCCACCTGTTATTTGTGGTTTCTCTGCATACTATACATGCGTAAGGTGTGGAATGCGATACTGTCCGGTGCCAGGTTTTTCACATCGACACACGCGGTCTCAAATTTTTTGCCTAGACCAGTGAAATATTATATGTCACACCCCAACCTTGACGGTGGAAATGTCGAGGAGTGAGAGTTAAGATCGTTCACAGCCACATAACGCTATTAATAAATCCAAATATATTATTCATAAGTTTGAAAGGTACATTACAAGCATAAGTCTCAAATAAGAACACAATATAAGGAATATAACAAGCTCATCATTAAGTTAACTAGGTCCATTCCTAGGTATGAACAACTTCAAAAATGGCGATCAAGTTTGAGTATTTTCTGAAACATGTTAAAAATATAAGGTCAACAATAATGTTGGTGAGATTTTCATAGTTTTCAATACATAAGTATATAAAAGATGGCAATTCATGTTGTAAGTTAGAGAACAAAGTAAACTAGGGATGTAAGATAGAATGCACAATCAAACCTCGACAAAGTTTTACAAGTCTCAAACGTTTACAAGTATATACGATTAGCTAAGTGTACTTGGATCAACCAAGCAGGCTTGTCTAGCCTATAGATCTATGACTTCGCTAGGCTAGCAATAGTTAATGATTGTACATATATTCGACATTACATGGTAGCAATAAAGTTCAACTAACCACAACATACAAGTAAATTGCCATAGGTTTACAAGAATCAAACGTGTTTACAAGTGCAAAGTTTATAATGTAACATGTTTCGCCCAAAAGTGTAAAAATACAAAAATGGGTATAGAAATACTCACTTGATCAAATACGTATAGTTTGACGGTTAATAAGAAAAATAAAATAACGCTCCAATGCAAAGCCTTCACAAGGAACCTAAGAATATAAATATATTTACAAGGTTTAAGTTTAATAATATGATAAACGTTTTAACGTGAATTAAAGTTCGCTTTAATGCTTGGGGCTTTGTCAATTATTTTTAACAAATGGAAACCAATTATATTTTTTTGGAATAAATGAAAAGAAATATATTTATATTTTATATAAAGATATGAATAAGAGCAACATTAATAATTTGTAACAATTTATAAGATTTAAATATAGTTTTATAACTATCTAAATAAAATAATCATGATTAAAATAATAATTTAAGGGCAATGTTTGAGATAATAATTTGTATAAATTATTAATATTTTATTTTATTTTATTTTATTTTATTTTAGTTTTTGTTTATAAGAAATAAGCTATCATTAGCTTTAGGATATTAAATAAAAATATAAAATTATTTTTATAAATAATTTACAGAAGAATTATTATGTGATTTTAATTT
This sequence comes from Flaveria ramosissima, assembly GCA_025215565.1. Taxonomy (NCBI): domain Eukaryota; kingdom Viridiplantae; phylum Streptophyta; class Magnoliopsida; order Asterales; family Asteraceae; genus Flaveria; species Flaveria ramosissima. Next base: position 16,397,679 of record CM046035.1, read on the forward strand.
AACATAGTCTATAAAATGGTCTATTATAATTTTTAAAATTTTTTAATAATAGTTTTAGAGATCAAAAAGGCATAAAAAATAGGTGAGGCTCCCCGGATTTGAACCGGGGACTTCCCTTGCAGAAGTCAAGTGTCTGTCCAGTGAACTACAGGCCTCAGCCGCGATATGAGTTGCTTTTAAAACTTTAAAACCATTTGTTACCAAACACCCCCAAAACACATGAACCCTAGTTCATTCTTGATACAAATCGAGCATCAATTTGTTCTTGTTAACCCAATCAACCATGGAGCTTTTGCTCCCCATGGTTAAACAATCATGTATATGTAAACAATTACCCGTTTTGAGGACGGATCGTTGAAGAACAGGTGAGAACTAGTCGAGGCTAATGTCGTATCTTGGTCAGGTTGTAAATAAAGATGAAACTCGGATTCGTTTTGCAGAAGGCTTCCAATTGTTCAAATGATGACAAGCCCTCTATCAATTGCAAGTTAGAGAGCTCGGTCTGAGGTTTTCGAATGGTTCACAGGTCGCGATGTAAAGGTTGATCAAATTTGGTGTTTGGAGTCATTTCAGGTGTAATTGAGTGCAGTATACGATTAAGGATTGATAGATGAGCGATTAGGTTAGTTTAATTAGGTTATTATTAAGTTTTAATTGTCAAATGGTTGAGGATTAATGTCTGAAAGTTACTCGAGCTCGAAAGCTCCTTTAACCGGTGTTAAATCTTTGATATAACCCCCAAACGATTCGAATCACGCTCACAAATCAATTGGAAACGGTTTTAGCTCATTAATCGAAGTTATTGAAAGGTTAAACGGCCGCCGGAGCTCACCGGAGATCGCCGGAATACTCGCCGGAATTGCGGGGGTGGGAAAAGGGTGACAGATCTGGTTTTTTAGATAATTACACAAATGGTCCCTGTTGTTTCCCACTGTTATTATTTTATGCCATAAACTTTTATTTAAGTTTTAAACTTGACACAATAAATCCCTCAACCTTTCTAAACTTAAAAATTTTTCAATTGTTTAACTTTTATACACACACACACACACACATATATATATATATATATGTATATATATATATATATATATATATATATATATATATATATATATATATATATATATATATATATATATATATATATGTATATTTCATATTATTATGAGTTTAGTTATGTCAATCTTATTATTGTTAATGTTATTTTAGTTATCATTGTTATTAATATTACTATTATTTCTTTTATAATCTAATAGTAATGTTATTATGTTTAATTTAATAGTTTAAGTTATTAACTTTTAAATGAAAGAACTAACAAAGAACCAAACATAAATAATCCACAAGTTCCATAAATGACAACAATGCCCTTACAAGATTATAACGGCGTTAACATTTAATTTAAAAAAAACGAGATGTTACATTATACAAAAGATATCAAGATTAATAAAAACCTTCTTATTTTATTTGCAGGTAACGGATAATCCAACTGCAGCTCATGGTTATAGCTGTAAAAGTTCATTTTGGTGAAATAGTTTCGCGCCACCAAAAAACAAGACCCATATACAAATTCAACATACCATCCAAAACCATAGTTAATTCGACTTATTTGTCACACATCAAATTTGGTATGTGAATTTAGTGATGTTTATATTCTTTCAACTGTCAAGTTGCCCCATTCATACATTTGATACTAGTTGGTAGCACCTCACTGCTTTTGGAGAACATGTGGATTATTTTTGTGTCACACATCAATTTTTTTCCCTAGACCAGTGAAATATAATACAAAAGATATCAAGATTAATAAATTGTTTGTTTACTAGTATAAAACATGAACCATATACTTTTAAGTTTCGAATACACTCTTGGTTTTTTAGGTTTAACTTGTGACTGTCTGCCCGGTATTACCGCAAATTATTATCAACAACTTTAATGTGTTTTTACTTAAAAGAGTAGTTACTTTAAGTTACAAAATATTGATTATGTGATAATGTGTCAATTTCAATTATTTTAAATGAAAACAAACCGTAACTAGGTGTGTAAACGAGCCGAGCCGAGACCGAGCTCGCTTAGGCTCTGAGCTCGGCTCGTTTTGACTTCGTAAAGCTCGAGCCCGGCTCATCATAAATTTTTCAGCTCGAGCTTGGCTCGGTTATTATTAAGTTATTAGTTCTTCTAACTTTTAATCACTTTTATATTAATATATTTATAATTTTAGTTTTTTATATATATAACATAATGCATATCATTTAATTATTTTTTATCACAATTTATATATAGTAATATTAATTATATAAATATATATTTAATATGTAAATAAAATTCATATAAACAAAAAGCTCGTTTAGGCTCGCGAGCCGGCTTGAGCTCGATATCTGAATTTTGGGCTCGAGCTCGTTTACTAAACGAGCCATAATACGAGCGCCAGCTCGTTTAAGCTCGGCTCGATTCGAGCTTTTTTCGAGCCAATCCCGAGTAGCTTGGGAGCCGTCTTAACTCGTTTACATCGTTACCATTAATTACTAACTAATGGGATCAGCAAAACATGGCTTACACTAGGCCTTGTTTTTAAAAATAGCCCTCGAGGCTAGCCTAAGGCGTGAATTGCTCGAGGCGATCAGAAAAAGGCCTTAGGGCCTTGAGACGTCGCCTCATGCACATCTAGGTCAAAATTGGTCAACAATGGTCAATATTTGGATCAATGAGAGAGTGATACGTAGAAACAACCAAAAGAATGAAGATGTTATAATTGTTTACATAATAAAAAAGAAAATGTAAAAGGGATGAGAGAGATGCAACTTTTAGTTGTACATAAGACTTGTTAATTTGGTTATACATACAGCAACGTCTCGCTTACGTGGCGTTCTTGCTTCACGCCTCGTGCCTCAAGCTGTTGAGGCCTAAACGCCTCGAAGCGCCTCACGTTTTGCAAAACCAAAAGCTAGACATATGGTCTTCAAAAGGTTAAAAGCACAAACCTATAAAAGTTATATTCGTACATAAGATCTCTACAAAGTAGATTATACATGGTCAAAGAAGTCAAAGACTAACTAAATTGTAAGAATATTTTAAAACTAGCTAGTTACATTCATGTTTTATATCAAAAGAACAATAAAGTATTGGGTCAGACCCGACCCGTAATAACTAATAATAAAAAGAACTTGGGGAAAACATATATTTAGGGTGTGTTAAAAAGTAAAGTAGATATGATATTAATGTTGATCAAAACGTGTGAAATATGATGATGATGTTGTTGTTGTTGTTAGAGAGAAATAAGTAAGAAAGAAATAGAGCATGCGGGTAGAGTTTAAGGTCTAACCTGTTAGTTAGGTTTGAAAGGTGATCCTGACCTAATACACACATCTATATGATACCCTCATCTTTACGGATTCTAACTACATTACCAACCTCACATCATCCATCACTATTTAATTCTTTATTTATTAGTTATTTCTTCTTTTTTAACTTTACTTTATATAATAAACATACTACATATGTACGTACATACATACATATACACATACACACGTATTATATATACATGAGAATTATATATACACATTTTCACATAAATTTTAAAAGAAAAAAATGTCACATAATAGTAACCAAACTTCAAAAGTGTTCAAATTTAGTCATTTATGTATATTTTTCTCAAATTGGATTACGAAATGATCAAATCAAGGCATCATTAAATTTTCTTATGTCAAGAAAGTAACGCTGGAGAAAACGAGGGGGTCAGAATTTTCAATATATAAAATTATATTAAAAAATAAAAAAAACATGTTAGTTATGAAGAAAATAAAAAAGTACCTAAAATTTACGTCAACGTTCCATATCAGCATCAAAAGATAGAAAAAAATATTCTCTAATTGAAACCTAAAGTATAACATGCTAAAAAACATGTTAAGACTTTTAATTTATATAAAATATAAAAACTGAGTGACCTAATTGGAATATTTTTAAAACTTAAGTTACCTAATTGAAACACTTTTAAAAGTTGGTTACTATTTTACAAATTTACACCAATTTAAAAACATTATTTTATAAGTGTGTAAACATATATACAGTTCTCATAAAATTAAAAAGTTATCATTTATATTCTAAGAGAACCTTTTTTATAAAAATAAGAAAAAAACTCATTTTTTCCATGTGTGCTAAAAATATAAGTTATTTTTAACACATGTACGTGTGTGTAAAGTTCATAAACTAAGAACAACACATAGGAAAGAGAGAACCGGTCCAAATTTCTATTAATAAGGTATTCAATGTCTTTGTTTTCTTCTAGTTTTTGTTATGTTAACTTGTATAGAATACTCGAAACCAACTTAAAATTAGCTATATATATCGTGGTTCTTAAGTTTGAAGTGTAAATAAGTTAACACACATATATAAAGAAGTTATAATAAAACTCATTTAATATTTAAGAATCATTCAAACCATTTTATTCATCAATGAATACGTACATGTATTTATTAATGTACATGTTTGTTACAATATTAGGGACCATAGAGTATTCACTTGAATGCATGCATTCATGAGTTGATATATATTTGAGTGTCAACAAAATTGTAGTGTCATAATATTATAGTGTGAACAGAATTGTTTCTAAATCGTTATACGTACCCACCCACGTGTGTATAGGCGCACACACATATATAGATATACACAAACACGTATATGTTAGTGTGTTACGTGAGGTGTTTCCATACAAAGTCATTTTTCTTTGATGAGGGAGGTGACAAATGTACGTATGTGAGTTTTATAAGCGCGTAAGGGTATTTGTATCTATATATGTACACGAGATTCTTGTGCGCACACCCATACCGTGTAACATGGGGTAGACGTACCATGTAATGCGTAATTTAACCCATCGGAGACTTGCAAACACGTGTACCATGTAAATCCGTTAGACATTTAATACAAATTGTAGAAATGATAATAAACGCTTATTGTAAATGAGTTAAAAGGATTGTTTATTATGCATTATACTTTTTATTTAAATTGTTGTTTTAAGTATAATTATATTGTATTTATATGAAAGAACGGTAAAATTCTTGATTTTAAGATTTAATGTTTTTTTTAAATATAATCAATAGCGTCTATAAACTTATTTAGCTTTAACAATTGACAAAACTAGGTTTTAATGAACAGAATCAACAAAAGATTGATTTTCTATTTCACCCATCTACGTCATCACTAACTTTCAGTTAATTACAAAATTGTCATCGCATCAATATATATATTATGCATAAAACTGATCGATTTAATCAAAATGGTTTATTAAAAGAAATAGACATTCTATTAGATGAGACGTCTATACACATAAACGTACATGCGTATGCGCGCATACACGTACAATTATACTATACGTATATGTATGTACATCTTTTCGCAAAGCATAAGTAACCTCGCATCCTCTTAGTTTGTGTTATAAGTTAATTTAGTCTACCTAATTAAATTACGGCCTAACAGGTTTCAATCTCCATAACTAGTGAAGTAAGAGATTAAAAATATATAATTTAAAGTGGATTAAACAAGTGAACTAATTAAGAAGACACAAAATAAAAAAACTATGATGCTGTTATTTTATTTATTATGCCATTTATAGAAAAACTTTGGGAATAATCATGTTTACAAAAAGTCTTATATCGTTAACAAAGTAACAACTAACTTTGTAGCAATATAATTTATTAATTATTAGTTTATTTAGTGAAATTGACAAAGGTTGTTTGTAAGTAGACGTTGTAGGTTAGAAACTCAGAAAGACGTTGAAAGGAGAACGGAATTTATCTCACCAAGCAACCTTCCTCCCATCTCTCTCTCTAGATCTCTCTCTCTCTCTCTCTCTCTCTATATATATATATATATATATATATATATATATATATATATATATATATATATATATATATATCTATAGACACACACATATACATATAAACATATAGATACACATACACATACATATAGATATATACACATTATACACATACATGCATATATATACATATATTATTTACATTTTTATATAACAGTGTGTCTAATAAAGTTACGATAGTATTGTATGTGTCCAACTTTTATTAATTAGTTGATTCGTTTTTATAATGAGTGCGTTTTAATATGACATGTATAAAATGATGAATCTAATCTATTACAAACAGTGCGTCCACTTTCTACTTGTGATTCAATGTCGTAATTGGTTTTGATACATACCCATTACGACAATGTATATAGTGGCTTCCCTAGCCAATATTTACAATGGTACATCGATCTATTTTCTAGTTCTAATCCATTATGAGTTTTGATTATACGTAGACATATAACAATATGTTTAGCTTAAATTTGTAGTTTTGGATGTTAAAAAGAACTACTGAAATAATCAATAATCCTAAAAATTGATTATTAGGATTAAACATTGATCTTAGATTCTAAGATAATAACTACTAAATACATGTTGGAAACAGAAGAAATATTTAAGGAAATAGTCACTCGTGGTTGATATTTTTAAACTTTTATAAAATTGGATAATTAATTTCATATGCTTTATATACGTATCTTATAAAATACAGAACTTTTATTATCTTTAATTTAAATACACAATAGTGTTATATATAAATTTCTAACGATTCTTTAAAGCTGATACTTGATTACGTACGTAATACATATCTTAAAAAACCTATATAACGATGTGTGATTATACATACATGCAATACACAAACTACAACCATATAGTGCACGAGTATATATATTCCCCTCCCTAAAATACACGTGTCGTATTCTGATGTCATCATCTTACGTCTCACGTGGAAATAAGCTACCCTTTGTACAATAACAAGCTAGCATATATATATGTGCGTGTATGTATACGTATGAGTATACGTGTGTACATATATACATGTATATATATATATATATATATATGAATGTATATATATACAAAGATGCATATATATATATAAATAATATTGTAGGTTTAGTTAGCCTAGACGTTGCATCAGTTTTTGGTACACTCTTGTTAACAGAAACCAACTCTCCTTTATCATCTATCTATGTATCTATATATCCCACTGATCATCACCATATTATACCTCCTCTCTCCTTCAATTCGATCAATATAATCTCTTCACACACACACAAACACCTACTCTTCAACGTTCATCAATCGCCGATCCGATCCGATCGATCCACCGGCTCCGGTTGATATATCGCGATGTGCAGCCGCGGTCACTGGCGGCCGTCCGAGGACCAAAAGCTCCGGCAGCTCGTCCACCAGTACGGCCCTCATAACTGGAACGCCATCGCCGAAAAGCTCCAAGGCAGATCAGGTTTATTGTTTGCTTCTATTCGTTGATTTGCGTTTGAAATTTTATTAATATTCATCGTAATTTTGGTTATGTATGTATGATCGTGTTGATCGATATATAGCTAGTGAAGTTATGTATGATCGTCTTCTCGATTCGTTATTGGTTTGTGATTTTAGGTTATATATTCGCCATAGATGAAAAGCTCCGATGAAGATCAGATCAGATCGTATCAGATCTCGATTTGTTATATACTTAAGTTGCATATATATATCATGAATTTTTTTAAATCTACGAAGAATTTAGAGTTTGTGTGGTGATTTCTAGTTTGTAAATCGTTTTATAGTGGTTTATGAAGAGTCCGCTACATCAACCAACAGACTCTAGCCGACACTGACTCCGCTTGAGTTACAAGCGGAGTCTAAACGTGAAGAGTCTACTGGTTGATGTAGCAGACTCTCCATAAACCACTATAAAACGATTTTTCAAACTAGAAACCACCACACAAACCCTAAATTTTTCGTAAATTTAAAAAAATTTCTTGCTGATCATCCTCTCGGTCTATTCATACGTCGAAAATTCACATGATGAAAATAGCTTAAATCTTCATTGCAGATTCATAAACATATAAACTATATCGTTTTAATCGATTTAATGCTTTTTTTGATAGATGATTTTTGTTTCGTTTGGTGCAGGAAAAAGTTGTAGATTAAGATGGTTCAACCAACTGGATCCAAAGATCAACCGAAGTCCGTTCACCGAGGAAGAGGAGGAGCGGCTTTTAGCGTATCATCGCGAATTCGGGAACCGATGGGCCAACATTGCAAAGTTGTTCCCTGGTCGGACCGATAACGCGGTTAAGAACCATTGGCATGTGATCATGGCTCGTAGGGTCCGCGAACGGTCTAACAGGATCCACCACCATAGAACCACCGCAACCGCTATTGATCATGCATTAGCAGGAAGATATCAATACACTAATTTTCCTTATGACCTTAGTAGAAATCTTGCAACATGTCATCTACAAATCTCAAAGAATATGGTTCAACAATTCAAGAATATTGATGAAGGTATAACTTATGAGACAATTGACTTGATTGGTTGGTTGATTAGGGTTTTCTTATATTTTATTGAGTAATTAATATTAAATGGTTTTCTTAAAGTATTTAGGTTAATATAGGTTTTAATTCTAATATTTGTTGTTATAAAGGTTTAAGATAGATTAAGAGTATTATCAGGTCAACCCAACCTCGTCTTATATATATTTAAGTTAGACTTGTTTCAACTTAAATCTATTTTTAATATTAAATCTGACTTACATCTAGTTAAATAATTTCAAAAATTTGTTGACAATAAATATCATTATTGTTGTTTATTCTTTAGATAACGTATGTTTGGGTGAGGCTAAACATACCTTTTATATGCTTTGTATACCCGTATGAATAGAAGTAGAAAACATTAAAATTCAAGGAAGATGATTTTTAAAACTTTTTACTTTTTTCTCAATTTTCATTAAACGTACATATATTAGTTTTTTTCATGTTTAAAACTTTTACATACATAGTTTTATTTAATTTTTTTATATTTTGATATTTTTTTTACTTAAAATCTAAGTTATATGATGTTACAAGTTTTATAATCCTATTATAGTTAAACCTACTAGTATTATATAAAAAAAATCTATTTTGCATTTATGTTTGTTTATTAATTATGATTATTGCATTGGGATTCAGATAAAAGAGATCGATCTTTGGAGTTCTACAACTTTCTCCCTGTAAATACCGACTCTAGCAGGAGTGAAGTAATCGACCATAAAAACAAAGACGAGATCGAGGTGGAGCAAGACGCAACCAAACAAGGGGACGACACGACCATACCATTCATAGATTTCTTTTCAACCAATTAAGTTGCATTAAGAAACTAAAAACATTTATGGGCTTATAACTCATAGCTTGATCACATATAGCAAAAATGAATTTACCTTCAATCTTTTAATATTGATACTTTATACAAACATTAACTTTGTCCATACAAAAACACTTTATGTAAGACAATGTATCCGTTTGTCAAAAAACCACATTTGATGAGAACATTGTGTGCATTAACTAATGATTATAGTTTGTTGCATCATAGATTTATAAATCATTCATGCTTATATGATCTTAACTCAAGGCCATTGTTATTTAATCATGTTGATTACAATCATGACATTATATTTACTTATTACTATAAAGAGCCGAGCTGGAATGGACCAAACTTAAACAAGTCAGGCTTGGCTTGTTAATCTTAACGAGCTGGAAAATTGGGCTCGAGCTCGTTTGCTTGTGCCTGTTGTTTGTTAATCTTGTATATGTTGATTACAATCATGCTATACATAAAAATATGGAAATGTTGAAGTGAAGCAATGAACCAAATTATCAATTGTGCATATCTTTATAAAAACTAATGAAATAAGTCCAACTAGTATAATATAGCATTAGTAGAAATTTATAATTATATATATACCCACTCAAAGATTTGTAGAATAAATAAATAATATGATTAACATTCAAAACTAAATTAAAACTATAGTTTATTAATCAAATGTGAAACTGATTAATTCTTTGATAAGAAGACAAATGACCTTTCTTTGTTGCAAGAAAAGATGTCTTGTAATTATAGGTAAGTCGTTATTTTTCTCACTTTTACCAAGTCAAAACCACTTTGCTAAATGTTTCAGTTGAAAATAAAGGTTAAAATCGTATTTTAATTATTACAACGAATATAAAAGTTTGTTATAGAATATTAATTGTTATAGAATATTAATAAGACAATGCATGGTTTGAACGTAACGTTAATTGTTCGAAAACTTAGGGAATTTTGTAATATTTACCGTGCTATGTGACAATATCTATTTAAGGATAACACTTTCATATTATATCTCATCTCTTATTGATAAACATTTGTGATAGATGATCACATTTTTTGAAAGAAAGAACTTGGTGTATGATGATGTTTACCATCTTAGAGAGAAATTATGGTATCTTAGAGAAGACACATACAATAGCCCAAATTAACCCCGTAAGTGATGTGCTTAGTGAACTCGATGTAGAGGAATTGTAAAATGATGATCGATAATTTGAAAAACTTGAGAGTCGCAAGTTTGTTTTCAGATTAAAAGTATTTGGATTCACATCAAATGTTCAATCGGATAAAACTCAAGTTCAGAAATAAAAGTATAAATACTTGTGTGTGTCAAGATCGTGAACCAGAGGAGAAGAATCAAAAATAGTGACCAATTCTTGTACAAATTCGAAATCTTGCAGGGATAGGGTAACTGCCTTTGGCACTTGTCATAAACGAATTTTACTGTTTTAACCCCCGAGTTTCACATGTGAAATTTCGAGAAAATCACTTTTTCATGCATTTTTAGTAAAGCTCGACCCCAGTCAGGAGCTCTGCCCCTTGGACCCCGCTACTAGGGGAGCAGCCCCCGGACCCCTGCCAAGGGGGTGTTGCCCCCTTGGAACCCTTATTACTTATGAGGTATTCTATATCGAAGATCATAAAAACTCAAACAAGCATTCACTCCGCACCTCCAGACTTGTTTGATGGATATTATGATCATATTAATTATTAGTCAATCCAATTACACTAAAATATCTAACACTCAATTAGAAAATTTGTTGAGTTTACATCCAAGATCAATGGTGGCAAAGTGTTTAAAAACATTATGGATGCTATTATCTCTATTAGTGTCTGGTATTTTTTGAAATGAAGAAATGATAGATGTTTTAAGAAAGTGTATTGGAAAGGTGTTTTTTTATGACGACATGGCTACTTCTTTCTTGTGAATCAAGCATAGGGGTGATTTTCACTCGTTTGAGTGAACTAACTGGTGTAATTTTAATGTTTCTTTGTTTTTTTAAACTTTTTGTGTTCTAGATTCTTGCTAGTTTTTTGTTACTTTAATACGAGTTGCTTTTGCAAGTTAAAAAAAAGCGATACGCTTAGTCGAACATAAAACAAAACATGAAACCGACAAAATAAAAACTCTATCGAATCATGTGAATCATAGTAGTTGGCATGTAAATAAACCGAACGTTTATGAATTCGTTAATGTTCGTTCATTTAATTAAATAAACAAACACAAACAAAAGTTTTGTTCGTTTAGTTAAACAAACGAACATGAGCACATATTTTGTTCGTTCATTTACATTCGTGAACGTTCGTTTATCTTCGTTCTTATTGTTCGTTTATTTACGTTCGTTTGCTTACGTTTGTTTGTTTATGTATTGAAACAAAATTTCATGTACATATATCTTTTATAGTTTTTTAGATGAGTCACTATTGATGATTTATTGATAAATTATTAAGGATTTTTGATAAAATTATATTTTTGATGAATCATGTATATTTGAACTATCAATTTACTTGTGTTTTTTTGATAAAATATGATGTGCTAGACTTGTTCGTTCGTGTTCATTTATGTTTATCAACTAGTTTCATTTATTTTTGTTCATTTATGTTCATTTACACTCGTGAACTGTTCGTTTAGCTTTTTAACGAATGAACATGAACGAACACAAACATTTTCATTTTCAATGAACAAACATGAAAAAAAAATTTTGTTTGATTATGTATTCGTTTTCGTATAAAGTTAAATGAACAAACACGAACAAACCCATGTTCATGTTCGTTTGGTTCGTTTACAGGCGTACATAGTAGTCCACTTAATCTACAGTTATATAAATGATAACGGAATCAAACTGAAATCTTTAGTTCTAATCGTCTTTTTGTTGCTATATCTTTAGAATTGTTTATCTACATTGATCTTTTGCTTAAGAATGATTTTAGTTTCTTAAAAAAAGAATAATACTTGTTGTACCCGGTGAGAGAGATGTTGGTTGTTAAATGGTGTGGAGCAAGGCCAAAAAAGCCCAAAATGTTATAAAAATTCTACTAATTGTCGTTAAATACTCGTTGTGGGACTTAACCCCAGTGGCGGAGCTTGAACCACATCATAGGGGGCGGGGGCGGAAGTAAACTATTTTAGGGGGGCTAACGTTATATATATTAAAAAGTTTACACTTCCTGATCGAAAATTAAAACTACTGACGAAAAAAAAGGGGGGGTAGCCCCTCCCGACCCATACAAAGCTTCGCCCATACTTAACCCAACACCTTACAGCACGAGCTGACGACAGTCATACACGATGTTTCCCAAACGCACACTCTCTTTCAAAAGGATTGGCTATCATGACGGATAAGTATATAAATATAATGAAAGAGAAAACAAAAGCAGAAGAAAAAAAAGTTACAAAGATGATGGGGTTTATGTGAGTGAAAGTTGAAAGTACAAGCCTTTAATTTTGGAAAGAAAATTGTATTTAGGCTTGAAATAAGCCTAAAAATACGCTTGAACGTCTAAAAATAGGGCTTTTAAAACGAGACGACAATGTTGTATTTGGGTTGCGTCTATGGGCCTAGGTGGGCTGTTTTGTGGGCTTTCGACAATGGAAATGCATGTGTTACAACATAGTATTACACTATTACATACTTTAAGGGTTGTTTGGCAACTTCTGAATATAAAAGGTCTGAACCATTAAAAGGTCTGAACCATTAAGAGCTAGTATATTGTTTAACTATTCAAATGCAAATGTCTGACCGATTCAGATAAGAGGTCTTAACCATTCAGCATTAGACCTCTTAATAGCATTAGTATAATGCTTAACCATTCAGAGGCAAATGTCTGAACCATTCAGACAATTGCTCGCGAAACAAACAGTCTGAACCATTAAGTGTTGAACCATTCAGACATCTGAACCATTAAGAGTTTGATTAAGAGGCTGTCAAACAGCCCGTTAGTCTTTCTCAAGAATTTTGTGAACTCTGTCAAACATGTCAATACACTTTTGAATTTGTCAGTTTTGATGAATAGGTTACATGCACATAATGCATGGTTTTATGAGAGGATATCCATATCCCATAACTAGGAATTTACTACTTGTACTTGTAAATGTGGTGTTCGTTTTTTTTAACAGCAAATGTACGACCCTGTTTCGAAGGATACGTGTTATCTTAATCGGACCTTTCTATCCGTGTCACAGCCGGGACCGCACCCCCAACCCCTCAGGAGGAACTCATTGCTGGGAAAACTCACTGGCTCAACTCTGAACATATTGCTCAAAATGAAACTTGAACCAATGATCTTCTTCATATTTACATGTCATGTGTTTTACTTTAGGGAATCATAAAACCTACTGCAACTTGATAAGCCTTTAGTGAATACTTGACATAAAAACATAACGTGAGAATTTCATATATGCCCTTATAAATTTAGAATATATCATATATGTTCAACCTAAACTTAAAATATCATATATCTCCCTTAAAACAAGTTAAATTATCAAATTTACTTACTTTATTAAAACAAATTTAAGAATTGACTATCTTACCCTTATTTTCAAAACCTTTAATTTATTTATTTACTTAATTAACTGATTCGACATGAAATTACGTTCTGCCCAGCTATTGTGTTCTTTATACATGCAAATTATTTATTATTATCGATTTTTTCATATAATCAAATGGAATCTAATATCCAAGTTTTTCTTGATTTCTAATGGTTGTTAGAGCATTCAAATCCAGTTCTTTAAAAATGTGTGAGTAGAGTCTTTAAATTATATGATATGGTTTTGGGTGGTTATGAGTGAATTAGAGAGAAAATATTATTGTTTATCTGTAAATTTAAAAATTCATTGTTCAACCCTTATAATTTTTTTAATATTTTTTAAAGTGGTTGTAAGTGAAGGAGAGAAAAAAGATAATAATAAAGGTGTTAAAAAATATTATTTAATTGAAAGGAGTGAGAAAAAGTAGTTGTTTTTAATGTAATTATATGGATAAAGATAAAGATTGTGATGTGAATGCTCTTAATGGGTTTAGAGCTAGAGCGTATCATCGTGGAAGATTTCTTTTCCTTTTCCATATTATATTCTTTAATTTGCTTATAATTCTGATTACTTTTGTAACTAACTTTTTCATATCCATGTTAAATTTGATAAAAATTGCTTACGAACCCGAGTAAAGTTGTGAGAAATTGAAAATGACATGTGAGAAGGTAGATCCGTCATAAATTAAAAAGTTATTATTAAATAAGGGTATATATATGATATTTTGAAGTTTTATTGGGTATATATGATATTTACAAAGTTTATAGGGGTATATATATGAAATTCTCCAAAAAGACAAAACCTATTACAATAGCTTTTTTTTGTTTTTTTGTCTTTTTTTTTTGTTTGTTTGTTTTTTTTAACAGCAGCAGTATAGATTATTAATAATTTAATACAAACATCGATGGGGATCTTTTAACTTTCTAAGCAAGCACTCAAATGGGCCCAAAATTTATAAAATGGTCAGTGTGGACTTTTGATTGATAATGGTGGGCCGTGGGCCTTTAGATTTTTTCAATCAGTGTGCTTATGGAGTAATAGCCCATTCTCCCTCTCGTAACTGCCTTGGCCCAAGGCCCAATAAGAGGCGTCGAGCAAATAAAACAATTAGTTTGTTTGGCCCAGTTGAATATTCTGCTGTCATTGACTTAGAGCATTTACAGTGAATTCCCGATCTTTATGCATATAATTATATTAAAAATTATAAAAAGAAATTTATTTTCAGTTTAGTAATACATTTTATACCTTTATCATTACTTTTTTTTCTCTCCTCCACTCACGATCAATTTCAAAAATATTAAAAAACATATTGGGATTGAACAGTGATTTCCCAAATATACCGATGAACAGTAATATTTTCTCTCTACTTCACTCACAAACACTCAAAACCATTCCATATAATATAGTAAACACACTCACATAATTTTAGGCATTCCATGGTGAATGCTCTTATTATTCCATTTCACTATTATATAGATTTTAATTAGGAAAATGATTAAACAATTATATATTGTAATATGATGTATTAATGTTAAAAAATTGGATTCGAACCATGGACACGCATAAACTCATGATACAAAACTTATGTCAAAATCTGGCCTAAAATAATGTGGGGTTTTGTCAACAAACAACAAATTTTGCTAAACTTAACCAAGGAGTATTCCATATACCAAGATCAATAATAACCACACCAATCAAATATATAATCAATTCGAAAAAGCATACGAACATATCATAATAGTTATAAAAAACAAAGCTTTATTACTTTATCGAGGATGTTGATAATGTTAGTGTGGTGTGATCATAACGACTGTGAGGATATGTAACAGGGTTTGTACGAGGCCACTTGTTTAACGATTTGGTGTATTTGAAGAGCTAGAAATGACAAAGCCATATTCGGTCAATAAGCATCTATTACCAATTTTGTGGAAAAAAATCTGCAAGATACTCATTGGTTAAAAATAGATCGAAACTGGGGATATTATATAATTGGATTAAGCTTGCTGATGTAGCATCTGTTCCTTTTGGTGTTTTTTTATTGTTTTACTCGATCTATCTAGCAACTTGCTAGAGTATTATTCCACATGGTTTATGGTTTTGTTGTGAACTTTCACCCGCTATTTTTAAAAAGTATCGTATGAAAAACGCGTGGATTATCTGTTTTAGAAAAACTAACTCAACCAATTATGTTTGCCATAGTTCTGGTTATAAAATAAAAAATCATAACTATAAAATCTATTTAGTCAAATGTCATATAATAACTCAACTCGGCCACCTTTATCTAAGCTTTATCTCAATCTAATACAATGATACATGAAGATGGTTAAATGTTAACTATATATATTTAATGTATTTAGAGGAATGTCAAAAAGGGTATTTTAGAAAATTCAAAATCAGTCGTATTTGAGGATGATTCGAAACCTCTTTGTCTTAGAAAATATATTATAAATAATAAGACGAGTAATGTTAACAGTTTAAAAAATATATGAAACAAATCTTTTTTCAAACTTAGAAATGGAAAAACAAATGTTTTAGTCCCTATATAATTGTAGTTGAAAGACATTGTATATGACAATTATTAATGTAAAATTATTTAATTCGGCAATTAAAATAAAGTTCGCCATTTTCAACATATTGTAATGACGCCATCATGACCTTAATGACTTCACCCATAATTAATCAATATAGTTTGACTTTAATGGTTAAAAATGTTAACGCCCATTTAAATCAATATAATGAATCATTTGTAAGCGTTACATAACATATTCTGATAGTTAAGTGACGTGTGTTACGACCAAAAGATTTAGCGGTTGTTTGTTAATGTTGTGCTAAGTTATTAATAGATCTAAATGAATAAGAGGTAATATCTAAATCATTCAGTATGTTTTTGAAACTTATCAATTAAGAGTCTCCATTACGCTCTATTTCTGATTGTTTCAGATGTAGTCTTTTAATAAAATAATTAAAAGACTATCAAACAACAACTAATGTTTAAAATTTATGTTATAATGTATTTATTCTATAAAATCTAATAATTGTTGTTAAAATAATTACATACATAGTAGTACTTCATCACATATATAGAGCTAAAAAACTAGATAGAAGTTCAAATTTATATAATACTAATTACCAGTTTTTTTATGCATAATAGGTTGTACATTTGTTTAGTGGATTTGTATATATGCTTTCTTTCTTTTTTAATTAATTATTTGTTTATTTATTTATATGTTTTTATTTCTATCTTTCAAATATATAAATAACATAATGTATTGCTCTTAAACAAATCATATATATACAACTGTTATCATGTTAGAGTTTCGTTTAATTTTTCATAAACAAACATACATCATCAAAGGCTTCAACGTCCTTTTCAACGAGCAGATTCTTGGCACCATTCATTTTTATATCAAATTACGAATGTTAACTACGGTTTTAATGTCCTCTTCAACGTGCAAGTTCTCAACAACATTTGATTTTTGTTATGGTTTTACGCCCATTCAACATGCCGGTTTGCGACTACATTTTAATATTAGTTTTTACGTTATTTTACACCCCTGCCGCAACGCATGGATCGTAATACTAGTTGCCTCAAAAGTTTCAAGTATGGCCTCTACATAAAATCGAATATGATTGAATAAAAATAGATTTTCTTGTAAAAAATTTGAAAAGATTTTGGATGATTGATCGTATCAAGTCAATTGTTAACATAAACTTACACGTATAAATATAGGTAGTCGTTCTAGTCTCAAGCTCATATAGTGTGGTTCAACCGGCTTACCAATCAATTCTGTTTCAATAAAAACGACCAAAAAACCATAACCGGACTGTTCATGACCGGCTCCCGGTCATCCAACCGGTCAATTTTGAAAGCATTGTGTTTATGCATTTATCTATACTAATAAAAGAATGTTTTTGGTGACACATGATAAAATTATAAACCTTTTTTTTAATGGCAGTGTTAATGGTTAGTAGTTAGTACATCAAGTTAGTAATTATTCGACAATGCCAAGGTTTGAACCTTTGGACCTCCAAAAAATGCAAAGTCTCCCACCTCTCTCTTGACCACTAGGCCAAGAGATCATTGTTAAAATTATTATAAACCTTCTTATTTATTTTTATTTTTTTAGCATCTCTCTCAATAAATAAGTGCATTAACTACTAATAATATTATTTTATTCTTTTTAAGATTAAAAATATATTTTTATAAATTAAGAAAGAAATATTTCTATAAATGCAAATTGTAAATAAACAATTTATTTATAAAATAAAAATTTTTTCTAAAAATCAAACTATTTAAAAAATTTGAAATATTTTAAAACTTGTGTTTTTACAAAAATTAATTTTTAATGAACAAAAATAATTAAAAATCAAAGTTATAATAAGAAAAATTTAAAAACGATTTTTTTGAAACAAAATGTTTAAAAACAATCTTTTTTAGAAAAAACAAGAAAATGAAATAAAAGTTTAAAATTAACATTATTGTTTTATTATTTAAAGTATTTACTCGTAACATGAATTCAATTTTAATTCATAAATTTTTATTACTTACCGTTTAATATTTACTTATTCAACTCGTTTAATACATCTATTAACCTAGTTTTGAAATATATTGTCAATGATGATTAACAGAATCTAATCATGTGTGATAATCACGTTTACAGTATCCAACCACCTCTATACAAAACCTAATCACTTCACACACAGTTCACTCCGCCATTAACGACAGATCTACGATTCTCTCACAGCTCAACAATGGCGTCATCGTCTTCCTCCGGCGACACCACGGCGGCGACGGCGACGGCGACGGAGAAGTTGAAGAAAGGAGGATTAGGATGGATAGAGTGGCTAAGAGGATGGTTCTATTTGGCGTACGAGATGCTTTTTCAGAGGATAATGGCGTCGCATTTGCAGAATCCGATGCCGTTGCCTCCGATCAATGATCTCACTTGCATTATCACCGGATCCACCAGTGGTATTGGTCGAGAAACTGCTAGGTATATTCGATTTCATCTTCATTCGAACTATTAGCATTGATAGTTGATCGTTGATAGTTGATTCAGGATTTAGGGTTTTGGAGAGTAGGATTTCTGACGAACTGTAAATTATGTTTATTAAAGGCAAATTAGAGTTTAATAATCTTAATAATGTATACCACCTGTAACACTGAATTTCGTTTGTGTTACCAATGATGATGCCAGTAACGTAATAATCATATATTTACGCTTGATTTTTGCTCGTTACTAGGGAAATGAGAAGAAGAAGCGAAATCAAGTGGAAAATAAATACAAATCGAGTGTGAGTCTATGATAATTATGATACTAGGATTGACATTGTTAATACAAGTGAAAGTTGGGAGTGTAACTAGTCGGTTTAATAGTACTATCTATTATCGACAAATAAACATTTACACTTGATTTGCGTTCGATATTTCGCTCATTATGAGCGAAATGAAAAATATACAAGCGAAATTGAGCCGAAGGTAAATGTATATGGAGTGTGAATCTATGATAATTATGCTACTAGGATTGTCACTGGTAACAAAAGTGAAAGTTGGAAGTGTCGTTGGTCAAATAAATAATATAGATTATCATCGGCAATTTGGCAATATAGTTAATAGTTTGGATTATTAAAATCTTATTTTTCTTATTGAAATGAAATCAATTGAATGATTTAATGTAGAAAATAAGGAAGAGGGAACGAACGAGGGAAACTGCAGTTTATGCCTCGTTTTCTTTTACATGTAGATTATCATCCTTGTAGCTGTTAAAGTTTGTTTACTCACACTTGATTCTCTTGTTTTTGGAATTTAATCAGACAGATGGCAGAATCAGGGGCACATGTGGTTATGGCAGTTAGAAATACCAAGGCAGCCCATGAACTGATCAGGAAATGGCAGGATGAGTGGTCTGGAAAGGGCCTTCCTCTCAATATAGAGGTATACAGTAACCGCATATGAAGATCCCCTTTCACTTATTAGGTGATTTGTTTGAGATTAGTTGTAGTGGCTTGATAGCAATAAAAATGTGAATCATTCGTACCCATTTATGGGGTTGGGTTTGCAAATCTATGCCCTTTCTCATTTCTTTCCACTCTGTTACCATACCCATTGTAATTTATTACTGCAAACCAACCACCATGTTATTTTGGGCTTTCTATGAATCAAGCTTATTGAATTTCTGCAATGAAGGTGATGGAACTGGATCTTCTCTCATTGGCTTCTGTTGTGAGATTTGCTGAGGCGTGGAATGCACGCTCAGGACCTTTACATGTGCTGATAAATAACGCAGGGATATTTTCTATAGGAGGTTAGTGTGCGCTGCCTGAAGTTTTTATCATATGTTTCTTTATAGTTTTACTATCTTGTTATATTTTTTAACTAGTAATTGATAGCTGTTTAACTTACTTCCTATCCATAACTTGCATGTGAACTTGTGGTTACTCTAATTTCAAGTTGAAGTAAGAAAAACTATTTATCCTTTAATAAGACTGGAAAAAAGATATTTCAATTGCAGGGAACTTGTGGTTACTCTAATTTCAAGTTAAAGTAAGAAAAACTATATATCCTTTAATAAGACTGGAAAAAAGATATTTCAATTGCAGGGAACTGATAATCAAATAATAGAAAAAAATTGCGATAAAATGGAATAGGGTATTGATTGTACAATGTACATTAACCATATCATAGGACATACAATTTGATGAAAATGCCAAAAAATTAATATTCTACTTTCAATAAAGCAAGAAACCTAAGTAAACGCTAGCCCTCTTTGTAATCTGTGATTTTAATATCCAAACAATTGGACACATAAAATACGCTCCAATCAAACCAGTTTGTATGATTTGCCAACTGCATTGATTAGAAAAGAATTATCGTCACTAGTGAAGAGCTAATATAAATTGGAAAATGGAAAACAAAAACCTAATCAGGTAACCTATGAAGAGTTTTACAACCTCGGTTGACATAACTATTTTGTTTCCAAATAGATAAAACATGAAAGCCAAGGGAATTTGAAATTATGCTTTATTAGCTATTTAACTTTAAAACTTGAGTTCCATTATAATTTGACTAGTCAACATATGTTTACTTTTCCATAAACCTGTTTGTGAACCATGAAAACATCAAAATCAAGTTCACAATATATGATCAATATTTACAGAAGTCTGCAAATTAGTTTTGTTTTCTAAAAAATAAGATCAATTCCCAAACACTGTTTTTTACAAACGCTTCTTTTTTCTATAGATGTTGTATGAAAGGTTTGCCATTTGGCCCATGCTACCTTGGTTTATCTAGAGGTGATGGTCAAGCCAATTGAACTTTTTAAATTTTATATGCTAATGTGATTTATTTATTTTTATTATAGAACCACAAAAGTTTTCAAAGGATGGATATGAAGAACACATGCAAGTGAATCATCTGGCTCCAGCACTGCTTTCGGTGCTACTATTACCATCCCTCATAAGAGGTTCTCCTAGTCGAATTGTAAACGTGAACTCGATTGTAAGTTTTCATCTAATTTTTATGCATCTCTTGCTTTATATATATTCGCTTGATTACAAGCTTTTAATGGTTATTTGTTGTCAATAATGTAAGTTTAATGAGTGCCTATGAGTCATATTCACTTGCTTTCTCCAGTCACTTTGTTCTTAAACAGTGCTGGAGCCATTAAGAAAAATGTTTAATGTTCTCATTGAAGTTAGATGAAAGATAAATATATTTACCTCTGCAGAGGTGAGAGGTGGCAAGATGGGTTAGTCAAATGGGGTCGAAGGATCATAATACACACTTTTTGACAGATTGAAACAGTTGGATTGAGTTGACAAGCAAACACTTCCATGTCCAAATTTTTCTCATTTTTGGTAAATAAATAATGTGCTGCAAGTGTGTTGTATGCTGTATACCATAATTGTTACGGTTATTGTTTTCCTTACTGAGTCGGGGGTCTCTTCGGAAGCGGTCTCTCTATTTCCCAAGATAGAGGAAAGACTCGCCACCAACCACCCCTCCCAGACCCTGCTCTTGAGTGGGATTTACTGGGTATGTTTGTTTGTTTGTTTGTTTAAATAATGTGCTGCAAATGATTACAAAAACTGTATGTGTGATGTCAATTTCTTCTTTTAGAAGTACTTGATTTTAGTTGTACTAGTAAAAGGGCATCGAGACAGGTTAAAGCACAATTTGATAGTCCAATTAACAAATATAATTTTATCCCTAGTTAGATATGTGTAGTTTGATATTTACTACATTGTTGCATTTGTTAAAATTGTAAGTGTGTTCTGTTTAGATGCATCAAGTTGGATTTGTGGACCCAGAAGATATGAACGTTGTTTCCGGAAAAAGAAAATATACAAGTGTAGTGGGTTACTCGAGCAGCAAATTAGCACAGGTGTGTTTCTGCTTATATATACATATACATTCATACATAGACCCCAGTCTCCATAGAACTGAGAGAGGACTAAATAAGAAAGCTTAAATTCATGAGAAGTCAAGGAAAGGTACAAAAATATTTATATATTTTTCGATCCTTACCATCTTATACTCAATGGGTGGCCTTGCTTTCTAAAAAATTTAAACACACACACACATAATTCAAAATATTTGTATTATCATGATGCAGGGTTGCATTGTTTTTCCTTTTGTGCATCTTTTTTGTTCCCATAAAACTATTTTTGAGAATGTTTCTTTATTGCTTTTTGGTCCCCACCATCTTAAATTCTTGTGTGATCTTTTGTTTTCAAAAAAAAATAATCTAAAATTACTATAAAAATGAGTTGTTGGATTTGATGGGTTCTAGTTGAGTGCTTATCAAAGGATAATATATAAAAACTTGGCTAAACAAAGTCACCCAAAATTTTATAATATTTATTGAAAATTATATAAACTTTGTAATCATATATAACATAGGTTCATTTAATTTGCAGGTCATGTTTAGTAGTGTCCTCCACAAAAAGCTGCCTGCTGAAGCTGGCATAAGTGTAATATGTGTATCTCCAGGAATAGTTCAGACTAATGTTGTAAGTATTCTGAACTGACTTTCATTCTTTACCATTTTAATTTAATAGAATGGTATCTGATAAATATCAAATGCCTTTTCTTAGCTGAAAGGAAAAATCCAGATTTAACAGACAGTAGAATAAGTTTATTCAGGATAAACAATTATGAATGCTTATTGTAATTAATGCTGTAAATTATAATTTTGGCGATCAAACTTAATAGCGGTAACAATTTAATGATCAAACTTTATATCATTTTGGTGATAGTAATATCATGTGGCAATTGCAGGCAAGAGATCTTCCCAAAATTGTTCAGGCTGGTTATCGCCTAATTCCTTATTTTATCTTCAACGCTGAAGAAGGCAAGTAATTACTGTGCACTAATATCTCTCTCCCCCCCCCCTCTCTCTCTCTCTCACACACACTCTCACTCACACACACTCACATATGATGCATAAACAATAAATCAACATAATGTATCATTATTGTTCTAGGGAAGTTATTCAGAGGTCTAATATGTTATATTGTTATGTGTTAGAACTCAGCCCAAAGCATTTCGTAATGCATACATCTTCATTGCTTTATTAAAAATGTTTATAGTATTGTAATAATGTAGTTTTACACATTATAGCTTTTGTGTTAATTGGAATTTGAAAATTAAAAAATACCTAAGAATGGAACGGGTTATGTGATTGTTTATTACTTAAAGGTATCATCATTTATATCATATTTTTCAAGCTTTTCAGTTTGTTTCTTGCGTATATATACATGTCAGTTTTCCATTTCATTGATGTTACATTAAGCACAATAGATAAGTTTATTCAGACATTAGTTCCTTTTGCATTTTCTTTTTATTTCTATTCCATGTTTTCTTTTGAACATCTAGAGAGGTGGTTATTTCAACCCATTTACTTATAAATAGGTTGATTTAGGTTGTGCTTATCTCTAACAAGTCAAATGTGGAAAATAGGGAAGTAGGGAACAAGTCAAACGGGTTGAAAGTTGCTACAAGGTGTATTTTTAATGAATAAGACCTCCTAAATCGTTTTATTCAAAAAATAGAATATTATTAAAAAATATTTTAATTTTGTAATAATATTTTAGACACTAATTATTTGTTAAAATTAGTGGTCTGGGTCAACCCAACCTGTTTTGACCCATACAAAAATTACTCGTTTTGACATGACTTGTTATTTGTTATACCTTGAGCATCTGGTTAAAGTTCTTGATCTTTAACCCTGTTAATTCCAGTAGTTTTGCTATACATTTTACCTTGACAGGTTCTTAAAGCTCTCTTTTTGCAGCTACTGGCCCTCGAATAGTTTTAGTTTTTTAGAGAATAAGTAGTTGGTTAATATGATCACAGCTATTAAGAGCATTAATCTTATTTTTTGAGTTAAATGATTTAGGAAGTTTTATGCATTAGAAAATATATTGGGTGACTATCAACCTGTCTTAACTCTTAACAATTTCTTTTTAACACATTTTTTAACAATTTTGACCGCCCCTTACCCCTTAGAGCTAAGTAGCTAACACATAACCTAAATCGATCCATTCGTAAATTAAAAGGCCAAATCATTGTTCCCCTACTGGTTCTCAAATATCTCCTTTTGCAGATACCGACCCTCAAATGCTTCAATCTTCTTAATAACTAACTAGACCTGTTTCCTTTCAAGCTAACATTTTATTTTATTTTGCATGTTCTGACTCATCAGAGACGAGCCATAACCTGAACGACCCGATCTTTAATAAACGGGTTAAAATTGACCCATATGATCTACTTCTACAGGTTCTCGAAGCTCTCTTTTTGCAGCAACTGACCCTCAAGTTCCCGAGTACTGTGAAATGTTGAAAGCAGATGAATGGCCCACGTGCGCTTTCATTTCTCAGGATTGTCGGCCCACCAACCCGTCCGAAGAAGCCCACAATGTCGAAACTGCTTCTAAAATATGGGAAAAGACGTTACAAATGGTTGGTCTTCCTTCAGATGCTGTAGAGAAGCTCATAGAAGGTGAAGATGTGAAGTGCAAATATGGAGCTCATGATGATTAAAAATTAACTCGAAAACCTCAACTTATATTCGGTTTTGATCGCCACCCATACTTGCAATCCTAGTTTTTCATCCGTCGATATGTAGACAACAATATGGTGAAACCATGTGAGATAATATCCATCACCAAGAAGGGTTTTTCGTGTTACAGTTTTATATAGTTTTATTTGCTATAAGTCTAATGAAAAGTGTCTCATTGTAACATATTTGTCCCATGGGATGGATGTTTTGTTGAAAGTTATAGGACATTCTCTTCTCCCATGAAATCTTCTCGGTTTTTCAGATGTAACTTTGATGTTCTGTTTTTCGTAAAACAAAATCGGTTTTGGTTTTCGTTAGGTTTGCATGTTTTGTTTTGTGTTTTAGAAATATGATTAGTTGTTGGTTTGTTATCTACCTTTTTGTTTGCCCTAAGGGTTACTTTTATGGTTGTAATGATATGAAGATAGTAGTTTTACGCAAGGTATACTTATTGTCCGGTTTGTAAACACGACGTGCAACAGAATTTGCAAATATATAGCAAAATAAAGACCGAAAAGCTAAAGAGGATGCTAACCAAGTGAATTCGACATCCTAGAGGTGATGTTTATAACGTATGTAAAAACGAGCTTGTTGATTTATGTTATATTTATATTCAGCTTCAGATGAGGTTCTTATCAAACAGACGAGGCGAGCACCTTGGTCCAAACACACATGAACACTCCTTAGCCAAAACAATATTTGAAGTAGGTGAGCTAATCCTTAGCCATAGGCCAAAGCACAACTTTTTTTTAATAAACTGCATAAATGGTCCATGTGGTTTGATCAAGTTGTGCGATTGGTTTTTAGATTTTAAAAATTATAAAGTTAGTCTAAACTTTTATGTATTCAACTATTCATTGCAAGTTTGGTCCCTAAATTTTAAAAGTTTGCAAAGTTAGTTCCAACTTTTATGTAGGTGTTGCATTTTTTGTTCCTAGAATTTATAATATACGTATTTTTAACTTCTTTATGCATAAGGTGTTGTACCTTATGCATAGAGTGTTTTATAAAAAAAATGTTTTTTACTTTAACTCAAACTTTTTTTATCTTTACAATGTAACCTCACAAAAATTTGAATTATTACTTTTGGCCCAAAACTTTTTATTTTTGGTATTTGACCTTACAACTTTTTTACTTTTAATTTTATTCCATTAACTTTTCATCTTTGGTAAATTTATGTTTTACTTTCATTCTGAGTTTTTCAAGTAAACATGGTGCAACATGTATGTATGATTCAACATTTTTACGTTTCGTTCTAAATTTTGTAACTTAACATGGTGCAGCGTGGATGCGTGGTTCAAGGTTTTTACGTCTATTTTCATCTGTTTGACAAGTTCATCGCAACACGCGGCTCCTAGATCGACTTAGTTAATTTTTATATGTTTTACGTCTCAGTATAATTTCTCTGCATTAACACACCGCAACTTTAGTGTTGGTGGTCGCTGCCAGTGGTGTGACATTGGTGTTATTTGGCACGATTTTACGCCCCTGCCGCAAAGCGGAGGCTTAATTCTAGTTAAATTTAATTATTACACTTGGCTTTTTTTTCCTACACAAGAGTCTAGCCATTTGCTCCTTGTACGACTATGATATATTGATATTATTCAATACGTTAACTATTTATAAAATGTTCACGAATCAATATGAACTTACTAATTTTAACTAGTTTATTCTAGCATGTTACCCTTTGTCACATCTTGAGGTTATCTTTTTCTAACCTAATTCATTCTAGCGTAGTGTTGTTCACATGCCGAGCCGAACCGAACAGACTTTTGCTCGTGTTTGGCTCGTTTACAAACCGAACCAAGACGATCGGCTCGTTTACAAACCGAACAGACTTTTGCTCGTGTTTGGCTCGTTTACAAACCGAGCGAGCGACGAACAATCTTGATAGCCCACGATATTGATAGTCATACGGTCTAGTTTGCCACACAATTTAAATTTACAAAGACACACTGAATATGTTGGGTCTTAAATTTTATGCTTTAAAAAACAACCACATTTCATATTATAATTATGTTTATGAATTACAATCCAAGACAACGACTATCACTTAACAACTTAAGGTTTTACTTTTAGATTTAATATTAATTTTTTATTGGATTGATTGTCTAGTATGTATAAATATAAGTTGTGTATATATATAACGAAACAAATACAATAGAGTCGTATGTATAAAACCATAAATCCAATTGTATATTTATATATTTGTATATTTATGTGTGTTTGTGTGTATATATATATATATATATATAAAATAAACTGTAGAAAAAATTCAAGCCGATCCAAATCAAGCGGACTTTTGTTGTGCTTAGCTTGTTTACAAACCAAACCGAGCCGATCAACTCATTTATTACCGAGTGGCAAATCGAACAATCATTTTCTAATGATTTTTTGAGCGAGCATTTAACGATTTGGACAAGCGTGTTACCCAACCCCCTAACTCGTCCATTTTGTCACTATCTCACATGCAAAAAGGATAAAATGCACTACAAAATGCAAAAAAGACACTTCTACCCCTTTTAATGTGGATTCAAGTCACATATCTAACAAAGACATAACAATAGAACAAGCATAAGAACACCACATAACATGGTAGACACCATTTTCAATACTACATGCAAAAAGGCAGAGAATAACTTGATCCTCAAGTTAACTAAAGGTGCATTTTGAAGTTGAACATTAGCACCCGACATCACATAACTTCCAACGATATCTAGACAATGTACGCAGACGAACCAGACCGACTTAATGTAGGAACTTCGGAATAATATTTGAAAACCACCAAACAGTCGAAAGCCCATCATCTATCCCACTCTGAGGCTGCTGCTAGTTGTGGATGCACCTTCAAAAGATTACTGCCAACGCTGTCTGTAGGCGCGTTGGTGCTATGCGCCCAACCCATGATGTGAGGCAAAGCAAACTGCATTTCAAAATCAACAAACAGCAAATATATTATAAACCGTTTTAAAAGGTAGATCGCTTGCGCATGAAGCAACATGTATATTTGATTCAAGATGTCCATAGGTCCCAGATATTTCGCAATGTATATAGGCCATATTTAGTGAGTTGATATTGATATATTTCAGGTTTATATAGTGAGAATTGACTTAAAGACGTACACTGAAAGCTGAACGCATAACTGCAAACTCAGCTGTAGTCACAGGAACCGTGAAGCGTTCATTAGTTTTCGAGATATTGTTTGTCACACCTGCAAATAATTTGAAAGAATGTTTACACATTTTGCTCCAACAGTCCAACTAAAACTGCAAATAAGGTGAAAACCATGATGATAGATATACTCCCATGAAAATTGCAAATAATTATAGCTAACACATGGTTCAATACAAACTATTAATCTACTTTCTCTAGTATCATTTAACAATGACAAAGTAGCGGAATGTTGTAGACTAAACAAATAACATCGATAATTTGTAGAGGTGGCAAAACAGGCATGTTGTGCGGTTCGGGTGACCCAATCAAAATATGTAATTTATTTGTGCATGTCAAAACGGATCAGGTCGGGCCCACCCACCAACAGTTTCTGTCTACATTGTCTTTTTTAGAAAAAACTAATGTATTAAATATGATCTTATAAACTACATTGTTTTAAATAGGATATAAAACACAATTTAGGACTTTGTAACTTGTAAGCATTTGAATACACATACGGCTATTTTTAATCTGATTAATTTTTAGCTAGTTTTCTACATTTGACCCGCTATAAATAAAGACAAGCTGAATTGAAGCATTTATAACCACATGTAATACTTTTTAACGATGAGTGCGGCCAAATATGTATGTTTAGCTTAGAATGTCCAGAGATTAAAAAAGGTCTTAAGGATTCAAATACGTTTTATTATAACAATGACTACTTGGTTTTACAAATAGAAAAGAATAAATAAAAAAGTCTTAAATATGCAAACAGCTAGTTGAAAGAGTTTCAAGCTGATCAATCCATTCGACCCATTTGACGTGTTGGCTTTTCAGCCACTTTTCTATTTGACCCGTTTGATAAATAACCCATTAATAAACAAACAGGTTGATATTGCCGCATCTACTTATAAGTTCAAGCAACAACATAAATAACAAAATAGAAGTATTAATGAAAGTTTATAAAAATTCAACAGAAGCATGTGGATGAGAAGAGTAAAATAACCTACTTAGAGAAATGAAATAACCATCAGTGTGTGGCTTAATTGATAAGCTTTTCCTCACTTGACCTGCATCCCTATACAGCAAAACCTCTAAATAAACACCATATTTCTTTTTCAACAAGATATGACTTAAAAACATGAAAAAAAGACTATTATGGACACATTATGGGAACACGCTTGGGTCAAAGTGGATAATTCTTTGGTGTAGATTGAAACTCAAAAGTAGTAAGGTTAGATTAGGTTAACCCTAAACACTTTAGTCCAAACATATTGAACTTTTTTTATAAATAACTTGGGTCAGATATGACTACAAAAATTAAACTATTTCAATAATAATCTAATTGTTGAATAAACTTAGAGTGAAAAGTGATTTTACAAGATATATCATAAGAAACAAAGGGCTACCTTGACTGCAGCGATGGATCATGGTAGAATTCACAAGAATCTCCAGGGCCCAAACTTATGAAGGACCCAACTTCTGTCACTGACAATGCAAACAACTACACAGCATAAAACTTGTTAGATCTCAAAAAAATTTATATACTTTCATAAGTAATAGGTAATATATAATTAATGTTTTGGATATCATTACATAGGCCACCCAAGTATTTAAAAGTTTTTGGTAAGTCCACCCAAATATTAAAACAGCTTTAGAGGTCACCCAAGTATAAACTTGTTTCACTTTTGATGATTTTGGCATAAAAACTTGTTAGAAAACTGCAAAACAACAAATACCCTTAAATTTAAAGATTCAATCACAGCTAAAGTTGTAACTTACGAAATGCCATCGAATCTACTCAAACATATTTTGGCAATTCATTTAGATATGATTCTTTTGAGTAGGTTAGAGGCATGTTGTCATTTACATCTCTAGATGTGACAAAGCGGCCGGCATAATTAAAACAAACTTGAGTTTCAACTTTCAAACTCTAGATGTGCCCAACTTTATATTTAGGGGCAGTTTGTCATTTTAAAATTTTCAATTTTGCTGGAATCGGCATAATCAAAACCGAATTGATATTTGGATGGCCTCTATAGTTGCTTTAATACTTGGGTGGCCTTGGTAAACACTTTATAATACTTGGGTAGGCTACACATACATTATCCCTTAGATTAAGAGTTACAGAGTGACTCGTATGTTAATAGGTGAGCACATACAAACATAAATAAGTTTTAAACTTTTAAATGTTTAATCTATCTCTTTGTATTAAAATCTAGATTATAAAGATGTAACATAACTAATATTAGACTTTGACATGAAGAAAATTGAAGGAAATATAATGTATGAACTAATATATGCAGGACTGTATGACAAGTTACCTGTTTTTTCTCTGAATCGTATTTCCGTTCACCAATAGCAGGTCGGAAAGTCAGCATAATTACACCACGTCGTTCTACTTTCGTATAACCAGACTGTTTAACACAGAAGATTTCAGTGAATACTAACTTGGTTTGATCATCAAGAATTGTGCAAGTACTTGTATTTTCAGCATTCACTCCAAGATGATTCTCCAATTTAATAACAAAAGTAAATTAGATTTTTTAATAAGTGAAATCTTATAAAAACTTTTGAAAACTAAATCACTAATAAAAACATAACTTTGAGTTGGGAACCAATAATGATTAATGGTTTCGCTAATGAGTTATTGTTTGCAAACAATATATCTCTTTAGACTTTACTTTTGTGAGGTGTCCTTAGTGGTTTTGAAGCTCTGAAATACACAGAAAAATTAACCCAAAAATAACATAATTTTCTAAAAATAATTCATAAGCAGATCATACACTCAGTTTACTAAAAGTAGGAAGAACAGGGGAAGCAGATAGTGCAGCTTTGCCC
The DNA here is from genome assembly GCA_025215565.1 of Flaveria ramosissima. Classification (NCBI taxonomy): domain Eukaryota; kingdom Viridiplantae; phylum Streptophyta; class Magnoliopsida; order Asterales; family Asteraceae; genus Flaveria; species Flaveria ramosissima. The sequence continues at coordinate 16,428,469 of CM046035.1, forward strand.
TTGAAAATTGAATAGTCTGCAAATATACGCCCAGAACCTCTCCCTGAATACTCAAACCATATGACATATAATCAGTTTCATGAAGGTTACTATGAATTACAAAAAATAAATAAATATATAGAAATGAGAGTAAATAGCAGAATACCATCAGCACCATAACTTTGTCCAGCAGTAGAAATGCCAGCAGATGACATCAAATTAAAACGACTTCCAGCATTTTCCCCAAGTAATCGACCCTGGAACAACTTGTTCCTGATACAACAAGAACCAAATCTTACATTTCTTATACCAAAAGCACCAGCATCTCATACACAATCAATGAATATAAGTAAATAACCATAAGATAGTGTAGTAATTTTTATTTTAGGTGCCGATTGATGGCGTATTATTTAAGTTTTTATATTCTGAGTTGTTGCATAATGTAGATTTTACATTTCACCAGCATCTCATGCATAGGATTTTGAATTTGCAAGTAATCATTTCATTACAAAATTTGTTTTTCCACCAAATTTTATTACTTTTGCTCCAAAAATATTAGACAACAAAGTCACAACCGGTTAGGAATTGTAATTCAAATAAAATGAAGAGACAACGGGTCAAATAGGATACATAAACACCACTCAATACAAAACCAGGGAGCGCCCTATACCGAGTATAGGATACAAGATATCACCACCTAAACTTAAGTGTAGCTTCCTTCCAAAGAACTTGGTATCAAACTTTCGTGTTGAGTTCTCCCTCGAGTAATCACTTTCCATTTCCATTACTAATCCAAGTTAGCAACATGGGTGGTGTTCTTTAGAACCTACACTTGAGTTTAGGTGGTGATGTTATAATATCCTATATTCAGTATAAAACGCTCCTCGGTTTGGATTGGATTGTGTTTCCATATCCCATTGGACTCGTCGCCTCTCCGTTCTATTTGAATTACAATCACCATTTAGTGACTTTGGTGACTAACAAAACCCCTCAATTACTAAAACCTCAAATTCCACTTATGAACCCTAACCCTTTATGGGATTTTTCATTTGTACACAAACATCATCAATCAATCTATTACCACCACCATAACTAACTTCTAGGTCTAACAATCAAAAACCCACTTCTACCAACATAAACAATGACACACCCACATAGAATACACACACACCTGCAACTACATCCTAAAGATACAACAACTAATCGTTAATCGTATACAATTTCATATGGGTATGAACAAATTTAACAGAAAAGAGGGTTTCGAAGATCATTTCAACATATTAGTCGATCAAGAAAGCAAACAAGCAAAGATTTTGGTGGTAGAATTAGTACCCGTGATTAAGAAAGTGAGAAAGCTTCATCATAGGTCTAGGGTTCATGGGGGACTGTGTGTTTTAGTGGGTTTGAAGTGGAACTTGTGAAAAATGCTTACAAAAGACGAAGGGTTTAAGGCGCCATTGTTTTTGTGCTACTTTGGAAGTGTGTAAAAGATAAAAGTATAACCTTTGTTTAAAAATAGTGAGATAAAAAATTAGATTAGATTCTTCTTACAAAATTGATATTGTCACATTCTAAGTTTACAAAAATACTTTCTTTATATAATAAGTTACACACTCGTCAATTTTTATTGTTATTATTAAATTATTGTGTATGTTTGGCAAACCAACTTTTTAACTAATTTTTAACTTATTAATTTTTAAAAAATTAATAAGTTAATAAATATGTGTGGGTAAATAGATGAAAGTTAGTTTTAAAGGGTTGAAAAATTTATTTTAAGAAGTTAAATGAAGTTACTTCTCAAAAGTTACTTTTCAATAGTAACTTTAAAAAAAATTAAATAATCCCAAACACCCCCTGTATTTTTTACGATATCAAAATAATCTAAGATAAATTATCATCCTCAAAATTCGAGCTCACAACCTTTATTTGTGTAGAAAATAAAATATAACATGAAATTCTATTTAAGATGTCAATTTTTAAGAGGTTAGTGTGTTAAATCATTGCATGGCATACGCGAAATTAGAGTGTGAACGATGCAAGCATGGATTCTTTTAAACTTGAATTATGTTCAAACTCTATGTCAATAGTTTGAGCTTGAATTGTGAGATTTTTAAGCTTGGGGTTATTTGCTCTTCTTAATTAGTATATATGTCTTGTGAGTTATGTCGTTTCCGACTTTGATCATCCTTCATATTTTGCTTTTTAATATTTGGGTTTTCTACTATACATAAAAATCATTTTGTAACGGGTCTTTTATTAAAAATTTAAAAAAAGTCCAACACAAAAGATAAAAAAAGAAATAACAATAACAGTTTGTGATAACGACAGGAACTGAACACGAGCATTCACAGTCAACTGTCTTTATCCACTTGGCTACATCCGCACAATTACAACTATCTGGTATTACTATTTTTTCCACATGTGAGTCTTCGACAGTCTTTGACGTTCCCCGCTACGTCGTACAACACAGACTACATAGAGACTCTCACCGGCTCATGACGAACCAAGACCCACATGCGAACGCCACAAACAGCGCCCCCACGCCCCATGCGCTAGTGACGCGCCACCGATCATTTCCTACGTATCACCCCCAATGTTTTTGTGGAAACACGTTGTAAACATTTTCTATAAATCTGGCTTCTCCCTGTAAGTATCTATGACTTAGGAAGGTTGTTATATATGTTATACTTGGTTTTGGTGTTGTCTATACGTTGATTATATTATGATGTTTTGCGTATTTGTTGTTGTTGTTGTTATTATATCAAGCGGTTAGATATGGTGTTAGTGTTATTCATGTTTAGTAGATGTATTGTGTGAGTAGTGGTTAGCATATACTAGAGGAATCAAGATGTTTGCGTTGAGATTATGTACGAGGACAAGGGTGCCGGTATGGGGAAAATATGAGTTATTGTTGTGTTTGTTGACTTGGAATATCTTTAGTGATAAGTTGTGTGGAGTTGGTTGATGTGCATAGAAGTCGTAGGCACAAGTGGCATGCTACATGTCTTCAAAATACTAAGTGTTAGGGGAAAATGAGTCAAGTAAAATGGATACAAGTTGTGATATTCCGGTCGGACTAGACAAAAACAGGGTGGTTTTTTGGTAGCTAATGAAATTGAAGATGATGTGTTGATGTAAGAATGTGCAATGATATGATCATGTTGTTAATGGTGTCGAATGATGGTGTCAAACGACGAAGTGGGGATTAGGGGAATGTGAGAAGAGATAATTGGGTCAGTATATATGAAGCTACAAGGGATACTCACAAGGATGAGAAGGTTTGTATAAGAGGATAATTGAATGACTACATTGGTAATGATAATGATGCAGTTTTGGTTAACACGTGTGGGGTTTGGTTACGGGCCTCAGAGGAAGAGCAACATGTATTTGTTGTCCTTTTTGCAACGACCCATGGTCCGGGTATTCTAAAGTGATTCTTTAAAACAAGGGAGTTGCATTTCATTTCGTTTAGTAGTGGATAACACACAAATTGATTATTTATTGATGCGGTAAGTAGGTTGTAGGGGTGAATGTGAATAAATTGTAAGGTCAAGTGGGGGGAGATCGTGGTGACTTGACGTTAATTGTCGGTGGTAAATATAATAGTGAGAATGAGGTTGAGTGGAAGAAAAAGTTTAAACCTTGGATTAAACGTGGTTATTTGAAAGATGAAAATATTGTAGTGTTCGGAGATAAGGCCCTCTCGTGCGTGTGGGGGGGGGGGGGGGGGGGGGGGAGTTGTTGGATTATGTAGGTAAACAAACAAGATAAGGAGAGGCTATGACTAACAGCGTTACGTAGGCAGTAAACGAAACTATTGAGATACAACAGGAAAGGCCGGTTGCTTAAGGAGTCAATGTGGTGGAATGAGGATTCAAGGATATGCAAGGGAAGTTAAGGGTCAAGCAATAGTGTTTTAAAGATGTATTGAGACGCAATGATGAATAGGAGAAAGCGAGATTGAATGACAAGCATAAAGAGGTTAAAATGGTAGGCAAAAAACACAATGCCTAAAGCAAAGAACATGACAAAAGATGAGATGTATAAGAGTCCGGAGTGTCAAGTGTAGAGAGAAACTTAAGTACACCAAACAGTATCGAGCCAATGATCGTGTCATTACTCTATAAGGCTCTTCTTGTATTGTAAAACTATTCGACGCTTAATCACGTGTCATATTGTCCTTCATTCATTGTCATAACGTCATCTCCACAACTAGTCATGTTATTACAATATGATACTCATCTGTTGGTGTTATTCTTATTAATTGTTATATTATTACACAACAATCCACATATGTGGCAGACCCGTATACGACATAACTAATATTATAACCATGTACCGTTATTTACGAGCATTGATACCGAACTAAAGCGAACCACGGTCCTTGACCACTTCGGTTTCGGATTATGTTTAGGTGTTACACATCCAATAAAGTTAATTTAAATGAATTATTTCAATTTCAAAATCATAATAACATAAAAACGAATGAACCTATGCAAAATGTTGAATCGAAGAGCATTCAACTAGGGATATATATCATCATATACATACAACAGGGTGAAACTACACCTACCCAATAAGCTCATTTCAATACCCAACATCAAATCTACTTTCGCCGGTGACTCTGTTTCTCCGGCGACTCACCGATCGGTGATTCAAAACCCTCAAAAGCTCCAATCACACACACCCAACAAAAAGAATTTCAGACCACAAGAATTTCGAATTCAAACGATGGATTTGGATCTGTGGATATCGAAGGTCAAAGAGGGCCAGCACTTGACCGAAGACGAATTGCAGCTCTTATGCGAATACGTACGCCTTTATTCTCATCCTCTATGTGTCTTTTTTATGTGAATATGGTTGTGTATGTTTTAAAGATGAATTGGGGTTGTGATTTGGTGGTTGTTCTATGTTGGGTTGTGGTTTTCTTGGGATCTTGTTGGTTTTTTGGTGTTTTGGGGTGGGATTTTGTTGGAGTTTAGTGAATTGGAAAACCCTAATTTTGGGAGATGTTTGTGTCATGATTTTGTGAAGTAAATTGATGTGTTTGTGTACTTTTGAGCGATAGAAATTGGTTTGTGATAAGATATGTTGTTAATGTAAAGATTTAGGAACCTTGTAATCTTAGATCGATGTTTTTTTTGCTTAAAATTGGTTATTGAGTTCAAGATTTACTTCACTTTCCGTATTTGTTGCTTGAATGATGCTCACTTGGAGTATCTATAGGTTGGTTAGTAGTATATGGTAAAGTAACTTAGAAACATTGGTTGTATGGTGCTCTGATGTAGAGTTTAATAGTTTATGTATGAATTCAGAAAGTATAATCCCTAATTTTTGTTATGTATGTGTCAAGATTTTGTGTGCCAGACAGTTATGTTCATATGCATTTGAATGCTAGAAACTGTTTGGGACATGGGATGTTGCTTAATGGTTTGTAACTTAGTATTGTGAGTTCTTTAGTTTGCTTAAAACAGGCCTTTTAGTTCCAAGATTTGCAACAGGAAATAACTGCTTACTTCTTTGTCATTTTTTGTTAGTTGGAGGATTCTTGCTTGTAACTCTTTTAGGTTTCTTATTAATACATTTAAACATTAATTAAACACCACTAATAGCAGTAGTAAACTGAAGAAATCAATAAACACTAAAGATTATTATGCTGCTTTTAAGAGGATTGGATTTATTGTTTAGATGATAGTAGAAATGTAAACCCAAGGAGTGGTTTGCAGCCACTATCATGACTATTTTAAAACCCATCCCTCATTTATCGTAGAACTCCAAGATTCGATACTAGTTAGTTTTAGGGATTTCTTTTATTCTTTAGTAGTGTTATAAGATCATTACCTTCGAACAAATGAGATCCTAAACTTCTGGAAGTTGTAAAACTGTTCCTGAACTTCCTCAATTTTGGAAGATTGAGTTTTGAAGAAGCTTAAGTGACATCTTAACTCTAGCTTTGCAGGATGACCTTTGAACTTTGAGATGTGCAGAACGTGGCTTATAATTTATGAGAATTTTCAAACACATCCAGAACTTCTTAAAAGGTTTTGTGCTTACAGGTAAAAGATATCTTGATTGAGGAGTCAAATGTTCAGCCAGTCAACAGTCCAGTTACTGTTTGTGGTGATATTCATGGCCAGTTTCATGATCTAATGAAGCTTTTTCAGACTGGAGGTCATGTACCCGAGACAAATTACATTTTCATGGTAACTTCTCTGTATAAGTATAACCAATTACTCACGTTTCTTGTTTATGCTCTAGTTTAAAGAATTATTTAATTTTATATTTATTCTAGAAGTTTCTTGTGTTTTACGCAGGGCGATTTTGTTGACCGTGGCTACAACAGTTTGGAGGTTTTCACAATACTTTTGCTTCTAAAAGCAAGGTAATTATATTGTATACAAAGGTTATTAACTCTGTTTTTTCAATCATGCATATATTTGCCCACATTTACATACACATCTTACAGTTTATGCAATTTCATATATACTCATCAAGTTATGACTAATAATAACCAGTATTAAGAGATGTAAGCTTTGTGAGGTTGATATTTGAAGGTTAAGGATTGAATGCATTTAATGAAATACCTTGTATGGCTTGAGATAAGCTCATTATCCCAACTCCCAAGGGCATTCACATGCAACTTATGTGCATTGGATGCCTTACAATGGAGGAAATTATAGTAAAAATCATAAGGAAATAAATTTTAAAACCACTCTTACGTGGATAGTTCTACATAATTTTGCTGTGTTGCTGAAGAGAATGAGTTTTGTTTAAGGGTTCAAACTTTGAAATTCATGGAACCTTTTTATAAGTTGGCCTGAACTAATCATGCCTGCCTTAAACTAATTTCAATTCAAGTTAAATTACAATAATTTTATTTGATTTGAGATGAGTACACATAAACTACTTCAACATATTCTAGGAATTTCAGGTAAGGACTGATTTGGAATAACCTCATATTAATTAAGTAATAAGTTGGTGATCAACTGTCTTGTTCATGTTTATATGTGCGGTTAATTGTTGCATTTAATAAGTTTTGTTTTTTTTGTCATTTATAATTTTATATAATTTCTTGGCTTACATGTGCTTGCAGATACCCTGCAAACATTACTCTTCTGCGTGGAAATCACGAAAGCAGGCAATTAACGCAGGTAAAATGCAACACAATTTTGTGTTTGTTTGGTATGCATCTTACTATGCAAAGTGTTGTTTGTGTAATTTAGGTTTATGACTGAATATTCTTATGTTATTTGTGTTTTGAAAGTAGAATAATGTATTACTTTTTATTACATTTAAATTGTTTTCTGTCCTACTCAGTCCAACTTCTTTTGCACACTTCTAGGATGACTGATTTTTATTTTTTTTACTTAAACATCTCAAATAAATGACCAATGAAAATAAATATGACTGAAGAAGTGAAGAATGCCTTGTGCCTAATCCTCTTAAAAGTGTCAAAATTGCCAATCTACTGTTTTTTCTTGATAAATCTAATGAACATAAATTGTACTCATAGAAACTTGGGCCCCAAAAGTAGTACTATATATTTTGATTTATATGACATGATCTTAAATTAATTACTTTTATTTGGTTTATGTTTGTTTTCTTTAGGTCTATGGGTTCTATGATGAATGCCAAAGAAAGTATGGGAATGCTAATGCATGGAGATATTGCACAGACGTTTTCGATTATCTGACTTTGTCAGCTATAATAGATGGAACTGTATGCCTCACTTTCTCTGTTATTATGTACACAACACACACATATATGTATATAGGTACAATTTTAATATGTTGCTTTTGGTTTGACAGGTATTATGCGTCCATGGTGGACTCTCACCTGACATTAGGACTGTTGACCAGGTTTGACTTGCTATGCTACAATATATGTAACTCTTGTTTGTTCATCTTCATGTGGTGGCTGCAAGGCTTCAACATACTTGTCATCCGAGCTTCTTTGCCCATGGGTTATTTTTTGTTGTTTTTTCCTTTTTATAACACCACTTTTCAGATTAGAGTTATTGAACGGAACTGTGAGATTCCCCATGAAGGGCCATTTTGTGATCTGATGTGGAGTGACCCGGAAGACATTGAAACTTGGGCCGTAAGTCCTCGTGGGGCTGGATGGCTTTTTGGATCCAGAGTTACATCAGAGGTAAAAAAATAAAATTAGAAAAATTGCCCGTGCTTTTAATAATTGAATTTGTCACTTTGTTGCAAGCCAACCATTCTACTTTGTGAAAACGCAAAAAGGATCACTAAAGTTTGCCATATGTTGTGTTATAACCACTATGTTTGTTTTTTCATTGCCAAAAAAAACCAAACGAGTGTGTAATATTTTTTAAGTTTACTTTGTGAAATTTTAAAAAGATTTGCGAAGTGTTTTGACCAAAAGCTCAGTTGTTTGCAACAGAACAAAAATGTTGGTTGTTGAAAACACAATACATTCCAAACTTTGATTTAGCGGGTGTTTGTATGTGTTTTAGAACTGATTATCTGATTGAAGTCACAATGATTTTTTTTTTAAAACAGATTCTGCTAGATTATCTAAGCAACAAAGTTGCTTATTTACCCCTTATTTCAACCTGATTTCAGATGCTTTTATTTTCATTTCACAAACCAGTGTCTACTTGTTCTTCACAAAATGCCTTTGCTAGTCATTTTATTATATATTACAACTTCAAACAGTAAGTGCATTGAAACACTATTTTCTACGTTCCATTTACTGCAACTTATATTTTGTTATTCAATATAACATAATAGCTCTCAAAACTCACACCAATACCCCTTAGATACCTACATTTTACAAGAACAATGATCATGTTTTGACCAAAAATCAACAACATACTATGATTGTTCTTAATGAAGTGAAATTTGGTAGTTAGAAACACAAGACGTAAACTTCAATTTGCATTTTAAGGACAATGCTTCTTTTGCAGAGTTGATGCATGTAATAAATGAATAATGAAAAATATCATATTTTTTTCTCTCTTTTCAAGTGACCTTTTACATGTCTTATCTTTCAGTTCAATCACATCAACAAGCTTGATTTGGTATGCCGGGCCCACCAACTTGTCCAAGAAGGTTTAAAGTATATGTTTCAAGATAAAGGACTTGTAACTGTAAGTTTCCCTTTTTACATTCATTTTTATTACACGATGACCACTTATCACTTTTTTATCAATGTTGACCACATCTCACTTTTTTATCAATTTTGTAAATATATAATGTGGCAAGTAACCACTAAAACTATATTATTGGAATAGTTATCTGAATAGTTTAATTAAAATATTTTAGAAGGTTGTATGCAATAAAATAGAGTTTGGTCTTTTTTTTAACCTGTTTGATCCATTATGCTTTTAGCTATTTTCTGATTTGACCCATTTAAGGCACAACCCATATTGACCCATTCATTACTTGGTCGAAATGGTCATATTAGTTGCTACCTGTTTTCAATTTGTTGTTTTTGACCCTGCAGGTTTGGTCTGCACCAAATTACTGTTATCGTTGTGGCAATGTGGCTTCAATATTGAGCTTCAGCGAGAATATGGTACTATACATTTGCTTATTATGAAGTTATACATTGTATGTTTGGGATTATTTAGCTGTTAACAAAAATATAGGAATGAACAGCTTATGCATAAAGCATACAATTTAAGAGAGGGAGGGGGTTGTGTTTTAGGAGTGATTAATTGAACAGGTGGAATCAGATAATCCGTTGTAACAAAACAGGATGCTGTAAAATTGTAGTTGGATGCTCTTCAACTTTTTGTAGTTGTAACATAAAATAGTAAGATCTATAGGTGTTCAAAAGTTATAATTCTTGTATAGAGCGACTCAGATAAATGAACAACAATGGCATTTTTGTGAAAATAACGGGCATAGTTTCTGAAATGGAAATACAAGTCTTCCGAATTAGGTTAAAACTAGGGGTAAACAAGTGATTTTAGATTTACAGCTGTTATGAAACTCATTATAAAACAGATTGTTACAACTTAAAACACAATATATGATCAAATCTAAACATCCCTCTACCATTTTGTCAGTATTTGCATTTTATTCCATTTTTTGTTTGTTAGAATAGTTGACTTTTGATTCTAACAGGAGAGGGAGGTAAAGTTCTTCACGGAAACCGAGGAAAACAATCAAATGAGAGGTCCAAGGACAGGGGTACCTTATTTCTTGTGAAGTATTATGTGCTGGATAAAACAAAGCAGAAAGACATGTTATGGTGCTGAATATGATGATGATGATGGAAAAAACAAACTGCATTTTCAGTACATGGTTTTTGCTCACAAGCTCAATTGCTTGTTTATTGTGTTACATAATTAATCACATTCATATGTTGTTGATATTCTGGTAGTACTGTTACGGTGTAATTTTTCTTTGGTTCGACTTTTGATTTTATTGACAAACATTCATGAGAGCTTCATAGTAACACGACTTGTTTCGAGAATTACCCATGTTTTTAATTGTTTCAGAGTTATGTTTTTTGACCAAATATCTTTACGGGTCGGACCTGGATCATGCAGACACATGTTTGACTTTGTTTCAGTTGACCTAATTACAACCTTTTTTGTTCTTAGTCCTGCACCATATTTTCTTAATTTAGAATCACCTGCAATCAGTTTACTTACAGTTATACTTGGTTTGTTATGCTTTCAATATTGTTTTGAGCTGCTTGCAAGCGTATCCTATTGAATATGATTATTCCAACAATAATCCAATTTTATAAGAATTTATATGAGCATTCAAATTACATGACTTTCAACCCATTTGACCATTTAAAGGTAGACAACACATATTTAGTTTTAGAAAGCGCTCTAAGACGTTTAGATCTCAAAAGCTGAGGTGTGAGCCGTTGCATTACGTATAACCAAATAAGATTTATGTATAATAAAAAGTTGCATCCCTTCCTTTACTTTTCAGCCTTTTTGTCAAATAAGCCTTTCATAATCTCTTCATCTCCATGGTTGTTTTTACATATCAACCTCCTACATACTCCAGTTTTAATCCAAACATGCATCAAGCACCGCCTCAAGGCCAAGAGGCGTATTCCTGATCGCCTCGTGCCTAAGGCGCGCTTCAACACCAAAATAAACTCATATTGATGCGTTCATAAGTAGATGGGCCGAGATTGCCTTAAATGCAATTTCCATAAAAAAATATAGGTATGCACTACCATCACAAGCTTATACAAAAAACTATTTGAAGATGCATACCCTCATGTGGGTATAGACCAGTCATGACTGTTCAAAGGTCTCCTATGAGAGATGTAAATGTAATTTTCATAAAATAAAATAAATTTGTTTTTTTTTCTCTTTCAAATGATTATTATTATTTTTACTTATTCTGATTTCAATCTGGGATTTCATTGCTTCTGCAGTTCTGCCAACTCTATGACCTAAGATTGTGACAAAAAAGTGCAAGAAAATAAAAAAATGTAGAACATTTCTTCATTCACCAAAGTTTCAATTCAAAATTTTACACCTTTTTGAAGAGGTATTCCAAATGGTTGACTAAAGTCAAACACTCCATTTCAACATTTTGGCCAGTATTCAGTTACAACATGCCTATTTTGCAACTACTTCTTTGTGAGCTTTATAAGATAGAATTACATTCCAAATCAACGCAATAAAATTAGCTGCAAGGACCTGTAAAATAAATAAGCAGGAAGTAACATCAATATAAGACCCATAAATCAAAAATCAATTAGAAAGCAATCTGCTTTAAAAACAAAACACAAAAAAAAAAAAGAAAAAAAGAAAATCGAGCAGGCCGAACCTGAAATTGTTGAGGAACAAATCTAAAGTTGAGAAATTGGAAAGGTATCCATAGCTGCCAATTTGCAATAACAGATGATACCCACTCCTGCAAGAAAAAAGTACAATTGGTTTTACAGTTCAACATGGATTCAGGTTGTAACGGGTCACTTTTTAGTACGGTCAAGATGGGTCAGTTGACCCGCAGCATTGATTTGTCCATTTTAATGTTTTTTACAAATAATTAATGTGTTAACAAGGATTAAAGAACAGTAATCTTAAAGTAACAGTCTTAAATCTTTGAATATAAACAATTCATGAGGTTGTATGCAACTTGGGTGACTTCAAAGTTCAATCTGTTTGACCCCGTTCCTCTTTTAGCTAATTTTTTATTTGAACAGTTTTATATAACATCACATCTTTAATATGGTTAAAGAAATGTTATGGTAAGTAATATATATAAATAAAAAACACCTGCTGAAGCTTTGGCAAAACCTGGGCAGGCCTTCCTTCTAATGTTACCAATGTTGATAAGAAAACTCCAATAAAAGCAGGAGCAAATATAAACTGCAAATATTTAGAATTGATAGTTATTACTAATGAATTATAAACTGATATCAAAATAATGTTAAAAAAGTCACCTGGTCAATTATGAGTCGAACAAAAGCACCAGAAGCCCCGGTCATTGTCACCAATTTACTCAAATACAAGTACCTATGCGTGACATATACATAATACATACATACACAAGCATTTTGAGACTATTTAAACTTTAAACATTATATCAAGTTTTTGATGTCCTTACCAGAAGTGTAATGTAGGTCCAACCAACGCCATTCCCAAAAACGTAAAAAGAGATATCCGCTTCAGATCTAGAGATGGCACTTGGTCAATCAAGACCTAAAGGATACATGTATTAGATTTAAGAACATATGATAATAATATAAAAATTAAAATGTGTAAATGAGTTACAACGGGGTGTCGGATTTAAAGAAAGAATAACTACTCATTAACTAATTTGTTCTTGAATCATGTATAATATCGATTCAAAGAGTATTAAACTATTAATTATGAAAAATGAAAATTTACCTGGCATATCAAGTCTCCAACGAAAGTCAGAAGTGCAGATGTTATTGCCTTTGTCCATACAGGATATGCCTCAAGAAGACTCAAATACCTATTATTATAAAAAAAATTAAAGTAGTTAAATGATGAATAACTAAGTCTTAAATTAAAATAACTGAATCAACATAGCCTCAACTAGGGTCAGCAATCGAGTCGGGTTGGTGAATTGAACTGTAAACGACAGCCCATATATTTATTCATATCAAAGACATCCACCCAAACTTACACACACTTTAAATCTTGTAACCTTAGCACAAACCCACTTATCCAAACAAGTCAAACGGGTTGTAAACGTTTTAAATGGGTTAATTATATATGGGTTAAACGGATCGACATGTTTCAGCAATCAGGTTAGACAAGTCAACCTAAACATGATCCATTAAACTAAAAGGGTTAAACATGTCAACTCAAACACGACTTATTTGTTAAATTGGTATATATGAAAACCCAAACCTGATTTTCTTATCGTCCCCTAGCACTAATCAAAATAAAGAAAATGTTCATATTACTATCTAGCAACTTTAACTTCTCTATTTAGCGTATATAAAAATGAACCAACTCATGATCAATTGAAGACTTGAGTTCTTTTGATCTAAACAAATCGAAAACACAATACTCAACCCAATATCATATAATTCAATCCCAAAAATGAGAAATTTATAATCACTTTATACAATTGTATTCTTTTCAAGAACTTGTGGCCTTGGTTTTAAAAAGCGCACCTTAGGCGCGCCTAGGTGCAAGGCGACTCTTGAGGTGAGGGTTGGGGCTTTTTGTAACACAAGGCGCATGTTGTACAAGAAGCGCAAGAAACATGCAATTTTTATTGGGAAAAATCCCTCTGAGGCGCGCGCTTCGTGTACATGGGGTGTTTTTTTGCTTCAAAGTGCTATAAATGTTGCTAAAAAGGTTATACATACATGTAATTTATACATTAAAGCATATATAAACATTATTTATAGCTATATTTTGGGTGGGGATGCTAAAAACCTATAGGATTATATTAAAAAAATTATATAAACACTTAGCGCTTAGTGTACAAAAAGCCCTCCGCTTTTGCGCTTCGGTTTTAGACCTTGTCGCCTCGGTGCACTTCTCGGTTTTTTAAACCAAGCTTGTGGATCTCTATCCTGACATTAGGAAGGGTTGACCTTGAAATAAAGGTAAGGTTTCGAGTCGTTGAAACAACCTCTTACGAAAATGTAACACCCCCAAGACATTAGGGGGTGTTTGGCAACTAGCATTACTGTGTTTTCAATTCTCAAAAATTAGAAATCTTGTGTACAGTGAAACTAATTCTGAACCTCCATAATTACTTACAAATTCTCTACAAATTACAAGAATTTCTACAAATTCCACAATCAAATTACATTCAAATCAAGAACACTTACCATGAAAGAAACGACCATTTGTCACCACCACCACCACCGCCACCACCACCACCACCACCACCTCCAGAATCAGAACCACCGTAACCACCGCCACCACCACCATCATAACCACCACTCTCAGTAGACTTGACCCGAAATCCCTTACCAAAAACCCCTAATTCTCTACACGCGATTGTTCGACGATTGCATTGAAACCCACATGGTGAAAAGCTCCGATAACTGGTGTTCGTAGGCTTAATTTGGGTCAAATTAACTCTATGGAAAGTGGGTTTCACGTGGTTGATGATGGAGTTGAACAAGATGGGAGATTTATGGGAAAAGATTAAAGGGTTTGACGCCATTGTTGTTAGTTTTAGAGCTGCAAGCATTTCTGCAGAATCTTTTTTTGATAATTCTCAAGGGTTTATCGAATTGGGGTTTCTACAGGGTTTGGAATATTCATCTTTTTTGCTAGATCACCCTTGAGTTTTGGTTGTGATGTGATTTTAAACCTTTATTTTCCAAAGGGGTGTTTGGAAAATGGAGACAAAAACCCTAAACAATTGAGATTTTTATAGTTTGAGACGGGTACGAGAATAGGTAATATCTGTATGATTAGAGTTTACATGTATATATTATTGTGTTATACAATCTTAAAAATAAAATAAATAGTATGTTGAAGCTGTTTGAAATTTAAAAAAAAATCAAAATTAGAGATTTGTTGGAATGTCAAGTATTTGGTGTTTCAAGTCAGACTTTTGAGGTGAGATTAAGATCGAGTTTCGGGTAATGTGTATCATAACAGGTAATTTTTAACCATAAAAGATCGTGAGTGTGTATCTTTGATGCTTGCAGGTTGCATGTGTGCGACAAAGCGGATGTGTATTGAGTAACTGGTACTTCGCAGGTAAGATACATGGTTTTCTAATCGAGTAGAAAACTAGGATTATCGATGGTTGTCTTATCTCCGACCCATTATCCCTGTTGGAAAACATGGATATCTTTGTCCTCACATATATATTTTTAGAGAGTTCTAAGAACTTATAATTACACTTTAGGATAGAACTCAAAACTATTGACTGAAAGACTTGACTCTCTAGTGAGCTAGAACCATGAATAAATGACTAATTTTATTAAAATATAAGAGATTAGCATAACTGCTAAAAAGATATCATGCAAACTAATATATCGTAAATGGTGTTCGGATGATATGTTAATTAAAAATTGTTTTAAGAAAAATTTTAAAACCAAGAAGCTTCTTAAATATAATAAACATAAAATATAAAATACAATTAAAAGAACATGGTTTTAGTTGTCTATTACACATTCATACTTTATGTTTAAAGATGGGTCGAATAAGTTCAAACTAAATAATTAATAAGTAACAAGTCGAGGTTAAAAAACATCATCTAGCAAACAAACACTGGTTCAAGGCTTCCAAATGATGGTTGTCTCTGCAATCATCGAAGCCACAACATAAGGATCCATATTCGATGATGGCCTTCGGTCCTCAAAATAACCCTTTTTCATCTTCTCCGTCTCTCTTCCAACCCTAATGGACGCCCCACGATCCGCCACACCCTGTAAACAATAAACTAGTCTAATCATATATACACGATAACAAAGAAACCTAATGGATGGTTTCTAGATACTTAAAAAAAGTAAGATTTGCTTGATAAGTTCGGTTTTATTTGTAAAATTCATATAAAAAAAAAGAAATCAACCCAAGTAAATAAGCACTATAAGTACATTGTTGATAAATTACTACGATTCCAGTGCCAGTTAATTAGAGTCATATCTATAGTGTATTGACCTAACATATTTCTTTCACGCATTTTAGCATTGGTTGTCTTTTACTTAGTAATGAGTCCGATATCAAGACCAAAACTAAAAGAAAACTAGTTAAAAACAGTGTAACTGGAAGGCTGAACCATTTACAATCAAAACTGAAAAACGATACCGTCTTAATACTAGACCATATTGTTTCTAGTAGTTCAAAACTACCAAAAAGTTCAAAACAACCTTTGTTACCTTTTTCTATAATTCCATTTTAGAATTCATGTGGTTTTAGATTCTAATGGATTGTAGGTCCATACAATCATTGATGCATCTAAATGATGGAGACCCTAGGTTTTTCAATAGTGAATGTTAAAAACGAGTCGGGTCAAACCCTTGCACTAAATCATAACAATACTGAAATTTTCAACTACTAAATAAACTACAACTTTTAAAGGTCTACTAATAAACTACACAAGATGAGCAGAAATCTATTGAGGCCTACAAATAATTATACAAACCTTTTAAATAGTTAAACTAAAAGTTAATTAGTATCTTAATAATATAATATTATTATAATATAAACACATTACCCATTTGAAGTTACTCATATCGTTGGTCTCATGTTTTCCCGTTAGTCTACGTTCATTGCCTTCTCCATAAGCAACAATATGTTCCTTATGCCTCTTCCCGAGCTTCTCGATCGCCTTTTTTATCGCTTCATAGCCTCCATCGGCCCTCATTGATCTTGTACTACATAAAAAGTTATCGTAGAGGAAAATTTTAACATTCTATCACGAACAAATATCAAAATGTTATAGTATGATGTGATATAGGTGTGTACCTATAGTTCATGTGAGCACCCGCTCCATTCCAATCATGAACCGGTTTTGGGTCGAAAGAAAGAACAACTCCGGCCATTTCTGTTATCCTCTGTGAATTCGGTGATGATATAGGATGAATATATCTTATTTGCGACTTAATATAGTTATCGGAAGGATGATGTAACACCATTTATTTATTTTTGTCTAATAAAGAAATCATGACTATGTTGATAGAAAATTAGGGCAAATTTAAAACATTGAATATCTATTTAAGGAATTCGTACTTTAAAATAAAAAAGCTAACTATTTAAATTTAGATTCAAAAAGGTGTTTAAGTGATCTAAACGGGTGTTTTTGTCTGTGTTCAACATTATTAACGACTGTTTTAGCCATTAAACGAGTGGTTTGCATGGTTTTATATTTTAAACGGTTGTTTACCACATGGTGTGTGAATAATATGTCAATGTTGTATGTATAGTCTTTTACTTATTTCTAGATAAATTTATTCATAAGTGTTCACTAGAATAATTATCTTTTGGGTATCAATCTTTTAGATGTATCTATTTTATTTTCTCAAACGTTGGGGCATCTTTGTAAATTTAAGACAATTATATAAACATAATTCATTGTTTTTTCATACCTCTTGACTCTAAAGTGACATTAGCGTATAAATATAAATTTTAAAATTTTAATGACAACTAGCCATTTTAACATTAAAATAACGCGGTTTTTCTTTGTTTGATGAAAATTTGTATAAATACAAGTGTAGAAAATGTGTAACTATCATAATTGGTAACTTTAAATTCATCGATACCTCTAAAATGTAGCGAGCCACCCAAACTTGATCACAAGCGGAGATGCCAACACACGGACCGACTTGAAACTCCCACTAGTCACATGCAAATATATTCGTAATCCAAATCAACGCATTTATTAAGGTTAAATAAAATACAACAATACAGATATAAGAAAAATACCTGTCCAGGCATAACTTCACCGTTGATGCCACTAACATTAATACCAGCATATAGACAAGCTTTGTAATGTGCATTAACAATGTCTCGACCAAACGCCTTATTAGCACCCGTACCACAATAATATGGTCCCTAATCAAATACAAAGATGGCTGAGTTATTATTAAATGAATGTGTATATTTCGATTGTTTAAAAATGGCTGAGAAAAATACTTGAGGTTGAGGGTACCCTCCGATAGGCCACCCTAGTGGCCAATTTACGTCTTTTTGTAGCAAAGTATACTCTTGCTCTATTCCAAACCTGTTTAATATCATTTTATTATCAAACAGTTATCTATGTTATGGCTTTTTATCGCGCAATAAACAAAATTTTCTATTCCTTTAAAAGTTATTTTTCTTGAATGAGCGCTAATACATGATTACATACCAGGGTTCTTCCGTTACAACATCAGAGTGACTAAATATTTGTGCGGCATTGTAACGCGTATTACCAGCTATAGGTTCTCCTTTTGGTGTATACGAATCACACATCACCTTCAAATATATTATCATTCGATCTTTAAATAATCATGAACATGTTTCAATTACTTAAAACAATCATATACATTATCTTGATTAACTATGAACTTACAAGAATGTTGTTGCCTCTTCTGAATGGATCTTTATATATTGCTTGAGGACTAGGAGCAACATTGGGTAACATTACAACTTGTTAGTTGAAACAAGATACATACATGTAATTACACACACATTCACATGTGAAAACATAAATACGTACATACGCGTGCACACACACACATATACATACACAGAGAGATGTTATTTCAAAACCAATAATATATTGAGAATCACGAGAAACACAGACAATTATACAGTCCGTTCTTTGTTTCTCTTTCGCTACTTCTCAAATAAGAAGCTAAACATTCATGGGATAGATGTAACATACTATATAATGACTTCACTGTCCTCTCCAAGGGCTTGATTGGTACTTGATCCATCATAATTCCATGTTGGTAGCTTAGAAGGATCATTAACAGGACCAGGAAGAGTCTAATAGTAAAATGATGAATATAATTAGTAAAATGAGCTTATTTTATAGATTAACAATGTAATGCAACAAATTCTATCAAGATCTAACCATGTATCATTAACAAATCACCAAAATGCTAATTAATTAAGAAGCCAATGGTTCGTGATAACGGTTTTATCTGTATAGATAACTGAAATAACAAACTGAATTGTCAAAAAAGGTTTGTTATCAAATTTTATTAATATATAGTAGTTTCCATCTTTCTCCTATATACTATAATGACTCAGATAATGAGAATGTTCTTTTTCTTATCGACTACAACTAGTGGGTGATCACATTTTTTTTGTTAAAAATAGATTTTATAAAAATATCCAATGAATTACGGTGATCGGAGGGTCCCTTGACCCGTGGTCCCGACCCTAAGTCTTCAAATATAACCAAAAAACCTATTATAACCTCCAAAACCAAAAAAATAAGTTAACAACACATAAAAGAATTAGAAAGTTTAAAACTTTTTTACCCTGGCTTTGCTTCTTAGGTCCATACCAGATCCACCAATCCTGTTGATTAATCACAAGTTCACAATCAATACAACATACATCAACAGAGTAATATTGGTATGTTTATAGAGTCTAATCCAGTGTTATCAAGATCACATTAACAAATAAACTCTAAAATCTTGAAAATAATCTTGATAATAATCTTGAAAATCAGTAAAAATAGAAAGGAACATGCAGGACTGTAAATAATCCAACCATATGTATTCTGCAATGATCTTATCAGTGCCATTGACATTGAGGTTGATGAGATCTGAAAGAAGAGACATTTATTTAGATGAAAAAAGTAAATTATGATCTGATTAATTTTTATAGGATTTGTGTTCTTGACATGGTGGTGTTTGATTTAAAGGTAAATATGGAGAATTGAGTGGCATTTGTTGCTAAAAAACCCTAAATTTTGACAATTTCAGTGGATCATGCTGAGGTTCTTATGATCATGTTCATCTTTGTGATTCAGTCACCCTCAAATCTTGCATAAAAATGAGATTTTTTTATTTAGTTTTTTTTTTTAAATAAATATATGGATGTCATATATTCTATGGTAATCTTTTTTAGTATTTAAAATATAATTAGTTAGTGCTTTTTTTAATATAATAAGGAATAATATTGAAATAACCAAATTAATTGATAAACTGTTATCGTGTATATATATCTTGTTAGCTTTTGTGTTTAATTATCATCACAACAATAATATGATTATAACACATGAAGAAATAAACAAGTTGTCTAGTACATAAGTGTGACACCTTAGTTTCTCGCATTATGCCATGTTGCCCGGTAAACAAGCACGATGATTTGGTTTCTTGCATGACAACATGCGCACAATGAGGCACGAGGCCTCGGTTTCTTGCATGACAACATGCGCACAATGAGGCACGAGGCCTCGTGAATCACCCTTTAAGTTGCTCATGACGATATAGACACATGTCATCATGTAACTAAACATAATTTGATTTATGAGTATTCTCACGGTAACTTTTCAACCATAGAACAATTTAGAGGGTGTGCATACATATAAAAAACATTAGAATCTTTGAATTAAAAAACAAAAATAGTCGCAAACCCACACATTGTGACAAGCCTATTGATAATATTCGAAACTTTATATATAAAACAGAACCGTCAAAAAAATACAAGATGTCTTATTTCATGGCATGTGGAAACAAAACTAAACTACTCATATCCACTTGCAATAATTGTCATATAAAACATTACATATTCATTACAGTTTCTAATCAATAACTAGAACACATTCATCTCCCATATTATTTGTTACACTCATTGCTGCAATTTTACATTTTCACACCACCTGGAAGCAGAAATTATTCCCAGAAATTTTAGAACATTTTCCCAGTACCATCGACTCGTGGGATCGACTCGTCGAGTTCCATTCTACGCCATTTCCCGACCAACGAGGCCATTTCATCGTTCTTGTCAAACAAACCTAGGAGGCCTCCGGTGTGTATAAAGAGGATCTTTCTTCCTTCCCACTTGGTGGGATTTTGTGCCATGTCTTTCATCATCCCATAAGCCGCCTTTCCACTACAAAAATATGAAAAACCGAAAACTAAGGTATAAGTAAACGGAGGATATCTTTGTCTGGAAGGGGATGTTTGGATGTGCGTTTTGAGAGTGTTATGATTAATTAATCAGAATCGGATAATCAGTTGTCATGAAACGGGATGAAACTGGATGAAAGATGATATGATTGTGAATGATTAGTTATGTAATTGATAAATATTCATATAACAGAAACAAATAGGAGATTAAAATGCAATAAATGTATAAAAAAGCACATACCTGTAAACAGGGTCCAGGATCACACCCGTTGTTTCAGCAATTTCCTTGACAAATTTCAGCTCATCAGCAGTACTCATGGCATACCCTAGCCCTTTGGCCTGTTAAAACATATATTACACACTTTCAAAATTTAGTGGTGGTAATTTCAACCTATTTACTTATTAACGGTTGCTTTGAGTTGTGTTTTATCTCAAACAAGTCAAATCAATAAATATAGTTATAGAGCCTATTATAATGCATAAAACCTCACAGATTACTTTATCCAAAGAGTTAGATTACTATATTTGGTGGAAGAAAGTAAGTAGAGGTGGCAAATTAGACCCATTTACTGATGAATCGGTTGATTTGGAATTTGAATTGGATTAAACGGATAGAATCAAAAAATCTTTATAACAATTTTATTTGACACGCTAATTATATATAAAAAAACTTATTTGGCACACATCAGTTAAAATAATATAAATTTTGTTGTCATGTTGACACACTATTTATTTATAAAAGTTAAAACCTTTTCAAGGGGTCAACCAGACCACTACCAAAACTACTCACTTTGACCCATTACCCAACCCGTCGAACCCACCCATTTTGCCACCTCTACAACTAATAAAAATATATTACACATTCACTACGAAAGGAAAATGAGTATGAAAGTAGTAGTATTTTATGTTCTTACATTTTCGATTGTGACTATATCACGTGACTTGACTCCCGCTTCAAGTCCATCAAGTAGACCTTGGACATAATCGTAAAAGTAGTCGGGGTCGTCACATACACAGAATGCAGTCACCTAAAATTGATATGCTAAATTTATAGTTTGATTTACTAATTAAAGAAATCAGATCAGAAAAGCGTATGAGAAGTTTACTTTTGCTTTAAGCTCACTTAGCCATGAAGCGATGGACAAACCAGCAACCGTACCACCACTAAAACTCAAGTGTGTTAGATTGATAAGTAAACACTCAAAATCATGCTTAAAAATAGAAGATAAATCACATTAACATGTAGAAGAGTAAAACCTGCCACATGCTGAAATAATATCATCAAAACTTCTTTTAATGGATTGGTGCTCGATCTCTCTAATTGCTTCAATATATCCCCTGCAAAGACAAAAATATTGCATATAGACCCATGAGTAACTAACATGAAAGAGTTGATTTCACAGTTTATAACAGTTTGGTTTTCTTAAGAACTGTTTAAGTTAGTTGAGTTAGATAAATCAACATTGGGTGACAAAATAAAGTCAATGTAAAAATATAAAGTCTATTCCTAATTTATGTTACATTATTAAAAATAATGATGGTGGAGGTGTTGATGATGAACTTATTTTTAATGCGATCAAGTTGATGACTACTTTTTATGACTATTATTCGTGGCAAAATGGGTGGGTCGGTGGGGGTGATGGGAGGGTAACTTTGGTGTGGGTCAAAAGGGTCAGACCATCTCAGTAACTTGTTTGTTTTTGAACATTTTATAAATAATTAATGTGCTAAATATGATTTAAAATCTATATCATTACAAAATAATCTCACTTTTTTTTAGTAAACGATGTAGGAGGTTATGTGCATTTAAATATACTTTGAATGATTTTCAAACATGTGACCCCATTTGATCCCTTTACTTGTTAGGTAAATCTTTTAGTGTCATCATTTCATTGTAAATAAAACATAATCAAGATCAATCCATTTATATGCAAAACGGATTGCAATTGCCTCCTTTTACACATAAGTATCGTTTCTTATATGCTTTTCCTTTGGTACTATGTTTTCTTTGGGATTTTATCTACTTAACTAACCAATATATTAATATAATTTATAAAATGCATATGCCTCACTCAAAATTGTGGTGTTATTAACTAATTAATAAAATATTAAGGAAAAAATGTACATGTCAAAAAAATCTCACCATGTCCCTAGGGAATTTGATCCACCAACAGGAATGACATAAGGTTTTCTTCCTTCTTTTATCAACTTCTCTTTCAACAAATTGGTAAGCGTCTGAAAGTTTATAAAATACAGAATATCAAAAAAATATTTTGACATTCAAAGTATTCATCCAGAATATTTATCAGACTCATTTTTCATTCGCCACTTGTTTTAGACAAGGAGTTAAAATGGTTTTTTTTTGTCACTTATATTTCATTCAGCACACATAACAGATGAGTCAATTTGGGTTATGGCAGTTCAAAACCAGAGGTATAGTTTTGAAATTCAGTTAAAGTGACAATTTTGAACACTTATATAAACGGGTTGATTTGGTCAGATGGGTTAACTAATAAGGTAAAGAATCAAATGCATTCAGATGCTTTAAATCTTGTAAACACTTTATTAAAAAAGGATCAGATGAACAGTACTAAAATTGCCCATTTTGACATGTTATCTAACCTGCCCATAGTGCCACCCCTAAATTTACTACAAACACAAAAAAAAACTCAATTTCCCCATAAAAACAAGATCTTATCAACCAATATTGAGCATACCAGACTTCCAATTCTCGAATATTCTTCCTTTGAAACAAGATCAATATGTGCACCAACCAAACGCTCCACCAGCAGGTTCCCTGTCAATCCAGGGTCTTTTTCCACAAGAAGCTGCATAGTAAAGACAAAGAAATATCCGATTAATCAAACTTATAATCGAATCTCTAGCTTAAGAAAAAGTACGATGGCAAGGAAGGGCGGATTGAGTAAAGGGTCAAATGGGTTCAAGCTAAGTTGACTCGAAACCATGTTTTTGCCCATTTTAAAAAATTATTAATGTGTTGATATGATGTAGGGGGTCATATGCTTTTGTGTGTTACAAGTATAAGCGGGGCGAATTTCAACCTGTTTGGCCCATTTCCCTTTAGCTCTTTTTCTGATTTGACCTGTTTAACTTAAAACACAACCAAAATCGACTCGTTCACAAGTAAATGGGTAAGAATTTCCACCTTTTAGAAAATTTGACGAAAGGTTTACATACAAAAATTGCCACCTCAACCCATTCGGCCCGTTTCCCTTTTAGCTAATATTTTATTTGACTTAAGACAAATACAACCCAAATCAAACCATTCACAAGTGAATGGTCGAAGTTGCCCCATAAGAAAAATAGACAAATAATTTTATTAATAGGAATTTAAAAACCTTCGAGGTTCGTAGTATTAGAAAACAATCAAGATTCAAATACTTGGCAGCAACAGCGGTTGCACGACAATGATTGCTTTGAATGCCACCAATTGTTATTATGCAATCTGCTCCTTGTGCAACTGCATCTGCTAGCAAGAATTCAAGTTTCCTAACTTTGTTTCCACTCAATTGCATACCTGAAAGATCATCACGCTTGCACAACGAAAAAGTTTTTGTTAGTAGAGATCAATAAACTGAATCAAATCATGAAAGTAAACAACATCATCATAGATTCAAACATGCAAAATAAATAAAAATGTCTTAAAATCTATCTCAAAACAACATTTCCAGCAAACTTTGATATGAACTGTTGCAATTTTGATGTGAACAACATCTCCAATCAAGTTTCAACTTCAATTTCAATGGAAATAGCATTTCAATAATATTCTGATATGATTATTGTAAGCTTGAGATCATAAATTCAAGAGAAAGAGTGTCAATATGTAAGTGTAAATAATGACTTCACATCATTGTGCTATCCATACATATATATAAGCACATATTTCTAATATTAATCAAAAACCCACAATCACATCAACAAAATTATATAAACATCTACAGTCAATCAAAATCAACACACAAGAACTAAACATGATTCAACCCATTTACCTTCAGCCAAACTTCAGTATCTTTCGGCAAATTCGGAAGATTCCATCTATGAATCGGAGTTGGAAACTGAAATCAAACAAAACCCACAATCAAAAACACACAATTTTCAATTTTTCATCGATCGAATTGTGGGGAAATGGGTCTAACATACATGTCCAAGATTGAATGAGTGAGAAGGAATCGGATTGAGTTTAGAAGCCCATGATGGAGGATGATATGGTCGTAGTGTCAAGAACTCAGAGGTCGATTGAAGTTGTTGTTGAACTGTTGAAGACATTGATCGAATTGGGGCTTGATTTGGGGATGATTTTGGTTTGTGAGTGGTGGGTATTGGAAGTGATGATGGTGTGTGATGTGGGTTTAATCGATGTATGCTCCACCTGCAGTTCAACATTGTTTGAGATTGGTCGTAATTTTGTGAATGATATAGGAACTTAGTGGTTGAATTGCTAAAATATGAAAGTGTAGGGGGTGAAGTAGTTAAATCTTATGAATTCAAAGGAGTTTTAACTTTTAGGGGTCGCTAATGTTTTGCAAAAAAATTGGAATTAAAAATGGAATTAGAATTGAAATTGTAATCTTGTTAAAATTGATAACATATGATTGGTCAATTTTGATTGAAATTGAAATGTTAATTTTGAACGTTATATTATAATGTTAAACATTCTATGAGAAAGTAGAATGAATGTGAATTCCAAAGAATGTGAGAACATTTTTTAATTTCAATTCCATCCGTTTACCAAGCATGATTTTGGATGGAAAATTTTCCAGTCAAATTCCAACTTCTTAGAATTTTGTGAATCAAACCGGAACTTAAAGTAGGTTTTTAACTTGTTACTTTTTGTTCTAACAGATCTCGTTGTCTACTTCATGAGTCGGTCTAAGACCAAACTTCCTTATCTGGCTTTTAGTCTGCTTAGAAGAGGCTCGAATGTTGGCTTTGAGTTCAGACTTCCTTCTTTCTATGATCATATCAGGAACTATATGATTCGATATAAGTCTAGCTTCCTTGATTGTTAGTAACATGATTGTTCTAATGCAACCTTGACCTATCTTGATTAAACTGAGACCTATCTAATCAGAAGTTAAGTTGTCAAACATATTGTCCAGAAAAATAGTCACTAGTAGAACCATTAAAAAAACTAAATAATGATTTTATATTTTTATTTGTTACGTGTAAATAATATAACATGCTATTTTTATTTTAATAGTCAAATCATAAGGATGTTTTTGATAACTATATAAAATTAGTGTTTTCTACAAACCATTGGTGTCAACTTTAAATCGAAGCCAATAAGAAGGTTTAAGATTTATATGTATCGTTTCAATTTAAAGATTTGGGTTTAGCAGTTTAAATTATTGTTTGAAACCTAAAATTGACTGCATGTTATGATTATGTATATGCTTTTTTTATTTTAAATATGAATTGTGCGTATATGTATAATATTTATAAACTACCATTAAAAAGGTTGGTTCAAATCATGAAACAAAGTCATTGTGACACTCCGTTGATACATACCACTTAATCGGGACCCTCTGAACATGTATTGCGGTTGAAGCTTCTCATGCCATAAACACGCTTAGCATTGTTTATTTTTGTTACCAACATACTGTTTATTAGTGATTTAATTTTATTTACTACATGAGTTAATAAGTGATATAAAGATATTGAATACTAGTCTCAAATTCCTCGCTTATTATCATTTTGCATCCTTTCTGTTTTTTTCTTTTTTTTTTTACCATTGATTATCAATGTCATAAAAAAGGTCATGATCCTTGGATGCTCAAACCAAATCCGACATCCTAGCTACATCGCAAGACATGCTCGACTCACTATGCTCAATGATCAAAGTCTAAGCCCACTCCTCACACTTCCAAGTTCCAACCCGTTGCAAGGACAAAATTTGATATTACAATTTTACCCCTGATTTAATCTTTATTATTCAAATAAAATATTTCATTTTGATACTAAATCAAATATGGATGATTAGGTAAAAAAGTTTTTACGAAAATAAATGGTTTTCACATGATACCATCCTGTTGTCGAAAATAAATTATTTTCTCTTATTTTAAAGAGTTAATTTTAATTTTGTTTCCAAGGTTTGACAAAAGTAACTATTTTCCTTCAAAAGATTAGAAACATCAATTTATCTTCAAAAGTTTCATAATTTGTTTCAATTTTAATCCAAAATCTTTATTATTTTGAATTTAAATTGAAACAAGTAATAAAACTTTTGAAGTGAAATTAAAACAAATTATGAAACTTTTAAAGTTCATTATTTTGGATTTAAATTGAAGCAAATAATAAAACTTTTGAAATAAAATTAAAACAAGTTATAAAACTTTTGAAGGAAAATAAATATTTTGATCAAACCTCAGGATGAAAACCAAACTTATTTTAAATATAACATAATTTAAAATTAGTGCCCCTTATTTTATCTTCAACCTCATGAACACATAGCATGAGATGATAACGAGCAAATGAATTGAAATCCCCAAATCAGTTTCAATCAATTGCAACTCCATTGGCATTTTCATACGATTATGGGTTCTCTAACCCTAGCATGTTTGCCCCAAAAGAACCCTAATTGCACCATTACAATCACTCGAAAGAATTGCTTCAGAAATCCCACCCCTTGTTCTTCCTACACATTTCCAATCAAACCCACGAGGATTAAGCTCATCAACATTCGATTACTACCTTGTAATTGCACCACCGCACTACAATCATCATCATTATCAACATCTAAGCCCAATTGGGTCAAAGGAGATGAGGGTTTTGATAAGGATGAAAGGGGTTTTGTAGTTGTTAATTTCTATCGATTCGTGTTTATTGAAGACCCAGAAGATGAAGTCTCGAGACACCTTGAGTTTCTACAGGTTTTGAATCTTATGGTTTTGATTTGATAGAATCTTGTGTGTTCTTCAAGTTGCAGTAATTAGTTCGTACATTCATTTGATGATTATCTAATAATGTTGATTTACTTTACATTGTGATGATCATTTTTTCACTTTTAGGGTCGTGACATTCATGGTCGGATATACATAAATGAACAAGGGATCAATGCTCAGGTGATTATTCTTTCATCCAAGAATGTTCATAGTAGAGTAAGGCTATGTGTTATACACTTATACGTCAGTTAGTGTGACCAAAAAGTGCAGCTATGTAGGCGTAGGCGGTGGTGTCGTCACACTCACACTCACTACACATATTTGTGTGAACCTAAGAATTAATTAAAAAAAGACGGTAAGGTGTAGAATTGTGGTTGGTGGATGAAAATAAACAAAACTGTCAAAAGTCGATTCCGTTTCCCTCATGCCCACACGAACCGTGGTGTTCCACTCCGGTGAGCGGCCTACATGGCCCTCACGTTCGTCACTCACGAAGAAATACCCTAAGCTTTTATGTCACAAATTGATTTAGGGTTTAGCTTCTGATTTTCCATGAAAGACACTCATTGTAAGTTTGTGTCAGTTGTTAGCTTGTAAAAACTACACTCATGTACTTTGAATTTTTTTAGAAAGATGACTTGTAAACTCTTATACTGATCAAAATAATATGGTATACTTTTTCTTGAGAAAATGTTGAATGTCACATGTAACATATTTTGGTCAAACTAAGAGCTAAAATTATTGTATTTTGACAAAAAATCACAAATATGTGCAGTTTAGACAAGTTAGGGACTTTAATATATAGTTATATACAAGTTAGTTTAATGTTTTTTTCATGTAGTTTTTACAAGTTGAGGGACTTTAATATACCAAAATTAGGTTGCATGACTTTTTGTGAAAAATAGGAAAGTATATTGGTTTCTTATATGTATCAAGTATTAATCCATTGACTTCTTTCCTTTTTGTCATCTGTTTGTTTTCATGTTGGATTTTGAATTTAATTTGGCCATAGATATAGTTCTATTGTGGGGTGGTGGCAAACAGTGATATATAATATATTCATGGCATACTGATGATCAACAATAGATTGAAAGATAAAGATTCATAAGTTTGTTATGATGATGTTGCAAACACTGAGCTGACTTTTTGATGGTTGTTGACGTGCATACTTTGTAAATATGTGCAGTACAGTGGGCCATCAGAAGATGCTCTTGCATATGCTAATTGGATTAAAAAAGATGAAAGATTTAGTGATATCCTAGTTCAAATATCTCCTCCTATTCACAGGCATGCGTTTCCAAGACTCAAATTGCGGTATAAACCTTCTCTTGTACAGGCAAGCTACTTGTACATCCATACACTATCTACCATATCACGTTTTATTACTGTTGATTATTTGAATATTGATAACATTTATCACATAACTACTTCCAACCGCACATCCAAACATGAAACAACCCACAAAACACCCTAACTACCCTTAAACTCAACATTGGTTTTCCTGTATGGAAGCTAGGGTATGTGATTGTATTTGCATAGTGCATACCTTTGAAAAGTTTGCAGTGAAAAATAAATAAAAAAATATTATTCTAGTGCATTACCTGAAAAGAGTGTTATGGTAGTGCCATACATTGCTCAAAAATCATCGGTATGCCAGAGTAGGAATTAACACTAGGTAGAAGAAGCCAAACGGGCAATATTTGGTCAATTTTGGCGTTTTTGCTAACTTTTTGGGTTTGTTTGGGTGAAAAACATATTTAATTGGATCAAAATGGGTTGGATCAGATTGTGTTGACATGTTAATTTTTTATTTTTTTGGTTTTTAAATTTTGTAAATAAATAAAGTACTAAACACAATTTGGAAAGTTATTCTGTTTTAATATAATATGATAGTCTACTTTTCTGTAATGAAATGTTATAGGGTTGCCCATAGGCATTTCTTACTTTTCACTAACACTGCCTGTTCTATTTAGTTGATTAATTTAATAGGTTTGATTCTGCATTTCATGTTTTCAGTTGAAACCATATAAATTATGAAACTGCACTCAAAATTTTGCTTTTCCTCAGTTGGAAGGAGGGGTATCACATCTTCCTTTGGTTGATTCATCTATGCGGGCAACACCTCTCACACCATCTGAATGGAGGGAAAAACTATCGAATCTAAACCAAGATGTCATTCTATTGGATGTGAGAAATGGTACTTCTTTCATCTTTTTTACTTCTGTAAGTTGGGGCCTTGGGGGTAGTTAGGTAATTTTACATTTTTTTCAATTCTCTTTGGCAGGTTATGAATGGGACATTGGTCATTTCCATGGTGCTCAAAGACCAAACGTTGACTGTTTCAGGAGCACGTCGTTTGGGCTATCTGAATCAGAGGTATAGTTTACTGAAAGCTTGTGCAAGAGGTTTCAACACGGGCAGGTCGGGTGGGTTGGGTTTGTGTCAAAATAGGTACTTTTTACTTTTTAGTATGGTTCAGTTGGGTTAACCCACAAACCCTTCCGTGCTATTTTTATATAATTTCAAATAATTAATGTGTTAATTATAAAAAAAAAGTTATTATTGCAATATTAATCTAAAGTTATGAATTAACTAATTTTGATGGTTGTGTGCATTATGTTTACACTTTAGTAAAAAAATTGTCTGATCCATTTAATTCAATTGAGATAAAACATGATCTTAATCTTCAACCCGATTATAATTAAATGTAGTGAATTTCAAGTTCTAAATATATGAATTGTTTTATCCCCTCAAGGCGCCAGTTTTGTTCCAAGTGATTTGATCACATGAATACCTGTAGAAAAACTTTTCTTATTGAAAATAACATGTTTATCTGGTGCAGGACATTGCTTCAGATCCTTTAGCTAATGTTGACAAAGAAAATACAGAGATATTAATGTACTGCACAGGGGGTATTCGTTGTGACGTATATTCTACAATCCTTAGGTATACCTTTTTAGCATATCTTTCTGCAATCTGCAATTAATCTTAACATGAACTAATCCATGATGAGCTGATATTATGTCTTAGTGGAGGCAAAATGGGTGGGTTGGGATAGTTGTCAAACAGTCGGGTTGAATTGGGCAATTTGGTACAGGTCAAAACAGGTTGTGTTGACCGAAACATTTATGTCCAAAAATTATATTTTTCTCTATAATAGTTAGTGTGTCAAGTAGTAGTGAAAAATATAATATTTTGGTAATCTAATTTCTTTAGGCTGGATGTTGAAAAAATAAACCTATGGACTTTAGCTGAGTTCACATATAAGTCCCTGTACTTTGTTTTTGTATGGTTAAGTCCTTATATATAAAGTTTGAGGGCTTGATCATGCAAAAAGAGATGTTTTTGTTGGTTAAGTTTAAGGACTTAACCATCCAAAACAGGGCATGTTTGTTAAAATTAAGGAATTTTCGTTGAGTTTTTATGAGCTTAGCGATTTAATCATGTAAAAGCAAAGTCCAGGGACTCTTGTGCGAATTTGGCGACATTCTACAAGCATCTTTTTATATTTTCCCTTTTTTTAATAAACTAAATTGGGGAGTTTTATGCACTAAAGATTCCCTTGGACTTACATCAGTAGCATGCTTGATATCAGCTCTTAGTCTGAAAAGTACCTATAATTGTAACAAACTCTTTATGTTTTTTAGACAAAAGGGTTACAAAAATCTGTATACGTTGAAAGGAGGAATCTCACATTATCTGGAGTGTGAAGGCCCTGTTAAATGGATTGGAAATCTTTTTGTTTTTGACTCTCGGCTATCTCTACCACCTTCTTCGGTCAAACATGATTCAGCAAACGATGAAAGTATAAAACATGAAGTTGATGATAACGTTTTTGCGAAGTGTTATATTTGCGGCTCACAAGTTTCTGAGTTGAGGCATAGAAACTGTGCAAATCTGGACTGCAATCTGCTATTCCTGTAAGTATCTGTAGAACCTAATGCTATATTTGATATATCCAAACTCGCATACTTTAGGTTTGTAATTATATTTGGCATGTTAACAATTTAAATAATTAGAAAATGGATAGTTACTTTTTTGACCAATTACTCAACTCGCCTACGGGAACACTAACATATCAAGTTTCGTATGGGTTGAAACTGGCCAGGTCTTGTTGACACACAAACACATATTTGTTCATTTTGTTAAATAGTTATTATTACATAAACAATATTATTGTAATACGCCTATTATTAAAGATAGACTTAGGACATTTTTCATTTGACCCGTTTAAGATAAACACAACCCAAACCGATCATTTTTGCAAGTAAATTGGTTGAATTGCCACTTATACTCTTTTATGACCAGGTGATCATAGTACAAGACAAACACTATATGCATAGACACTTTTTGCATAATCTTTTTATGTAAAATTATAAAAATATGATATGTATGTTTTATCTGACAGACACTATATGCATAAGCACTTTTTTGCATAGTTTTTTTTAATGTAAAATTATAATAGTATGATACGTATATATTATTTTCAGGTGTTGTTCGAGCTGTATGAACGATTTAAGAGGATGTTGCACTTTAAAATGTACATCTGCTGATCGGCTTAGACCCGTGCTGCCAGGTCATGAAAGATACAAAAAATGGCATCATTACCGCGATACATAGACGCATACAAAAGTCAATTTAGTCAACAAGTGTTGAGAGTATTTTAGTGACCTTAAGTTTTTTGAGACATTTAAATGAAGCATATATATATTTTTTATTTTGTTGTAATTCTTTCCTCATAAGTGCATATCTGTTACAAACATGGCTTGTCTCATCCAAATTGGGTGCACCTTGATATTTACATGTCAAAGCCAACATTTTTGTTGGGTTGTTGGTTTAACGGTTATGAACCATGACGTATTAAGGTGAGGAAAGTGAGGTGGACGGATTGCATACTCTGGGCCTTATTTTTGGCCCACAATATAGCCCAATTGTTTAAGAGAATCAACAATAACATGTGCCATAGACATCTAACATCATTCGGAGTCCATTCACTAAATTTATGTGAGTGTATCCTCTATATTATATGGTATGATTATAAATGGTTGTGAGTAAATGTAATGTAATTTACTGTTCAATCTGTATCTTTGAAACACTGTTCAAAACCTTATAATGTTTTTAATATATTTTAAGCGGTTATGAGTAGAGAAGAGAGAAAAAATAATGATAAAGATATAAAAAGTATTATATAATTGAAAATGAGAGAGAAAATAGTTATTTTTAGAGTAATTATATGGATAAAGATAGGGAATAAGTTGTGAATTATCTAACAAAAACATTCTAATGGTTGATGACATAAACTAGGTTTCAACTTTCAACCAACAATCAAGTAGATATTGATAGTATAATTTGTTTCATTTATCATACTAAGGAACAAATAATGATCATTATGGTTTAGGATATAAATTATAGATTATGAGAGTTCTGTAAGAGTTTCTATTATTATAGAGATTAGCCCTTTACATTAGACAAAAGTTAAAACTATCTTGTTTCTTGAAAGAATCCAAACTTAGAATCTCATTATGGTCCTAAACATTATGAACATTGTAATAAGTCTTTGATTTTTTCATGAATTTGAATGATAACCTATAATTTAGCTACGAGTCCAAATTCCACCATCAACACGAAAACCTATCACCATTCGATCAGGGTTCCATTGAATCATTTTCGTCTTGCTACAACCTTCTAATCAGCCATTGCTATGTCAAATTCCTCGGCGTCATTTTTCACAATTTATAACTTTTGACTTTCCATTGTTGTCTGATATCGAACATCACCTTATTCGAATCAATGTATTTAAAAAAAGGAAAAAAGAACTCAAACAATGAGCAGTTCATGAACTAAGTTGAAACAAAGTGACAAACTATAAGTCTATAAGCATCTACAATAAACACATACGTGACAAAGAAAAAAAACAATATTTTATACATTCAGAACTACCACTCAAAACAATGTTCTACAAAATAAACAACTAAGAACAAAAATGATGAAAAATAATACAAGTAATTAAAGTGTCAAAGGAACTAGATCTATACCTTCTTGTGTTAATCAACTGTTAGGATCATGATGGGTTTGAATATCACCTTCACAAAATCTCCAGGATCCGTCACCTTTCCTTTTCAGCAGATACCGAATGGTGTAGGTACTGAAAATAGTCAGATAACAAACTTTTTAGAAAAATCTTTAGTAAAAGGGTCCAAGAGAGTTTCTTTTATATATGTAGAGTTAACAGGATTATAAAAAGAAAAACTACATCTTTTTTTATAAAATCTAATTTTTTGAGTACACCACTTTAGGGGGATTTACACATTAAAAAGTCCCTTTAGGCGGGTTTCAACCCGTTTGACCCGTATGACCATCTAACATGTTTTCTTTTTAGCTAATTATTCTATTTTATCTGTTTGACACGTTAGAGATCAACATACCCTGAAAAACGAACATACAAGTAAATGGTCGATATTACCATTTCTACTATTTTTATAGATAAAGTTACCTGTAATAATTTGGGTTTTTCTGATAAGAATCGTCCACAAGCTCAGCTGCTTCTTCAACAAGAGCTTCTATTTCTGCCATTTCTTTACCCCTTTCATCTGATAAAATGTCTGCTCGAATAATCGACAATTGCAACAAAACGAATCTCCAAAAGCAACATTTTTCTTTGGCAGACTCAGCCAATCCCTTCCACTTTATGCAAAAAAAAAAAGTGTTAAATAGCATTGCAAAAGTGTAGGATCTAATGATGAAGATATCTCATCTAGATATGATTTGAACGTTTAACTAATCAATTTGGGATGATGTTGAAGATATATTATCTAGCATAGACACTACCAACAGTTCTGCTATGTGTGGGGTTATACCGGATACGTTTGTTTGCTTGAAGATGTTTTATCTAGATATGTTATCTAAAGTTCGGATAAACACATAGTCACACACTACTTATATATGGGCAAAATAAGAAGGGTACTTTTAACACGTCAACAAGCATTTATGAAACACAGATTGCCAATTTTTTAATTAGTGGTTAGCATTAAAGATATTCTAAGATTTTGTTTTACCAAATTTCCACTTACCTTAGGCAATCCAAGACTTTGCAAATTCAGTATTCCTAACCTTTTCTCCCTTGCAATTTTCCCACTATTTTTCCTATAAATTTTTTTTCTTTATTACAGTTTTACTTCTTAGAGAGGAAATGTTAATTTTAAATTTCTGTTTAATTTTGGGGCAGAAATGCTCCATAATGTGTTTTACAAATTCAATAAAACATTAAAATAGACTTTATTCTTGACCAAAAATAAGTTGAAATGTTGAGAATTTATCCCTTGGGGCACATGTTAGTACCATGAATAAGATTACCTAATTTCCCCTTCTTATAACCTCACTTTAGAGAGTTTTACTTCCATTTCACAATATGTGTAGCTCTTTTCGTCAAGAGAGTCTTGTCTTGTCATCTTATGTTATAGAATATCTAAACAATCGGAACTCGTAAAAATACTCAAACAGCTAACTATTTGAATGTTTGCAACTTCAAACGCAAAAGCACATCCAAACGCTCTCCTAAACACCAATTTATTACAGCTAATTACCTGATTTTAATTATTCAAAAATCAAATTAATTACTTTCACGGTGCAAATAAAAACACCTTGCTAAAATTCAATACAAACCAAGTAAAACATTAAATTACCTGAAGAAGCATCGACTCGTCAAGAACATCAACTAGATTCTGAACTTGGTAATTAGGCCCAAGGGCTTCGGCTTTAATACTCTGCCATTTCTTAACAAGATTTTCAGCTTCTTCAACATTCATAGAAATTGAAGTCACAAAAGTTCTAGAATCTTTTAGACCTTCAGCTTCATATCCACGATCAACTTTTTTCTTTTGCATTAGCGACAGTTTCCTTAAACTGTCAGCAATAAGATTTCCCTTGCTAAAAGCAGATCCCCATAGACCATGAGAAAGTGAACCTGTGTTCACCCTTGCCCCATTATAGGCCCAATTAGATGCCCTCCTCGGGCCCAAAAACCGAACACCCATCAGGCCAAAAGTAGCACAACCTAAACAAACCACTGCTGTCATTATACTCATATACCTAACTACATTATTTGGATCCAACCAAATTTCCCAAACTTTATCATATCGTGTACCCAAATTTCTCTTTAACTGAACTGATGGATAGCTTTCAGCTTTTAAACTGTTTGCTATTAGTGGTGGTCCCAGCAAATCGGATGGAGTCAACTGCTTCACAGTTGACCCGACAGTTGACCCAAGGCGTGAACTTGATGTATAATCCTCACGAGTTCGCCAGTCGGATGAAAAAGATGGAGAAATAGGCCTGTTGTTTAGACCAGGTGATGGTTGCACTAACTTTTTTCTGTTCCTCCTATCTGAAGCTGTTTTTGCACTATTAAAAAAGTTATCCTGCAGATATTCACTCTCAAAAATTAGCTATTATTTGCCCCATATACAAAATTTATTTTTAGTCATTGTTAACTCACCACAGATGGAGAACAATCCCTTGTGTCTGGAAACAAGCCAAGAACAGCATTAGTCACCCATGATTCCTGGTCAATCCAGCAACCAATTCTTGAGTAAGATAGTATCTAATATTTACATGTCATCATAGGAGCCAAATGTTCAAAATTCACAACATCA
Source organism: Flaveria ramosissima (assembly GCA_025215565.1). NCBI lineage: Eukaryota > Viridiplantae > Streptophyta > Magnoliopsida > Asterales > Asteraceae > Flaveria > Flaveria ramosissima. Next base: position 16,464,977 of record CM046035.1, read on the forward strand.
TAGGTGGCATATCAAACCACAAATGGGTTGATTTGGGTTATTTGTAGTCTCAAACAACTCGAATAAAAAGTTAAATAAAAGAGAACAGGAAGAACATGTTAAAAGTGGCCTGAAGTGTATTTTAGATGCACACAACCTCCTAATTGCTTTATTCAATGATTTAGCTTATTGTTACAATAATATTGTTTTTGTAGTGAAATTCGGTAAAATACTATTTATTTTTAATTTTTATTACTTTATTCTTTATTTCTTGAATCAGTCAAACAATTAAATTCATAAACTATGCAACCAATGTCTACAACGAGACTTGAACCTATGACCAACAGGTTGTTGGAGAGCTACTGATGCTACCGGGCCAGAACTGATTAATTGGACGAGAATAAAGATAGAGTCCCGTTATTACTATTTATTAAATATATACACACACACACAAAGGTGTTTCAGGTCGTAGTTAAAAAGACCTGTCATCATAGGAGCCAAAGGGCCCAAATTCATAACAGAGTGGCCGTATAAAACAAAAGAACAGATAGTAATTTCAACCCATCACGGCATCACCTATTAATGGGTAGATTTGGGTTACTTTTAATCTCAATAGGGTCAAATAGAAAGTTCGCTAAAAAGGAAACGAATCGAGCTAGCTTTGGGTTATTTGAAACGTGTCAAGTGGTCAACTATTGAACAATGAAATATATGTGAAACCAAATGCACTTAGAACTTCGGGCATTATTGCATAAAAAAGAACATACAAGCAACTTCTTGCCATTTGAAGCATCCTTAATGTCATGCCCGGATATCAACGTTCTTGAAGTTGCCTTTTGATTTGACTCAAGTTGCTGCAGCTTTTCAACAACCACAGCCTCATCACCCTGTAAAATACGATAACAGTTAATATGTCCGTAAAATAGAATAATTAGAGAATAGAGATAGCAATTTCAACCATTCAATCCGGGTTACGTTTTATCTTTAGCATGTCAAATGGGCAAAAAGTGGAGCTTTATAGGAAACAGGTCGAAAGTTGTACAACTAGTATTTCTAATGCATAAAATCTCCTAAATCATTTCATTATAAAGTCTACCATTATTATAAGAATAAATTTCAATCATATCTGACAAGCTAAATTACCTGTTCCAAGTTCAAAGTTGTCCAAAGAGTATTTTTCGTGTTTTAGGTCAACCAACCTGACCCGGTGACCCATTTCTATCCGCACCAAAAATTACCTATTTTGCCACCTCTAAGAAAATCCTGTGTACAGTTTGTATATTAAAGAGAAAACCACCTGTCCAAGAAGGAAGAAACAGAAGGCTTCTTCAAGTTTTAAATCAACGCCATCCGATGCCACCAAACACTCGCAAATAGTCTTTGCTTTCTTAATCTACAAGAAAAACACCAACAGGATTTCACCAATTATTCAGATGCGTGAACCAAATTTAAATGCAACATCCTCAAGTAACCAACGAGCATAGTGTTCATTAAAGGGGTATTTAATCAAATGCAGAATCTGTTTATCCAGCAAAACTCTTTATAGCCCCTAATATCCAACTGATTATTTAGTATTACCACTAATTGATTGGATAATCAAAGGCAGAATCTGTTTATCCAAACATTAAAAACCAAATACTATGACTTAAAGTCACAAAAATCAGATTATCAGTTCCAAAACGCAAATTCAAAAACCCCCTTTTGTAGATTTTTTTAATAAATAAGTACCAATTGTTCAAGAGGAATATACCATCTCTATTTGCTTGGTTGAAAACCCTAGGGCCAAATGAGCCATCATTACAATATAAAAAGATCTTGTATCGACAACCACCCTTTGATTATGTGACTCTAGTGACTTCTTGTTCTTGCGTGTGTTAGCTAGACTATCCCACGTAAGAAGGTCAACTATTTCTGCCGCCATGAGTTTATTTAAAGCTTGATTCAAGAAACTTGACCAATCTTCTATTTGACTTTGACTTTCCACTTCTAGCCCTCGCCTAAGCATTTCCCGAAGGGCTGCAATTGCCCGTACTCTCCTTTCTGCATTTTCTGGTGTGTGGGCCATGCCTAATATCTCGAGTGTACACGCAGGAGCAAGTTCTTCCAAAGATTCTTCGATCTATGTGATTTTGGATAATTAGAATCAGATAATGTAATATTGTGGGGTGTGGAAAATAGTGTTTGGATGTGTTTTGATTGTTTCAAGTTGTAATGATTTAAAAAACCACAAATCAAGCGTTTGGAAAATTCAGATTATTCTAAAAAACTAATGCGATGATATTTGAGGAGGTCACCCAAGTATGTATGTGGTTTCTTTTATACCAATGCTAACCAAAAAAGAAAACATGTTGGATGACAACAATAGCCTTAAACCTTTTAAAAAAACCCATTTTAACCTATAACATTTTGACACTCATCAAAGATATATCTGTGTCCTTACAAAATCTAAGGGAATTTTTGTAACAAGGTTTTGGTCGAAAGTGCTATGAGTGAAACAAGGTACATATTGGGTATTTGGTTGGCCTAGAGAGTAGTTTCAATAGATGTGTGACCTTAAAGAAACAAATTGAATACTTAGGTGGCCTCCACATAACCACATTATTCCTCTAGAAAATAGATAGCAATACCACAAAAGGCATTTTTGAGGAAAAACTAGACATGTTTGTGCAGTGAAATAAAACTCAAACTAGGTCAAAAGAATCAGTAACTTTGATTTACTCATAGATAATCAATTTTGTTGTAGCTAGTATGAAACTAACTAGACAAACCGAACCAGATTTTGTTTATACAAGCATAAGAAAACTAAAGTTGCAACTTCAAGACTCGATAACTAGTTTCAAAATGCAAATCCAAACATCTCCACAGTTGAGGAAAATAAAGACGGTTTGAAAACTCCTTTCTAACCATGTTCGAATTGATATTTCATTTATCTTCTTTTTTATTTCCTTGTTGGGTATTTTACCATTTTAATAAAAAGAACACACCAGCTATAGAAGTACCTGAGATAATAATGTCATTTCTTCAAGTGAAGGTTTGCTCTTAAGAAGACTTTGAGCACGATCCAAAGCTTCAAATCCTCGGGAAATCTTGTTCTTCTCAAAGTTAAGTTTTGCTATAGCACACTTCAAGAAAGCACCTATATAATAAGAAAATGAAAAAAAGAAACTGAAGAAGAAAGACAAGTAAATGGTCAAACCTCTTTCTGCTTTTTCTTACCTCTGCAAGAGCCATTGATAAAAGCAAATCATGAGTAAAAGGCTTAGAATCAGGGTGCTGCAGTGCAGTTCGCCCAATATCTATTGCAAGCTTCTCTTCTCCAACCTATAATAAACTTAGATTAGATATATTTATATATATATGAGAACTTTAAAATACAAAAATTCGAAAGAGCAGCAATATAAACAGTTAGAGGTGCCAATTTTGATCCGCTAACTTATGAACAAGTTGATCTTGGTTTGTATTTTGTCTCAAAACGGGTCAACTGGATCAAACCAAGAAAATAACTAAAACGAGAACGGGTCAAACAAATTGAATGAAGCCTCATAAATTACTTTCTTCGAGTTTAGATTACGGTTATGAAAGTATTGTTTTAATAGTCATAATTAACGCATTAAACAATTATTAAAAAAAACTTAAAAACATGAGAAAAAAGTGTTTGTCTGTCAACTAAATTGGTCTGGCCCTGTCAACTTTTATTGTGTTTTATCAAAAACAATCAAATGGGACAATTTAACAAGACAGCTAAAGAGGAACATGTGAAATAGGTCGAACGGGTCATATAGGTTGAAAGACAACCCGAAAGCCTATTTTAATGCATACAAGTATACAACCTCCTAAGTCCTAACTTAGTTTCTTCTAAGATTTAGATTATTATTGAAATAATATATTATTAGCAACCATATTTCATGCATTAAACATTTATCAATAAATTTGAAAACATGGGCATAAAAGTGTTGGGGGTCAACCAACCACCCAAAAAAGATCTCAAGTAAATGGGCGTTTCAACATGTGTTAAAAATTATCTTTTACAATCTGATCCTATTTTAACACATTACCCAACCCGCTTGACCCACCCATCTTGCCACCTACATAAATGGCTATTTGAGTATGATGAAAAGATTGGGATCAAAACATTGAAATAAAAAATCCTATTTTATTTACTAATCAGTTAAAGAGCATGAAATTTCGAGTGAAAATTATTAATTAAATCACCTAAAAGTGGAATGGACTCTACCTCTTGAAGCAGGCAAAGTGCAGCAGGCAACCAGGACCATGGAATCTGAAGAGATGACTTTGGTGGAACTTTTTCTCTTACATTACCAGCATAATCTGCTTCAAAAAGAAGCTTATCTCTCACATCCATTAAAAGATTCTGAAAAAACATTTAACCATCCATTAAGAAAGGTATCACACTGATATTATCATGAATGTTTTATGACTAAAAATTGGACTACAAAGAATTTCATACACACCTGACGAGAAACAATAGTATCCATCGTGTACCCTTCTTCAATCTCAGCCATTTTTAGATGCTTCACAGACTTAACAATCTCATCTTTCTCCGATTTATCAGGAATACCAAGAATCTGCAATATGCCCCTTGCAAGTAACTCAATACGATAAGCATCACAACCGATCAAAATTCAGTCATTAAAAACTTATTTTCCAATAATTTGCAAATTCTTTTCTATTCATAAAGACATCATCTTTACAAGAATCACATGCTTTTAAGTTTTATCTCACATTCTCATTAGAATTTCCATCATAAAGCTTTCCATCTGAACAAGTTATCCCAATCAAGACTCTTATCTCCCTTACTACTTCACACTTTTGCTTATTTGGTATTAGGTATGATGCCCAATATCTGAATAATATAAATATACATAGAACTAACTAACATTATAAGCATTAACCCCAACCCCCAATATGAAATACACTGCTTAACCCCATCATTTGACTGTTAAACCCAACGAAATTCAGTACTAATTACATCTTTAAAGTAACAAATCACAGTGACAAACTGACAACCCCTAATTCTCTCAATAATTCACATATTTACAAGAAATTAAACCTACATTTCAACAGTTAAAGCAGAAATTCCCCCTAAAACAACAATCACTAACCTGATAACAAGTAACAGGAATCTCCACAATCGCCGATCGATTCTGCTGAACACCATTGTTACCATTATCACTCACACGAACATCCGCAATCTCACGGCCACTCACCGACAACGAAACCCACCTTTGTCTCGTTCTAAAAGAGGAATCAAACGAAACCCTAGAGGGAAAAGAGGGATTGGTGAGTTGGGTGGAGCATTGTTTGACGAATCGCTTGTGGGTTTTGTTGTTCGGACATAGGTGGTGGCATATGAGTAGAATGTGCGGTGGATCAACGACGGTGGTCATGGTGGAAACGACGGTGGATGGTGGTGTTAGTTCATGTGTATAGAGAGATGATTTGTGAAGTGAAAGGGAAAGAAGTGGGGTGAAGGGAAGAAGCCATGGATAAAAGTAGCAAAAGCTACTTCTCGAAGTGAAATTTGTAGCTTTGTGATTTGAGTATTCAAGAATTCTTTTCTATTGATAATTTCTATCTTTGTGTATAATTTCATGATTTGCGTTATAATTTGACCCTAAAAAGAATTTGACTTAATTTGTAAAGTAGTGTAGGATTTTTTTAGTACATGGATGATGTTACCTTAACTTGTGTGGTTGAATTTGGATCCTGGTAACGGTGCTAAGAGAGATCATATCTGTATTAGTTTAATCTTGTTGGTGATTTGGTGAAGGTTATCCACTTCTAGATTTGGAGTAGCAACTGCAAACATGAATAACTCGTTGGAGGGTCCTTTGAGCTGAATTTGTACAAACACTTTGACGCTTAGGCAATTACATATAGAAAGATATAAGCAAATATTAGCATGTGTGTAGGTAAGCATAATGTATAATATGTATACGTGAAGAAAGTTAGAATAACATGGGTGGAGATGAGTCAACGAAGAGAGACCTCAACGATGGGTAACATCCTTCTTTATAATGGGTAATTGGCCAATTCTAACGAGTCAATCAAAGAGGAGCTAAAGCCCATTGGTCAAGCTCAAATTGGGGATCATTCATAAGTACTTTAGTCTAAAATGATATAGTGTTAGCTATATTACAGACTCGTTATCTCTTGTCGTCAGCATATGATCTTGTGTGAATTGTTAGTATCTTTAACATTTGTATAATACCTCAATTGTTTTGGTTAATATTTGATACATATAACTTTGAAGCAATTCTTTGTAGTCTAGATGAATTACTATCTAGGTAACGTTGTAGACTCATTATCTCTTGTCATCAGCAAATTATCTTGTGTGAACTGTTAGTATCTTTAACATTTGTATAATACCTCAATTGTTTTGGTTAATATTTGATATGTATAACTTTGAATTGATTCTTTGTAGTCTAGATGAATTGCTATATAGGTAACTTTTGATTATGAGAAATCTTGGTCTATTACGTCAGTCGATGTTTAGAAGTATCATTAGTCTAGTGCCAATGACTTGGGTAGTGGTGTGATTGTATGTTGTACATAATTAAGACAAATGTCAAATTTTGATACATTACGATACAAGTAAGCCTGATTTAAAACTGAATGTCTAACTTTCATTTATTTATTTGAACGGCAACATTTTTATTGAAAACACACACAAGTACGTCATTCTATCAACACACTAAAGAGCAATAAAAATTATCATACATTATTTGATAGTCATTAATAATCATTTACTACTGCATCTAGAAAACATGATAATAAATATCAACATTAATACTATTTATTTATCATAATTTGATGTTTTCTATTATTTTCATCTGTATTAATTTACATATATACAGTGTTGCAAAAATCGGCCCAGGCGGCCGATTAATCGGCGATTAGTCGCTAGTCGGCCGACCACCTAGGAGATTTTACCTAATCGGGCAATTAATCGTTAGGCGGTAAAAGGTGGTCAAATTCGGCCCTGGGCGGACCTAGGCGGTCCAAATCGGCCGAAAATCGGAAATATAGACGACTTTTCCGGCGAGATTCCGGCGACTTTTCGGCCAGATTCTGGCGACTCTTGAAATTTCGACGAAAAATTTGTAAATTCCGACCAGATTTGTTTATATGTATATAAAACTAAACATTTTTATAAAAAATACATATAAAAATGTGTATATATATATATGTAAAATTGAAAATTATATATAAAAATTCCAAACAGATGAATCCCCACTAATCCCGATTAATTCCTAGTCCTTACCCCACCGCCCGACTAGCGCCTAGCGATTTTTACAACACTTCATATATGTTATATTTAAAACTTAATATATGGTGATTCACAAGTGGGTGATATGTGAATGTATTGTTTTCATATGCAGGTTGTTCCACCGTCTTTTCTTGTTCACGCTTTAATATAGTTCTCTTCTCATAATATCGCTTGTTGTATGTAGGGAGGAAACCCTTAGAGTGGTCGCGGGGGTTTGTTCGGCGTTTTGTTGTTTCGACGACGGTTGTTTTATGTCGACGACCCACTACCTTCGATTCTGATCGGTCTTTGACTTCGTCTTTTGACTTTTGGTGTATGTTGTGTATAAAAAGAGGGTAGGAGATCTATGTAGAGAGAGTGTGTGTGTGTGTGTAAGGACGAAGGGTGCCCTCGTTGGCATTCTACCATTCCGATGAGGCTATTTCTAAATTCGACCCAATTCCCGCTTGATCTCGGTATATCTTTGGGTCACCCCTTTCGATTTTTGCTTTAGCGGTTGCACCTTGCTACTAAGATGGCGACCACTCTAATAATCTATGTGTTTTATCTTTTGATTTTTTGTTGTTTGGTACTTGGGGCTCTTTTGCATGTGTTCTTGTTGAATAAATCGTTTTGACTTTTGCTTTTCATTGGTTGTTTAGCTGATGTGTTGGTTTATTACGGTTTGTGAGTAATTTGTTGCAGTTTAGGGATGATGACCCATGATGTGGTCATTTGGTTGAATCTATGCTATGATTTTAGGTCTGATCCTATGGATCTATTGGTGTATGCATCATTTAGAATGTTGTTGGTCATTCTCGTGATATTTTTCAATGATGATGAGCTTGCGCTTATTTGAGATTGTTAAAGGTTGTAATGATCGGTTGTATTTAACTCACATCTCTTTTGATAACTTCGAATCAATTTTTTGGGTTTAAGGGACTGTGATCTCTAATAGCCCATATGTTGAATTTATTATATCTATGCTATGGGTTTGGGTTTGATTCGTGGGATCTACTTGTATAGACAAGATTAACAACATAATTAACTATCCCTATGTGAGATTTTTCGATGATGATGAGCTTGCGCTCATATGAGGTTGTAAATGGCTGTGATGATGAGCTTGGTTCATCTGAGCTGTTAACTCACGCTTAGATTGTTAGCACATGCATGATATGTTATTGGGATTATGATGCACATTCGACAACAATGGAACTGCACAAGTAAAAACAGTTGGTTCACGAGGTGATGATGGAGAATAAAACGCCAACCATTAGTGTTTTGGCGTGACATCGATCATGATTGCAGCCACATTAAGGTTGTGTTTCTAAGCCTCCAAATATTGTTAATGATTAACATGAGACATTAAGTTATGCTATCTTCAATTGGGATTGTGATTTATGAACCTTTTTCAACCTTTTGCATTAGTTGCATTGATTGGCTTTGTGTGGTTTCCTTTGGTGGTGATATTGTCGTCGTAGCAGGAGGCTTTTGGGTTGTCCTTCAATTCTTTGTAATCTGTTTAAGTTGTGTGGTTACCGTATACGTATTCATGAAGGCTATGATGACTTCAAAAAAGGTTTTCGTTGTTTGACGTGGCGTTGTCTCCATTTTGTAGCCACAACGGAACGCTTACTCTGAACCTTGGGTGCCAATCAAACCTATTTGTCGTTATCAGTCTATTGCTACGAAATGCAAATTGTATTGTTACACGTTGAAGATCTGCACAACCCACGTGTTGAAATACACCTAGTTACTATTGATTAGGCTTGTAAAACGAAGCGAACGAACACAAACATCGGTATGTTCATGTTCGTTCATTTAACTTCAAGCGAACACGAACACGAACATATAATCGAACAAAAGTTTGTATTCATTTCCGTTCATTAAGAAAATAAAAATATTCGTGTTCTTTCATGTTCGTTCGTTAAAAGCTAAACGAACACTTCATGAACACAAACGAACAAGTCCACCGCATCATAATTCATCAAAACAACATATGTAAATTAATGGTTCAAATATACACGATTCATAAAAAAAATATGATTCTATCAAAAATCCATAATGATTCATCAAGAAGTCATCCATAATGACTCATCCAAGAAAACCATAAAAAATATGTACATAATTTTTTTTAATACATAAATGAACAAGCATAAGCAAACGAACGTAACAAATGAACATAAACGAACGTAAATAAACGAACATATATAACAAACATAAACGAACGTTCACAGACGTAAATGAACGAACAAAATATGTGTTCATGTTCGTTCATTTAACTAAACAAACAAAGTTTTTTGTTCGTGTTTGTTCATTTAATTAAATGAACGAACATAAACGAACTTTCCGCCAAACAGAACGTACAATCAATTTACATGGCTACTATTGATTGCTGAATAGTTATGCAATGGACCAAACAATACATCAAAAGAAAAATAATCCCTTGATAGCCTATTATTATGACTAATATTAATAGTAACTAGGTTTTGGCGCCACGCGTTGCCACGGCTATGCGAGTTTTAACGTAACCCTAAATCAAAATCAAAATCAAAATTAAGGTTCGAAACCACAAAATCAACAAAATACACAAAGTAAAACACACCAAAACCTCAAATCCATAACACACCAAAACATACACAACCCAAAAACTATATCATAGCCCAACACCATACACATAACAGACGAAAATCAAAGCCGCAAGAAGGTGACGCAGTCCAAAATAGAAAACTGACGAATATCAAAGCCCCGAAAAGAGCAAACAAAAAGGATAACCTAAACCTTAATAGTGAGAATCGTCAGGGTATCAATAACAAAAAAAAAGAAAGTAGGAACCCAGAGAAAGACAACGCCAACGAACCACACATCAAAGACACGTGTTCAACCTCACCCCCAAACCTCGAACCCACACCCAAAACAAACCCTATAAAAACAACAAAAAAAACCCACCACCGACCAAAGGTATTAATAGGAATATATAATATATATTATTAATATCAATATTATCATATTACTATTGATTATATTTATTAATTTTGAAACTTTATTTATGTGATTATATCGATTTGATGGATTTTACCTTTTCTTAAAAACTCTATAACAACCAAACATGATTTTGTTTTAATTGTCTATTGAAAACGTGTTTTATAAGAACAATTGTATACCGATAAAAATATCAGTATAGGAAAAGGGGTAAAGGACCACATGTTTTAGAGTAATACTAGTGACATGCACCCACGTGTTACGACTACTCTATTTTAAAGAAATAGAGTAAATTACTGTTTTAGTCATCAATGTTTGTTTAAAATAACTATTTTAGTTCAAAAAATTATAAATAACATTTTAAGTCCAATATTTTCATATCTGTAATCATTTTCATCCAGCCTATTAACACCATTACTTTTGTCTTGTTAATTTAATGTAAAAATACTGTAGTGCCATTGTTAACCAAAATTTTTAAAAATAAATACTATAGCGTTTCAATTCTAAAATAAAAAACTTTATATGTAAAGAAACTTTAAATAGAAGCTTTAAATCAAAGGGAGTCGGTAGATGGTATCTAGTCTTAATTAATAGTAGGGGGTTGTTGGATGATGCATTGTTGTGATGGAGCGATTTACATGTGATGGTGGTGTGCGATGAGAGAAAGGGGGAGAGATGAGAGAGAGAGAGAGAGAGAGTGTGTGTGTGTGTGTGCGAGTGAGAGTGAGAAAATATGATAAATAGAATACCACGAATGTAAAGAGAAAGAAAGGGTGGGAGTAGGGAGTGTTTAATGTTTGTTATGCTATGATGGGCACTATAGTTTCTTTTACATTGAACTAACATAACAAGACTAACAGTGTTAACGACTTAACGTATTGAATGAAAATAGTTACAAAAAATAAAATTATTGGACTAAAAAGCCATTTTTAAACTTTGGGATTAAAATTGTTATTTTGACCAAACCTTAGTGATTAAAATAGTAGTTTACTCAAATAAATATTATATCAGAATGACTACTCGGTTTTAAATAAGATTTATATCGGTAACGTACGTTAAACATTACCATATTAAGAATATTAGGAAAAGTAGTTAGGTTATTATGAAAAAAACCCGTCATACGGCGTGTATGAAAGTGAGTTCAGGCTAGGCTTGATATTGAATAAAATTATATTAGGTCATAGATTAAATAAGCAAGTCAGTTGTGTATACACTGAATTTAATATAAAAAAATAATATACTACCAACACCATTTGAATGAAATTTATGTCAAAACAAAGATGGAAAAAATCAAATTGTAATGATAAATTCTAAATACAAGAAAAAAATATATTTATAAATTCACAACAGAAAATAATAAAAAAAACTAATTCGAAACATCTCTCTACTCTAATAAAAAAGTAATCAAGAGACACATGAGGCAATATCATATTCATCCTCATTGAATTTTTTTCTCACTTCTCTCTCTTATTTTAGACAAGTTTCTTCTTCTTCATTCTCCACACTTGTTCATGGATTTCTCACACTCATATCATACTTGTTCTAGTATTGAGTTTTATCCGATTGAATAATTTGATGTGAACCAAATAGTTTCAATATGATCATTCTCTAAATTGTATATACTTAGATAAATTAAATGAGTAAACTGGATATTTATATCACTAATGAAGGGGACATATTAAGTTTTAGTTTTGGGTTGGGGATATCAGATATGTCTAATTAGTATCATTAAGGGAGGATATAAATACAAGTTTTATTTTGGGTTGAACATATATGTAATTAGTGAAGTTTATAGGGATATATGAAGTTCTTCATTCAAAGATAAAAAAGACATTACACAAAAAGAAAGTGCTCACATGTACACTTTAAGTTGTATAGACACTTGTTGTAAATACAAATCATATAATATATAAATTATTAGGATGTTGATTATTAGTAAAGATAACACTCATACTAGACTACAAGATTAATAAAATATTAACAACAAGGTTAAAACTATACACCATATAAGGTGACCTAAATGTTTGACGAATATAAGTTAGGCACATCAAACAAGTTTTCAAGTTTGAGACGAAAAGAAGGTAAAAGGTTAACACACACTTATTATAAATGTTAGATTCATGAGTTTACTTTTACAAGTTTGTCTTACTCATATCATATTGTTTACATTTATATGTTTCATGTTATACATCCGCTTCAAGCGCCATTTCACCTCTAAAAGAGCAAAATTGGCTTGATTAACATACATATATGCTTTAAACTAATATTGATACTCTGGAGAAATACAAATCATTTAAAATAGAATTTGTGTATGGTATTGGGTATAGATAATTACCAAACATAGATGGTTATAGTCATCTTTAATTGATATTCATATCTATACTAATAAATCAAAATGTCTAGAAGACACGTGACATGTTTTTACATTGTCTATTTATACTCATCTAGGATTTGGATACGTGTCATTATTATAATGAAAGTTAACTATTTAATGATAAATTACATTCTAATGATTATTTATATTTTCCAGTTTATAGAGATTTTTTGATAAGTTAAAAACATGTTTTTTATTAAAAAACATAACTTTTTTAAAAACAAAATTTTATAAATATGCAGTTTAGTACGAAGAACTTTTAAAAATAACATTTTCTAAAAAGTTATTTAAAAAAACATTAAAGCGTATAAAACAATTTTAAGCAAAAGTTTTTTAAAGACGGAATTTTGAAAAAATATTGTTATTGTTTTATTACCTGAAACAATTAATTATATGTAATTTTAATCATATTTTATCTTGAAAAATATTATAAATTTCTTAATTAATACATAACTATTTAATTTATTATTTTTATTTAACCCGTGTAGTATAGGATTTCTATAATAGTAATCCAACATATTAAACATCGTGCTTCTTATTTTTCATATACAATCTCAAATAACTCTTCATACCCTAGATTAACTGATTAAGAACAGTAATAAACGACATATATTGTACGAATATAAGTTAAATAGATTTAAAAAATAACATGTAAGACCCTTTAATGTTGTACAAATATAAGTTAAATAAATTAAAACAAGTGCTCAAGATTAAACATATAAGTCAAATAAAAAATCCGACTATCACACTACTTAGTTATCATTTATTTTCACGTCTTTGAGAGTATTCATAACCAAATCTTTATCTCGTCCTTTCACTATCATTTGCATTTATATGTCATTTTTCAAAAATCTTCACATCTCATTTCTCATCTTCATCTCTATATAAATTATTAGTTATTTTCTTTTTTTCCCTTTCATTTACAATCTTAACTATAAAATATTTCGTTTTATTATTTACTTCTAAAATTGATATATAGTAAATTGTTATAAAACTAATCACTATCATTTGCATTTATATAAAACTAATCATTTATACAATATTTCATCTTATAACTATTTAATTCATGGGTGCTTATGCATAGAGTGGGTCCGGAACTGCGGATGCATAGCACATGTAGAACCAAGAACCTTGTAGTAGTTATCGAAATATTACATACACCACCTACTTCTAAACTATAGTTTATAAATATGTAAACTATCGTTTACAGCTCTGTAAACTGTAGTTTATAGAGTAAACTTCCGTTTATCATTTTGTAAACTGTAGTTTACTATTTTTCAGATTTTTACACTGTGTATAAATCAAGAACCCATTATCGAAATTACAAGCATCAATTTAATTCTAAAAGAGTTATCAAAATGATTTTGCAACAACTAACTTGATCCTTGTAAAAAGCAACAAGAAGAACAAAAAATAAAGAAATAACTGTAGGAATATAAGCAATAAGTGTCTCTGATGACAACGGTTGGAGGATAAATTGTGATGAAAAACTACATTTTTAGTTTCCTTTGAATTACCTTATTTATAATATTTTAAATTAATATTAAAATATATACAATATTATTATAACGTAATACTATATGATTTAAGTATTAATTTTAAACAGTTAAGTATATAATCATTAAATATTTATATAATTATTATAATAATACAAATATTTCATAAAAGAGAGTTTGTTAGAAAACTAGATTATATAATGTCAATAATGAACCGTTAAATTAAAAGCAATAAAGATAGATATTGAGATGGAGGAGACAAAATAAAAAAAAAATATTATTTTCTTTAAATTCTAAGAATGGGTGACTATAAAAAATGAGATTAGAATGTTTTTTACAGTTTTACTATATAATGTTATATTTAATGTTTTAATGATCGGACCAGATAGTGAATCAGAGCGGACACTGAGTGGTCGGAGACCAGACATATATACCATATAAAATTCTAATTATTATATATATATATATATATATATATATATATATACATATATGACAAATTACTAAAAAATTAAAAATATATATAAAAACCGCTTCAACCAGTTTAACCCTCAGTTCACCATCAAAACGATTTTAAACACTCATTCAGATCGAATTGGAATCCAATTTCCAATCGAGTCTAGTTTTTAAAACAATTATCAGATCATATCATACATACACCTTAACACAACACAACCGTATAAAAGAGTTGATAAAACGAAAAAAGAAATACAACACACCGTACCATCATCAAACCTCTTCACTGTAAAACCACCATCACCATCTGAACAATCTTCTTCACCAATGTCATCAGGAGTCTCCACCGCCGGCGGTGGCGACGGCGCCGGCGCGCCGCCCCACCTCTACTTCTGCCACCAGTGCAACCGTACGGTCACCGTCACCCCCACCGCCTCCACCGAACTCCTTTGCCCCAATTGCAACGGTGGATTCATCGAAGAATACGAAAACCCTAACCCTAACCCTAACCCCCAAAATCCATTCCTCTTCGACGACGATTCGCCCTTCGCCTCCTTCTCCTCCGGCTTCCCCATCGTCTTCTCCTCCGCCTCCCGCTCCGCCGGCCCCATCGCCGACTTCCAGTCTCCGGCGGACCTCTCGGCGTTGTTCGGTGGTCCGGCGGCTCACGGTGGTCAGAACTCCGGTGAGTTTAATCCCTTTGCGTTTCTGCAGAATTACCTCGGTAGTTTACGAGCAGGTGGTGCTAATATACAGTTTGTTATTGAGAATAATACGGATGGTGGTGATCCTTCGGGGTTTCGGCTTCCGTCGAATCTTGGTGATTACTTCATTGGCCCTGGGTTGGAACAGTTGATCCAACAGCTTGCTGAGAATGATCCTAATCGGTATGGAACACCCCCTGCGTCGAAAACAGTTGTTGAAAACCTTCCTAATGTTAGAATTAGTAAGGAGTTGATGGAGTCGGATTACTCCGATTGCGCGGTGTGTAAAGATAGCTTTGAGCTTGATGAGGGTGTTAAGCAGTTGCCTTGTAAGCATATGTATCATCAAGATTGTATTTTGCCGTGGTTGGAGTTGCATAACTCGTGTCCTGTTTGTCGGTATGAGTTGCCCACGGATGATCCGGATTACGAGAGTAGGTCCCGTCAAACTGGTGCAGGCGGTGTGGCCTCTGGTGGTGGTGGTGGTTCTCAGGGTAATCCTTTGACACCAAGGGCGGCCGAGAGGAGGTTTAGGATAAACCTACCGTGGCCTTTTGCGGGGTTTGGTGCATCGGCTGAGACGAGCAATAGTGGATCAGGGGACAACAGTTCAGGAGATGGTAATCGGGGGAGTGGGGGTCATGCTAGACAAGAAGATCTTGATTAAGGGCAGGTCAGTGTGAATCTGATGACCTTATATTTTGAATTGCTTGTTTTTGTTTGATCTTTTATATACTTTGATCTGATGTTATGGTTGTGTAAGAAAGAAATTTTGATTCGAGTTGTCTCTTTAGGTTTTTTAAGTTGCTATAAGATGTTTCTTTTGTCATCTGTCATGTATTAACTGAACTTCTATAGAATTAGAAGATATTTACATTTTATATTTAAAAGGCCTCTTTGAACCTCTTGTTGTTAAAGGTGTTAGCTTTCACTTATCGTTTGCTTGATCGCTTACGGTATTTGCTTATGGCTAATAATGCTTAAAGAAATGGGTGTTTACACCCTGTAATGCCTAAATGATCATAGAAGATTATAATTGAGATCAGTAATAAGTTGGTGCGGTATTAATAATCTTATGCTGAACTATGAAAATGTGAAGGTCACTCACTGAATGTGGTGACTGTGTGAATCTTAAATTTATAGAATGTGGAAGTTCACATCTTGTAATACTCAGAGGATCCATAGTGTCAACCAATGGGGAATAAATCACAGATATGAGATTAGTAATAAGTTAGGATAGTCTTAATGATCCTATGCTGATCTACAGAAATTGTTAATGTTCACTCAATGAGTTTGAAACTTTGTGAATCTTATCACCCTCTGACCCTCATTTCTCATGAGTTAATACAACTGTTGCAGCACACATGTATGTATGTAACAAAATATAAATCTATCCAATGTGGAAGTTAATTTTCTTTTTCCTTGTGACTGAGAGAATCCATTAGGGGTAAATGATTTGAGAACTAAGGGAGAGTTAATCATAGATTTGCGATTTGTAGTAAGTAAGCCAGTTTAGCGATCTTATACTAAACTATAAAATTTGTAAATATTCATTCCACAGATTTACTGAATTTGAAACTCTGCGGATCTTATTACCCTCGTTTCACATGAGATGATACAACTGTTCTACATGCATGTGTCAAGTTTATTGAAAATGGAAGCTCACATCCTGCAATACTTGAAAGACCCATATTGCCAACCAACGGGGAATCAATTACAAATATGAGATTAGTAATAGTAATAGGTTAGATCATTAGGGTAGTCTTGATGATACTATGCTAAACTATGATATTTGTTGATGCTCACTCATTGAATTTGAAACATGTGAATCTTGTTACCCTTGTTTTGCTAATGTGACTGGTATGCAGATACATACATATATGTGTGGTGTGAATGTATATATACACATACATATATTATCCTTGTTACCCTTGTTTTGCTAATATGAGTTGTTTGTATATTTATTAGATGTTACCACATAACTTCTTGTTTCAAAGGTTGATAACATATTAACATCAAATCATCTTAAGTAAGGTCATTTGATGTTATGCGACTACAAAAATGGATTTTAGCCTCATACAATTCAAATGAATTTCCCAGTTAATCTGAATTTAGAATCAGAAAATTTGCTATGTCTCTTGATTTTATTTAACAACTCTTCGCACACACATCTAACCTACTAATTTTACACCAAAATTAATTTACACAAACCCGTCTAGACGGGCTCGAGCCCTTGATCTCAAGGGGAGCTTCACCACTCTTAACTCCAATGGCTTTATCATTGGCCCCAATTTCATCCTTTGTCTTGATTGATTTATCACATGTATCTCTGAAATCATTCACTTACATTTTGCAGGCTTACTGTCCTCGTGAATTTATTTCTAGGTTTATTCTTTATTTCACTTTTGTGGTATTATTTTGGTTACCATAACTTATGGTTTGTAGGTTTTACGCTATGTTGCTATGTTTGATTCAAAAAACGTCTTTTTATCTTAGCTTATGATAACCCATCAATTCATGAGGATGATATTGCTGGATATTCTTCTCCTTGGAACAAAACCTTATTGAATTTTTATCATTTTTTTTGACAATCATGAGAACCTATCACTGATATACTTATGGATCCCGTTAGTATTTTGCTAACCAATGAGATGGGTAAAATGTAACATGTGATGGGTAGGTGGTGTTCAAGGGTTTAAGGCAGAAACCCGAAGTTTGAAGGCGAGACCTCTGGTCCTTGTTAGACGGAATCATACATTTGCCACTACGTCATCCTTTTGAGGTTAATTTCATCAATTATTTGGTCTAAACCTTTCTCCAATTGATCTGAAAATTACTGTCAACTTACTTGAAGCGTTTACAATTTTAAGGATTTAGCCTGTGTTTCTGTCACCATCTAGCCATTGGACTTTATATTTTTGTTTTGGTTATAAGTAATCCAAACATGGATCTTTCATCTTTGTTTATGTTCGGGTTGATCGTTCTAGCAATGTTTTCAGAATTGGATCGGACATAGAATCGAACAATTTACTGGTTCACTGGTCGAACCGGTCGGACTGGTCAGACCGGATAACTTTATAATTAATTTAAATGTATATGTCTAAGAATAGAGTAATAGTAACAAATTAGAGTAAAAAGAGTTAGAAATCATAAAAGAAAAAATAAAAATATAATGATTAAATAACATATAATTATACACATAAAAGCAAATGTGATTTTCATTTCTGAGACTTTTTCGGTTTTCCATAAAGCTATATTTCAGTTTTCACTTTTTCAGTTTTTCATAAAGCAAAAAATCATATTCAAATTCTTTCTCTAGAGTGAAGAACTAGCTAATAGGCATCTTGAAATAGAGTAACCTGAGGAGTTGATTTATGGAGAAGTGAATAGATATATTGAAATCGAGCAATTGAGGAGTAGATTTGTGGAGAAGTCGTGATTAGGAGGGTCAATTTGTGCAGATTTGGAGTCGTGATTAGGACCCGATCGATGGAAACTGCGATTTGGTTTGTGGAGCTGCGATTTGAAGGATCCGCGATTTGGAGAAGAGGGTGCGATTTGGTTTTTGGAGAACCCATTCGATGGAAGCTGCAATTTTAGGAAACAGGTACACACCGGTTCAACTGCAAGATCGTCGAATCCCGGTCCAACCGTCGACTCGGGATCAACCGGCCGCCTCAACCCTACCAAAACGATCAATAGCTGCTCGGATCGGCTCACACGGCTATTCGCGGCGGGACCGGCCGGTCTGATCTGACCCTCAAAACGTTGTTCTTTAGTATTCTTTACCGGCGTGGTGTGGTGTGGAATGATGGTGGGGTCGGGGGTGGTTTAATTCTCCTTTAAGTTTTTAGTTTTCATATGGGTTTCATCTCTTGAGTAAGTTACATTAATAACCCTTTTAACTATTAAATAATTTTACTAATTAAGATAAAAAAAATAACCCTTGGGTATAGGACTGTCAACGAACCGAACAAACAAGAACAATGTCTTGCACTTAAGGAAGAAATGAAAACACCAAGGTGGTTGTCATTCAAGTCGTACCACGACATTCAGGGCGGTTTCAACGATGCACCATGGTGATCCCCATTCTCGTCTTTCGACCGCATTTGGTTTTTTGTTGTGCCTTTCCACTCCTTAGGTGGTGTGGGTGTGATTTTTGATTAGTGAACGTTTGGTTCTGGAGCCTGGTTTGGGTGAGGCCTTTGGTGTCGTTGGGGCGGTAAACATGGGTCGAGCAGGTGTTGTTTTCGGGGCTATTTTCTAGTGGCGACGTGTGTTTTTCTAATGCGGATGAGTGTAGGTGATGCAGGCCCGATTTTTTTAGGCAAATAATTTGATTGCAGTGGATCTGTTTTATGCTATTAATGAGTATAAATCTTACATACTTTTCTAGGAATCACATAATCTACTATGAGATAGCCTAGGTTAACTGACCCATAACATAACAGAACTCAATCCAAAGACTGATTCGATTAATCAAAACCAATTGGTTAACAATATCCCGTTACCGAAAACTTCGGTTAACTACATCCCATTACTGAAAACTTGGTTTGGGTTTGGTGGAGGCTTAAAACCGATCCATACCGAAGCATTCGTCCGTATCTCATGTATCGTATTTGATAAGAATGTGTACTTTATGCTTCATATCTAGTGACCTAAGATCCTACATGATTTTTGTGGGAACATGACATTTTCAATGCTGGATTTTGTACTGCCGTTCTGTACGCACAACATTCCCGTTTGTTATTAAATCTTAAATTACTCATATGTTTTATTTTTATCAAAGTTACGCCATAAAGATGTGTATTTTCTATTTTTATTTGAGTGTAAAATTACAATATTATTTTTTTTAAAATTTATTTTGTTTACTTTATAGTTTTACTTTAGTATATTTTTAAACAAGCTTTAGTAAACCCGTGTATTACACAGGTTGAATAAACAAAGTATTAAATAGAATAAAATTTATTAATTATAAAACGATATTGGAATTACGTATGAGTAATAACTATAAGAGATAAAATAATAATATGAACTTTTTAAATTTTTTTCCAAAGATTAAGTAAACATTTTATTTCAAAATAACGTTTTAAAAAATTTTCTTACTATAACTTCCTATTTTAATTATTTTTTCTATAAAAAAATTTTACTTTAAAAAAACCAATTTTATAATATTCCGTAAAAATAGTTTGATTTTTTTTAATAAAAATTCTTTTTATAAAAAGCTATTTCTATAGAAATAACATTAAAAAGATCACTTTCTTAATTTATTAAAATATAATTATAATATAAAAATGAATAAATAATATTGTTAATAATTAATGTAGTTATTTAATAGGAGAGAGAATCGAAAATAATTTAATGAAAATGAATGTGGTGTTGACATGTGACACCCTCATTTACCTTTTTATTAAAGTAGGAAGATAGGTGGGTTGATATCTAACTTGTCTTACAAATTTCAAACTTTACCCCGTAATTTCGAAAAGATGTTTGTGAATAGACAATACGAGGAACATGTTAAAATGCTCCAATTTCGTAAATACTTTTACAAAATGTCTTTATAAAAAACAACGGATTTGCGATCCAAAAACGTAAATTTGTGTCAATACTGACGTGTTACAATAGTATTGTAAACGTGAATAAAAACAACTTATGTTTTAAACTTTATTTATGAAATACAATGTTTTAATTAGAATTTGCCACTGAATCAAAATGTTATTAAAAAGAATAAATATTACTTACGACCTAGTAGTTCAGTGGTATGATGTTCATTTTATGATATGAGTTTAAATATTTATAAGTATAAAGTAAGGTAGAATTAGATTTTATAAAAGAATTGTTGTTAGAAGCATAGATTGTTTTTTATGCCGACTTTATATACTATTCTTTATGTTTCTATAAACAAAAAGAGTGTAATGTTAAATCAAAATTTATTTAATAGAAACACCAGCATAATTTTAAATATTCAATATATATTATTCATGGGGTTGTGGTTGTAAATCAATGGTCTGTGCCGACTTTATCTATATTTCACAAAAAGCTCTTTAAATGTATGAAAGTACTTAGTTTTATCAAAAATACTTTTCTCTTCGTATAAATATGTAACATTTGTTTTAAGAAACACAATATTTTAAAACAATTATAGCTAGAAAGGAAAATTTGTAAGATACCAAAATGTAACTGCAAACCACATATTTATAAAGACATCAAAGTTAAGCCATAAAATAACATAGGAAAATATTCAAATAGAAAAATTCTTAAAACTAAAAAAAATGTAAAAACTAATTTCAATAATCAATCTACTTAATCAATGGTTGAGATCAAATTGTAAGAAAAAAATTTGTTAGAATGGTATTTTAGGCATAACCACTTTTGTTGACTTTTTTCAAGTTCATCATTTTTCTTAAACGCTCATAACTTTTATATACGACATTATTTTTTTTATAAAAATTACACCATAAAAACAAATATTTTTTATCTTTAAAATGAATATAATATTGGTGTATAAAAAGACAGCATTTTTTTACTTTTTAAACTCGATACTCGTCATTATGTCTTTATCCAGTGTCTTTTGGTTAATTATTGTGTCTTTTTTATATACTATTATGTTTTTCTAAAATGATAAATTTTAAAAAAAAATTAATTATGAAATAACATTGTTATGTATCTTACTATGTAAAACACAATAAAAATTAACAACTTATTAATTTAATACGTTAAAAACAATGACAAAATAACACAACCTCTAATTGTGTTTTATAATAGTAGTTGTGTTATCTTCAAAACTATGGGTTTTAAAATTACATTGGTGAAATAACATTATTGTGTACTTTTATTTGTAAAAGACAATGATTGATAACAATAAGTTTATATAATCTATAAAAGACAGTGACAAAAATGACATGGTGTTATCTTCGACACTACGAGTTTTGAAAAATACATTGGTGAAAATATATCATTTTGTATTTTTAATTATAAAACACAATGATAGATAACAAGTTTATATAATCTATAGAAATAATGACAAAAACAATAATATATGATCTAAAACGTAAAACACAATGATTAATACTTATAACAAATGATGTAATTTATATGACACAATAAACTGATATTTGACACAATGAGCATATAAGCCACAATAAACTAATTTATTTAACACAATGACCAAAATAACATACTTTTTAAAACAACAGAATAAGATATGTCAAACTCACAATCCTTCTTAGTCTTTTCAATTGAAATTAAATACCATTTTTACTATGATATTGCCCAAATAAATAAACTTCTTTTCTATTCCCCAAAACTATAACAATATTATACTGTAACTAAATATAATAACACTAAAATCTATGCTGTAATTTTCATTAAAATACTATAATACAGACAAAACATTTAAGTTTTAAAATAAAAGGTAATGACGTGGTGATACAGTACTTTGACACGCTTGTGACGTGACAGTATCATACGTCACGGGTGGTGATCGCTAACAAATGCATGAGCGATTGCGCGACGTGATGTGAAGAAATTCCTGTTCATTGACTAATTTGGTATGCAAGGTAGTAAAAATGTAAAATGACCCCTAACGGTATTGTTATATTGTTTTGGAGATTGCATGTGTAAAATGACAACATATGAAGTGTACTTTCTTGTTTTTTAGCATATGTTAGATGTAACATCCTTACTTAATATTCTTTTCATATATTTAATACGTATATGTTTAACGACCAGACATATTATTAAAACTTGATTTAGTAGATATAATCGTCTGCTAACTTTCGCATATTCTATTTTAGTCATAAAATGATCTGTTATCCACGTTAAAATATAAATAATGTTGATTCCAAATTATTATGCATCCGTTATTATAGTACAATTCTACTAAATTATTTATTCTCTTTTATTTGTAGTGTTGTGATTTTAATATTTAATTAACAAACAAACACAATATCTGTTCTATTATTTACATGTTGGGTCTAATGATAAAGTCATTTAAAGCTAAAGTAATGAAGTTTCACTTGATGTTAATGATTTGAGCCTTATAGAATATGACGGGTTGATGTAATAAGTTGTGGGTTAAATTAGATGAAATATGATAGATAAATAACATCTAAGCGTTCTGAAAAAAATAAAATTACCCATTCCCTTGTTTGATAAGTCAAATTAGCAAAAATATCATTAGAATGGAAGTAAACTATTCATGAATTTTACACTATGTCATTTACATTATAGACATGCTCAGTGAAAAAGAAGTAATCTAGTAGCCGCATGAATCAAACACAGATGTAGGGTCAAATCGAAGGTTATCGTCTCCAGCAACCACCATAAACCCTAATCCACACGCCACCCTAATAGAAGGCCGCAAGACCAAATCAAAGGTCGTAAGGCTAAATCGGTGACAGTGGCGAAGTTAGATGACTGGAACATGCACGCCAAAAGGGACGCTAATGATTTAGGAAAAAAACGTAAAGGAGGCCACATGTGTTACGATTTGATAAAAAGAGGAGACCAATTATGCAATATCTTAAACAATAAGATCAATCTTACAATACGAACATATCACGTGGACCAACGTGTAATTAAGGTCTAATCATAGATTATCTAATTGAAAGATGAGGATAAATATATGGATTTAGTTAAACATTCATCATTAACACCCACACAACACACACACACACACACAAACACACACTCCGATCAATCGATCGATCGATCAATTGCTTTATATGACATTGCGAATTTTTCGATCTCAATTCTCTCATTTGTTGCAATTCTCCCCAATTTCTCAATCCATTACATCATCATATCAAACACACATGTAATCAACACTATTCATTAATTCCTTTTGCATTGTTAGCTTCTAATCCTTTGATCTATATGTTGTTATCGATTGATGATCACACAAACACACACAAACACATACACACTGCTTTCAATTCGAGTAGTTGCGTATGCAAACACAGAGATTGAATGAGGATTATTGGTTGAATCGATAGGTGTATAATGTGTTGATGTTATTGGCTTGTTGCATTTTGGATCTGTTAGATTGAAACGTATAATTGTCGTTGTGATCATGAATTAGTGAGAGGTTGTTTTCAATTCGAGTTGTTGCGTATGCGAATACAGAGATTGAAGGAGGATTATTGGTTGAGTTGTTGTGATTGTTTTCGGGAAACGAAAGGTAAATTGATTTTATTGCATTGATCTGTTTTTCTCGTGGTAGATTGAGACATATGATATGAATGAGAAATTAGCAGTTTGTTTGGTTTTATGTTAGATATGAATGAGAAATTTGGTTGTGGAGTTTGAGAATTGTGGTGTTTGTGGGTGAATTTGGGGATTAGGGTTACACAAACACGAAAGGTTTCGTGTTTGTGAAGACGTTTGTGACGGATTCGTTAACTGAAAATAGGGGGTTTGGTTGTGCGGCGGGTCTGGAGTGCTTGTTGAGTATTGTCAGGGCCCTACGGATGGGGTCCTGCTTATCAGGAGAAAGCAGGAGCCCGCACCCAAGCTCCCCAACTACACCGAGTTTTGGGGTTAAGAGAAGGAGAAACACAAAGAAGAAAACATCAAGGAGTTCTTCGTTTAATATGCATAGGGAAGATCATCTTCATAGGATCCCCGGGAGGATGTTCTTGAATGGGTCTAGTGAAGTTGCTTCATTGTTTACTCAACAAGGCAAAAAGGGTACCAATCAAGATGCCATGATTGTTTGGGAGGTTTGATCTTTGACTTCCTTCTTTTTACTTACCATCTTTCATGTTATTAATGATTAAAATCTTCACTTATTTGATTTTGTAGTGGATTCAGTGCAATGTAAAGTTTTTATAGTTTTAGAGTCAAGAGGGATGCTTGGATGTGTGTTATGAAAGTGATTATTTAATTTAAATATACAGACTAGGATAAACAGTTATAATGAAAAAGGTTGTGGGGGATAGTGTTTGGACGTGCTTTTGTTGTTTGTAGTTGTAATAATTAGATAACTAGTTGAGTGTTTGGCAAATTTCTAGTTTATAAGACTTAATCATTTAAAAGGACAAAAAAGGACATTTTTGTGAAAAAGAATGCCAATCATTTTGTGAGATGAGAGTAAAAGTCTCACTTTTAGTTAAAAGATTGGTTCTTAGATGATTCAGTTTTACCCTTAGGCTGCTTATCCATACAACAAAATTCATTATGATGGCTACAAATCGAGATAATCAGATATTCAATTCCAGAACACAAATCTGAACACCCTCTCATGATTTTTGCAGATTATGGTTATTGTATTGCTCTTGTAGAAGTTGAGAAATTAGCTATTTACTATTGGATTAATTCATGTAATCTTTCTCAAGAAAAAAAGTGAGCTTGATTTTAGTCATTGAAGTTATAACCCAAGTGTTCATTTTTACTAACCGCTAGTAAAATGACCATAATACCCTTAAACCGATAATATTTACAATGACCTAGGTGGAACTTTCTAAGGACATTATGGTCATATATTTTAGAAATGAAAAATATTTATATATTGGTTTTGCTTTTCAGAATTTCGGGTCAAGAACAGACACAGTCTTTTGCGGTGTGTTTGATGGTCATGGACCATTTGGTCACTTGGTTGCTAAGAGAGTAAGAGACTCACTCCCATTGAAATTAAGTGCAAATTGGGAAGTCAACTTAAAGGACAGTAATGATGTCCTTCAGGATGTCACCGTTAAAGATGAAACATGCTTTAACTCCGAGGGTTCCCAAGCTCTTCTAGACCCTGAAATTGATAAACCCCCTGAGAAATTGCAGATGTTAAAAGACTCATTTTTGAAGGCTTTTAAAGTTATGGATAGGGAATTAAGGATGTATGCTAATGTTGACTGTTTTTGTAGTGGGACAACAGCTGTAACGTTAATCAAACAGGTAAAATGTGTTTTTCAAGAACAAAAATTTTGAAAACTTATAATTATAAGTGTTTGATTTGATGCTGAATGTGAATGGTTCATTGATTGTGTAGGGGCAGGATTTAATAATTGGAAATGTTGGGGACTCTAGAGCTATCTTATGCACAAAAGATAAAAATAATTTTCGTGTTGCTGTTCAGTTGACCGTGGATCTAAAACCAAATCTTCCAGGTTCCTCTTTTTCCTCTTTATTATCTTTTATTAAAATGGCCCTCTATATCCAAAATGTATTCAGGCTTAAGCTGTATTTATAGTTTGAGATTGCTTATATCAAAACAGTTATATTTGGTGGATTCAAAAAGTCGTCTGTTTGCTTGAAAGCCACCTGCCTAGCGTAATCTGCATTTATATGGTCCCG
Organism: Flaveria ramosissima; assembly: GCA_025215565.1. Classification (NCBI taxonomy): domain Eukaryota; kingdom Viridiplantae; phylum Streptophyta; class Magnoliopsida; order Asterales; family Asteraceae; genus Flaveria; species Flaveria ramosissima. The sequence continues at coordinate 16,491,527 of CM046035.1, forward strand.
TTGGTTAACAGGGTTTTGGGAGGGGCCTGTGAGTTTTCAGATGACGAGTTCTCACAATTATAAAAAAAAGTTGTTTACTTGGAAGCATGACATGCATTCTTAAATAAGCTCTAATAATAACAAGTGTAAAAGTATGGTTCATGCGATATTGCTTCACATTGATTTAGGACTTTGATTGTTATAACTCAGCCATCATCATCGTCATGGCTCTCGACCCTTTTATGGGTTTGAGGTAGACTGTTTTTGGATTTAAGGTTTGGGCATGAAAATGAAGATGATATTTGGTTTAAGGGTATAGGTTTTATGGTTGGGAATCATATCTTGTTAACCGGATAATCTCCATGCCTATGAGGTGCAGTTTAGAAATTGATTCTCATCTCGTTTTCATTACACCGTGCTTTAAGTCCATACCTATTACATTTCCTGTCTGCAACCAAACACCACCTAAGGTGTTCTTTTGACTAAAGTAGGCATATGCTGTAACATTAGGACGATTATGTAGTTGAGTTTGTACACAATGGTTTCCTTTTATCTTAGGGGTGTTAAATCGATCGTATAAGATGGTCTAACCCGACACAAACCAGAATACTAGATGAACCCAAAAAATCGTATCAGACACATGAACCTGGATATTTATTTTACTTTTTACATGTTAGTATTTTAAACTTACATATTTACACAAAAATAACAAATGTATACAAAGAGTCATTTTTCTATCTTTTAAATTTTGACATAAGATACTCGCCAAGTTTAAGTTATGCCATAACACACATTGAAAAAGGTAAGTAAAAAATTAGACGGGTCAACCTGCGAACACAAAGGGTTTAACTAACTGTGTTTGTGGGTTCTACCCGAAATGATCCTAACCCATTTAGACCAAAAGCCAGACATCTGAATTTTTTGTTAGGTTCTTGTCAGTCAGAAATGTTCAACCACCCTGCTTTATTTGTTGCTACCATTTCATCAAGGTCATATGGTGTTTCTCTTAAACCAAAATTTGACATCTTTTGTTTTGCAAAAATCTTTCAGCTGAAGCAGAACGGATCCGTAAATGCAGAGGTCGTGTTTTCGCCCTTCATGATGAACCCGATGTAACTCGAGTTTGGCTACCTAATAATGACTCTCCTGGTCTAGCCATGGCTCGTGCTTTTGGGGACTTTTGCCTTAAAGATTTTGGCCTTATCTCTGTCCCTGATATCTTTTATCGACGTTTAACAGAAAACGACCAGTTTGTCGTCTTGGCAAGTGACGGGGTATGACTATTATCACCATTTTCCTGCATCTTTCATGGGTATTTAGATTCACCATTTTTGAAACTGCTCATCTTATTTAGGGATGGCAATTCCCGAGAATAATATGGTTTTAGGTTGTCATATCTAACTCGTTTAATATCTCGCATATTAATTAATATTTTTCTTGTAGTATTTACTTGTTACTGTAATGACAGATATGGGATGTGCTCACAAACAAAGAAGTTGTGGACATTGTAGCATCTACCGAGACCCGATCAGGTGCAGCTCGAGCCGTGGTCGAGTCAGCCGTGCGTGCATGGAAGTACAAGTACCCCACCTCTAAAGTTGACGACTGTGCAGTCGTTTGCCTCTTCCTTACACCGCACCCAAACAACATCTCCACAGCTTCAGCCGCTGACTCGGTCGACCAACACGAGTCAACTTTAAAGCCGAGTGATCCGGTCCAATCCACGGGGGATGGGACCGATGCAGACGATGATTTGGTGGATGATGACCCGACAACAGAGAATGCTGACAGTGTAATAGACTGGTCAGCCCTCGAGGGCGTGTCTCGGGTCAACACATTGTTAAATCTGCCGCGGTTCGATCCCGAGGAGGCTGAGAAACAATCACCGGAACAGAAGAAGATGAATTAAGGTCAGGTTTCGGTTGCAATTTTCGTGTTGTTTTTGTTCATTTTGTTATGGTTTTTATTGTTGTGTTTTGAATATTTAAAAGAAAAATTGGAGAAAAAGAAAAAGAAAAAGAAACAAAGCCTCGACTATATTAGAGTGTTGGGGCAAAATGGTCATTTACTAAATGTCAACTCTTTTCGGACTTTGGGTATATTTTATTTTCTGTTTGATTAAAAATTTTGTTATATGTTAATGGAATAATATGTAATGGTAAGTTTTTATTTATTTGATAGTTTGATTTTATGTATGTGTATGATTGAGCAAAAGTTTTCAAAGATGAGACATACGACGTTTAAAACTTAAAACCTCCAATGTAATATAATCAAATTTAAAAAGGTTATTGATTTTAATAAACCCAAAATTCATTTATTGGTTGGATTTAATCACAACTCAGTAAATGTTTATAGATACTCTTAACTTTGAGTTTATTTTCCTTCAACGACTACTTACTAACTAATAGTTAACCCTGTTGGTTTTTTGATGACGTGGACTGTTTTTATGGCCAAAACACTAAACAGAAAGTTAAATCTATCATCAGGTCTGTAAATTTAAAACTTCCGCACCAAAAAACCCGTCAATCTCCACATCCTGATTTGAACCACCGAACTCGTTGGAAGTAGATTTTATGTGATGATGGAGGTTAGACAGTGAAAAACGGACCTAATTGAGACTAGACGATGCTGGAGTTGAAAAATGACTCAAAGTTGGTCTCATTTCATCAAAAAAACTAACGAGGGTTAACTCTCACTTAGTATTAAAATCAAATAACCCAATTTAAAACTATACGTGTATATAGTATTATGCATCACATTTAAAACAATACGCGTATAACACACACAAGTATAAACATAGGGGGTTTGATTATCAAAGTTCATTATTACTTGTCATTAAAATTTCAGACTCCATTCACATACAACAAAAGGACTTCACAAAACACCACAAAACAAACATACAAACACTAAAAACAACACCACAAAAAACACATACTAACAGCAAAACACCACCACCCCAACCCACATCTCTAGTAATCTTCTGGAGCCAGTGGCTGATGGTGCGTGTGAACCGGCACCTCCGGCTGTATGATCCCGAACTCGTAGATCAAACCCGCGATCGCAGCCCCGATAAACGGACCGAGCCAGTACACCCAATGGTTGTTCCACCGCCACCCGACCAACGCGGGCCCGAAGGCCCGTGCGGGGTTCATTGACGCGCCATCAAACGGGCCTCCAACCAGAATGTTGGCACCCAATATGAACGCTATCGCCAATGGAGCTATAGTTCCTAACGTCCCTCGTTTGTGGTCGATTGCTGTTGCGAAGACGGTGTACACCAACCCGAATGTTAGCACTATCTCCATCACTAACGCGTTTAGGTTTCCGACTCCGGCTGCCACCGTGAACCCAACCGGTCTCTGCAAGTTAAAAGACACAATACATAAAGAAATAGAGATCTTTCAACAATCTATATAAACAATTAACCTTCTGTTACAAAATAATAATCAAGCTTCAAACATTATTAATGAAATAAATACGCGATATAGAATTTATTTTTCGAAGTACATTATTAACGTATAAAATTGTAGTATCATCTCTGATAAGCATTCAGATCAGGTTTGCTATTTTATCCTTATAATTAAATTAAAAATCATTTAATTTTCAACTTTCATTTCAATTAAATATACTTTTCTATACCTTTATTATTAGTTTTCCGCTGCTAAACATTTACAACTATTATTTAAATTAAAAAAACACAAGACCTACCATGAATGCTCTAAATATTATTTAGATATATTTGATGAAACATTTATCATTTGTTACAATTAAAAATAAATTTATGAAACATTTTATCATTTGTTACAATTAAATTTTTTTTAGAAAACTTTGTGAAACATTACCTGCACATGCACAAACAAACGTATCCAATATAATAACAATAATAGAATACCTAAATTAGAAAATTATAAAACTTAATTATTATTTTATAAAAAAAATAAAGCTACACTTAATTATTATTTTACTAAGACTTCCATATCGTGTTGATACAAATTTAAGTTTATTATAAATCAAGTTAAATTTGAATGAAATAATCACCAAACTATTAAAATTTAAATTACTAACATAACTTTTACTTGATTATTACTATACACTATGCATGCTCACATAAATGATTCAATTGATCATACCATTCCATCGGTGGCTAACCGGAGCAACAACGCCGCGACTACGGCCCCGAGAAGCTGAGCCACCCAGTAAAACAAGGCTCGAACCAACGACACCCGCCCGGCCACAAGCGTCCCGAACGTGACCGCCGGGTTTATGTGTCCACCGGACACATTTAAACTCGACGCCACGGCGGCGAACAACGCCAACGCATGAGCCAACGCCACCAGCAACAGCCCCGGTGCCGCTAGCCCATGGTCACCACCATACATCTTATCTACATATATAATAACAAAACCACCATCAAAACACACATCAATATTAACAAAACATAAAACATAACTTTCTTCATACCCTCAAATAATCAAATTTTTGTTAACTTATAGAAATATTAAAGTTTGTGCGGTTGTTTCTAGTTTGAAAATGATTTTACAGTGGTTTATAAAGCCAGTATCAGTGTCAAAAAAGCTAAAAAAGCTAGAGTTTACTCGTTAAGATAGCAGACTCTTTGTAAACAACCATAAATTATTTTTTAAAACTATAAACCACTTCTAGCTCGAGTTTACTTATTAAAATAACAAACTCTCCATAAACCACTATAAAATCGTTTTTAAAACTATAAACCACATTTACAGATAGATTTTGCTTGTTAAAGCAGCTGACTCTTTATAAACAACTATAAAACTATTTCGCTGGTTAAAATAACAGACTCTTCATAAACAAGTATAAAATTATTTCTAAAACTATAAATCACTTCTAGATAGAAGACTTCATAGGCAATTATAAAACCATTTTTAAAACTATAAACCATTTATAGCTAAATTTTACTCGTTAAGATAGCAGACTCTTCATAAACAACTATAAAACTATTTTATTTTTAAAACTATAAACCACTTGTAGCTAGAGTTACTTGTTAAAATAACAGACTCTTCATAAACAACTATAAAACCATTTTTAAAACTATAAACCACTTCTAGCTAGATTTTACTCGTTAAGATACCAGACTCTCCATAAACAACTATAAAACCATTATACCGACCGTAAATCCTTCATAACTTAAAAAACTCCCAAAAAAAACCCGAAACCGGTTCGTACTTAGAGCGAGTAGCGAGCCTTCGGCCGCGAAGACGAACATAAAGGTCGAGAGGAACTCGGAGAGGGTGGCGCGGGCCGAATCCGGGTTCGTGGCCTCATCGGCCCGACCGATGGCGTATCCACGTGGCATTTTTTCAAGTTTGTGATCAAAGTTAAGAAGTTTTAAAGATTGTTTATGAATGAAGCTTCAAGAAAACTGTTGCAATGAAGAAGATGATGATGATTGAAGTGGTGTTAAAATGGTGGTGAATGTAAACAGCATGTAATGGACACATGGGTCAAGAGTTAAAGAGAGTTTGACACGTAGGTGTGTGTGTTGGCATGATGGAGGTTCAAAGGTTGAATTTTTATGGTTTTTTGGATATATTTTTTAAAGTTTGATATCATCTTTTGGTGATATAATGTGAATGTATTCGGTTGTATGTTATATGGTTTTAAGGAATTTTCGAGATTTTTGTAGGATGATGTTTTTTTATTGGATCATATCGGGTTATATGCTTTATATGTTACAGCCATTAAAGGAACAAATATATTTTTTTAACTTTTGAAACTACCTATAATATCTTGTATTCTTGTAAGTTTTTCTTGAGACGAAATATTAATTGTTCATACTTATTTTAATGTTTCGGATCTGACTCACACAGAAATACCTATCGAGGAGGAAACTTATCACTGTATAAAAACCTCATTAAGTCAATTTAAACCCAGAGACCTTAAGGATTCTAAGTTTAAATGATGTGAACCTAATTTGAAACCAGCAGTTATTTTTTCTTCCGGTTAATGTCTATGTAACCGATTTGAGATAAATGATGTGAAACCAATTTGAAACCGGCATTTTTTTTCCTGTTAATCCGTTGATTCTTGTTTCGCTGTTTCGTTAGGTTAATTTTAGATTAGTAGAGCAGTGGGTTTACGGTTTACCAATGTTCTAGTCAAGTTATGTCCCCTTTTTGTATTTAAAAAGTGTTAAATGATGTACATAATGTCGTTTCTAGACATAAAATATAACACCTGATCGAATAGAACTTGAATCATTTTCTTCACGAATCGATAAATGCTAACGTGTTCTATCATCATCTAAATAAAGCATGATTTAAATAACAAATCATCGGTAGATTATGTAGTTGAGATAAAATAAAACATAATATTAAATGGAAATGCATTAGAATAATGTTACATTAACGGCTAATGAAACAAGGGTCATGCAAGAAAGGGCAAAACCTAAAAAACTTGAAAAGATAGAAGCTTTAAGGCTTCCATAGTTTCATGGTGCAGTCTTCACTGTATGTGGCTATAAGATTGATATGAGGATGGTGACAAATACCGATAACGTCCTTTTCGTGCACCTGCAAGTGACGGATACAAGCATCCGGTGAAGATAGTGACAATAACCCTAATATTATTTTGAACGAGCAACTAATAAAGCCTAGCTACCCAGGGTACCCTAATGGCGAAAACTCAAAAAGGCACCCCATACGCCTGCGAGCACAGACAGCGTTGGGTAGCCCAAGCCCACCAACCACCGATTCCAGAGAAAACCCGCCACCCGAAGGCCTACTGCGGTAAAACCCGGCCCACCGACAACATTGATCCGTTTTCTCATTAACAGGTTGTACTTAGAGGTTGGCTAATAAGTCAAAACGGGTAAATTTGTGTGGGTTGGGCCAGATTGACCCGTTTTGTTGATTTTGTGTCAACATTAATGGAATTTTTAAATATGAAAGTTTAGGAGGTTTGATTAAAAAATACACCTTCGAGCGAATTTTGACTCGTTGGACATATTTGACCCATTGAAGATAAAACGAAAAGGGTTATTGCTACACGTGGTTGTACTTCAGATTATTATTTTTAACACACAGTTATGTTACTTTGTAATCATATCTAACACATAAGTTACTACAAATTTAATGAAAATAAACAACAACGCGTTTTAGGGTCACCTGAAACCGTTTTGACACATAACATACTTTTACTCATTACCCAACTGCCCACTATGCCATATCTAATTCATGATAATCATCGTAAGAAAGAAGAAGAATGTACCTTCATCAAGTGCTCAAGTTTGCCAGATTGATGGCTGAAACAGTACAAGTTCCTGGAGACGAATTCAAAACATAATTAACAGAGAGAAAGAAACCAGAAATTAACCCATATGATCCAGTGTTGTAAATTGTTGGGGCGCTAGTTGAGCAGCGGCCGGTGGGGTACCGACTAGCTATTAATCGGGATTAATAGGTTTGGAATTTTTGTATATAACTTTTTAATCTTACATAAATACATACACATTTTAATGTAGTTTTATATATATATATATAAACAAATCTCGCCAGAATTTTAAGTCGCCGGAATCTGGCCGGAAAGTCGCCAGAAAACTTGCCGGAATTTCCGATTTTGGGCCAATTAGGACCACCTAGGTCCACCTAAGGCCGCCTACGGCCGAATTTGACCACCATTGACCGCCTAGCGATTAATTGGCCGATTAGGTAAAAATTACAAGGTGGGTGGTCGACTCGGCCACCTAAACCGATTTTTGCAACACTGGGATATGATCTGATTTAAATAATGGTAATTGCATATTTCGTAAGTAGTAAGCATAAGAAGTCAAAAGGTAAAGTAAAGAAATAAAAGAGAAATGATTAGCTAAAAAGAAGACTGGTAAAATGGGTCAAAGAGCACCCAAGTAGTATTATTAGAATATACGATGCACAAAATCTCCTAACTCATTTTATTCTCAAAGAAAGATTATTATAAGAATATATAATTTGACAAGCTACCTATGTATAATCGATAGTTGGAGATGAAAGTGCCCTGGGTCAAACTGACCCAACCCGTTTTGACCATTACAAAAAAAGAAAAAAAAAGGAAAAAAAATGGTTTGACACATTACCCAACCCTCCTGGCCCACCTATTCCACCTTTATAGCAAAATTTTTTTTAGAGTTTTAACAATACCTGTCTTCACCAATACAATATATCCATTCCCCTTTGGGTGATATACAAGCTGCAACAAAATCTCCACCCTCCCTTTTACCAGATGAAAAACTTCTCACAACCTGCATTAAGCAAGAAGCAATCATTTTCGAGAACATTATCTTTTATAACTTATTTCTATAAAATTAACATTTGACCCATTAGAGATTAGATATAACCCAAACTCACACGTTGATAAGTACATGTATCGAAATTGCCATATCTATTGCATATAAATGCATCTACACTAAATACAATAAGAAAAAAAATGATAATAATAAATCTACCTGTCCTTGAAGAGTCATGAGGTAAATAGATGATGTCTTGTTACAAACTATAACATGGTCAGGATTTTTGGGTGACAAGTGGACTGAATTCACAGATGCATCACCACCCTGTAGGTGAAAATAAAGGACCCGTAAATCAAACACCTTATTGTGATGTAGAATGACACAAACTGTGAAGAATTTGAGTTCAAAAAACTCTAATATTGTTGTGTATGGTAGCAATACCCTCAAAGGAGGTGGTGGCTTGAATGTTTGAAGACAATCTGTAGTCTTTAGGTCCCAAACCTGTATTAAAGAAAATTATATATAAATTAAAAGAGTATCCACTTGCAGGCAGGGAATCTAAAAGTAATGAAATATCTCACCTTAACTGTACAATCACTTGAAGCTGTGATTATTCGAAGTCCATCACTTGTAAAAATGGCATCATTTACATATGAAGAGTGACCACGGAATTCTTTTAACAATTTTCCACCTTTTATCCCATGAATTCTGATATATATTTAGCAATGGTAATATCAGTTTCTTACATGAGGATTTTGAAACAACTATATACAGATGTGATAGGAGCCAGAAGTCTCATTAGGAGTACCTCTCTATCTCCTAGAATAGAGGTAAGGTTTGCTTTCACCTCACCCTCCCCAGACCCTACTTTATGAGGATCTTGAAAGCAATTATATTACTTGGTATGTTTATTTTGTTTGTTAGGAAACAGGATGTAGAAGATGTGTCTTTAAAGTTCTAATGATCAAATCATGTTTGCATGTTTTGAAGATCTGATTATTCAACGAACTAATAAATAAAGTGACCTTTGTGAAAAAAGGACATCTTATTAAAAGAGAGTAAAAGCAGGTAGTAAAAGATGGTATATTGACAGCTTTTGTTGTTTGAAGTAGTAATAATCAGGGATGATTAGATGTTTCGGTGTCAGGCAAATCTGATTATTAACTTAATTTGAGATTTTTTTCTCTAACAAAACATTCTCCAATGTTCAAAATAGCATCAGTGGGCTGCCAGTGTTAGGATGTGCTTCTGTTTTCTAGAGTAATAATAACATGTCCACATGTTTGGTGAATATGTGTTTAAGAAATTTAATGATAAAATGACCAACAGGGGTATTATTGTGAAAATGTAAGAGATATTTTGTTATATAACGGTAAAAACAAAAGATAAAATGACTAACAAACCTTGCAGTTCCATCAAATGATGTGCTTAATATTTGAGTTCCATCTCGGGAAAATGCAACACTAGTGACACCCCGAGAATGAGCATTTTCAAGACGGCGCAAGCATTGACCGTTTCTTATTCGCCAAACCTTAAATCATAATTGAAAACAATATACACTATAATTTCCAAGTATCCTTCTATAATCCAAAATACCATATTACTACATAAAACACAAAAACATGGCAAGTTTACCAATTCCATGGTAAATACAATAAAAAAGCTTACTTAAAACAGTTTGTTTCACTGAATAAACATATAAAAAAAATCATTGGTGCTATTATGTATCATTTCAATGCATAACGTTCCTTGCTTATTCAATGAAACAGATAGAGGCTTACAAGTAACTGATTTTTTTTACTATATTTATATTGGAATGGATGATATGATATTTTAGTATTTGGAAAGGGTAATATGATATTATGCAATTTAGAACACTTCAATGCCATATATGAATTACGATTTTTTGGAAACGGTAAATATGTAACATGGAATTTAGAAATAAATATGAAACTCTCAACTTTTCAAAGCATATGAAGTGGCTCTATCAAAGAAATGAATATTAAACTGCATTCAAAATTTCATATAGAGCCTTCTAAATTTCATTATATCATATTGACCAGAAAAAGAGTTAAATTACCATCTTTACTAATTCCATAGTAAATAAAACAAAGCTGTTACTTGAAACAGTCTTTTCACTGTATAAGAAAACAAAATTACCATTGCGAATCATCAGCGCATAACGTTCATTTCATTTATTCAGTGAAATATACTCTTATAAGTAACCCATTTATTTGATTTATTACGAAATGAGTAAATATGATATTTTTAGAGTTTCAAAAGGTAAATATGATATCATGAAATTCAGATGGATGCATATGATGTCCCATTTTCTTATGTAAAAGAAGAAACTACAAAAAAATGCTTACTTTAATCTTTCCATCCTGGGATCCAGAAGCAAGCATTTCTGAATCTCTACTAAAATCAATGCACAAAACAGCATCATCATGCATCATAAAAGATTCCTACAAAAAACATTAGTATGTTAAACTACTTTGAGATGGCATGTCAGCGGCATGCATATAAAGTTGTATTAAAACGTATTTCACCATAAATAAATCATGCACGAAAATATCAACAGAGCAAAGATAACCCATCAGATGTTTGAGTATAGCTTTTGGATGTGTTTCTGCTGTTTGAAGTTGTAGAAACCAGATGTTCAAGCATTTGGCAAATTCATTTTTTATGAGATTAATGGGTTAAATGACTAAAAATGGACATTTTTGTGATATGGGAGTAAAAGTTTATCAGATTAGGTTAAAAGAAGTCAATTTAGAATTAAATTACCCTTAGATAATGTGTTTTGTAGTGGCTAGTATGGAACTCATTGTACAAAACTTGTTTTTCCTTAAATAATCAGAAGTAGAATTTGTTTATCCAAACATTAAAACCTAATTATTGCAAATTCAACTCACAAAAATATTCCAAACAATCCTAAATACATTGGTCATTGATAAAAAAAAATTAATATCATATAAACTTCACATGACAGGAAATTCCTCCACATAATTAACTGCGCAAAAGAAAAAAAGAATTAATTCTGAAAAAAAAAATCTGTTCCATAGAATTTCACAAATTTTGAAATGTAGAGCTTACAAAATCACAGTGAGAGAGAAAAAGTAAAGATGCTCTATTGTATTCAGGAAACAAAAGAGATTGTAATTCCAAATACATTACAAAAATTAAGAAACATCAACCATCAGATGAGAAAATACAGAAGTAGTTCATCATGATGATTCAAATATTAAGGAAAAAAACTATCAGAACACTGAAACTAAATAGAACTCACTTCTGCTTGGTAATGAAGATCCTTTTTAAGCTTCCCACTTATATGGTCCCAAACCTGATATTAGCAGTAATTTAGCTATTTCAAAATTATCAATAATTTAGAATAAAACAAACAAGGGTTTAGCCAGATGAACCTCAATAAACCCATCAACAGAGCAAGAAACTAGAAACTGTCCATCCGGTGAAAACTTAGCATTTTCAGGGTGACTTTTCTTTCCAAACTGCAATACAAGTACTAGATACCATTAAAAAATAAATCAATTCTTTGTCGAAAATTAAATGAATTTTGTCTAACAGCAAAATTTAAAAACTTTTGTCTTTTCTATGTGCAAAGACCAATAATCATTAGTTCATTACTGGTATATACTATCCATGGAGATGTGAAGTCAATTGATTTCCAACATTTCAGAAAAATTTTAACATTTGGATATATTTTAGAGAAACAATGACTTATTCTGCATCAGATTGTATGATAAAGACATTATCAGGAAAATAAAAGGTTGATATTTAAGATATTGAAAGGAAAATATTTATAAATCACCTTAATGGTGTGACCAAGAGTTGTTGGGTACTTATCATCTACGTCTTGCTTCATAGCAGCTGTTCCTCGAAACAGATCAAACTGTGTTCCAGGTGGAAGTAACCCTGAGAGAACAAAGTATTACAAATTTATAATCAAAATGAGTTTGAAGCAGCAAACAAATTAACATCTAAAAAACAATAGATCAATTGCAGAAGCAATAAACAGTGTAAACCTTGATGCTGTTGCCATTTCAAAGCTTGACCAATTAGAGCCATTAAACGTGATGGTGGAACCACAGAGACTTCTGCAGCGATAGCTGATAAGGGAAAAACAAAAATTATGTTCTGATATTATAAGGCTTACTACAAGTTACTAATTATTCCATGGATAATGTACGGAAGCCACCAAAGTAATTGCTCATATATTGGAACTACTTTACAGGCCAATAGAGTTTGTATCTAGTATCATTTATGCCAGTTACATATCACGTGATGTAAATGCCCTTAAGAATTTTTAAAACACAAATATACCTTGATGAGGTGGAAACATGTTATAAGTTAAAATTGTTGTATTTCCAAATAAATTAAAAGTGTTTTCAAGTTTTTGGTGCTTGGGTGGCCTCTAAAGTTGTTTTAATATTTTAACCCTAGTTTCAATATATGGGTGGCCATAATGAAAAAAATAAAAAATATTAGATATTCAGGTCACTTCCAAATAATGAAGAAAATAAAAAAGTAATAGATATTCAGGTCACTTCCAAATACATTATCCCCTTATTCTATGATAGAACCATCAAAGTAATTGGCATCTAGAAAGGATAAAGATGTATAAACCTTGAGCGATTTGTGCACGTCGTTTCTCCTTCGTTGAGTCTTGATATGCCTATATAATAAAATAAGTGCAATGTAGTACTACAGCTAGAAATATTCGAAAGACGAAATAATTTGGAACTTCCAATTCTAACCTCATGGGGATCGAAATAAGTACGAACTAAAAGATGCTCGAGTCTCAAATATCTTTCTGGTTGTTCCTGTTTCATGACACTCATTGCTTGAGTTTGCCTTAATATAGCACGAGCGGTATCCAGCTCACGAAGTTCAATCATTTCCAGAACAATCTAGAACAGATTAACGGACGTAGTGTACATTAGCAGACACCTCAGAGTACAAAATGAAATATTTAGTATATTAGCTAGAAGATTATAAATATAAAGGTAGAATATGTACCTGCTCATATAAATCCTCAAGTTTCTTTCTTGGAAGCTTAAGTTGTGCCACTTGTGGTAATATCGCATCCCATCTACCGCTGTTAATATCAGCTACAAACGTTTCAAGGCTGTCAACTGTATTTAGAGATACCTGACATTCACTTTGTAGTGTTTGGAAAGTTTGATGCAGAGAGTTTTCTTTGCAGAACTGAAGAACTATTTTAATCACACTGCAAACATAAGTATATTAAAACCATACAATATCTGAATACATGTAATTATCTATAGCTGAAAATAAAAATAATGATCACTATCAGAATCAGATAATCTCCTTAACAGAGCTAAACATACAGCAATTTATGGTGGTGTTTCGATGTGCATTTTCAAAGCGGCTATTCAGACGACATGCAATCAGAGTCAGCTGATTATACTAATAACAGTTAGGTAATTGTACATTTATCTAGGAAATAAGTTCTCTTACAGCAATTTCCTACATTCTGTTATAGACCAAACAGGAGAACTCATCTCAAAAGACTAGTCTAGTGAGAAGGGAGCCTATTTGGTCTACAAACGGCACATTATTTGTCCATACAACCGATACCTTGTAACGGTTTCAATCCATAACATTCAACCCTACACAAGGACCAATGTCCTCGTTGGTCACCGCTGATTCCCTCCCAGCCATCACTCTGTGGACCACCACTTCGAGTTTGGCTCTGATACCACTATTACGGATTACCAATCAAACACGAGAACACATCGACTAGTCCAGGGAGCCTATTTGGTCTATAAACCTCAAATTATGTGTGACAAGTCTAATACCTTGCAATGGTTCGATTCGTAACACAATTGTACCCAAATCCGACTATTTCAAACCTTAATTAATCTAAAACCAAAATCAGAGTCAAAATTAGCGAATTAGGTTTCCCCAAACACTCAGCAACAATTCAATCGTTCATAAACAGTACACCACTAACAAAGAATCAAAAATCTGGTAATATCTTCAATCATTCAAACATATGTGAGCCGAGATTGAATCACATACTCCAAATTGATGCATTTCGGACGGATTCAATTCGGCATCTCATCAACAAAACTGAACATACATCAATTTTATGAGACAATAGGATGAATTTGAACTTACTCTCGAGCTTCGATTTCTAGGGCAGACATCGTCTCTATCGATTGAATTAGGGTTTAGGGTTTTGAAGTAATAAGAGTGACTTCTGCAATGGAGTTCACACCTTTCAGAAATCCAAATAACGTAAACGACGGTAAGATCCGGTTTTCTGCTAGTTTAATTTAGAGTTCGATTAAGGTTTTATTCGGTAATCGTTTAACGAAAATTTTGGTTTCAGTTGTACATAATAGTTTGTATCATATGTTTTGTAGATTGTATTTTCTTTTGTTTTTTTTTTTTGGTTTTTTACATTTAACACTATAGCTTTCAACCTTTATATTTAACATTAATATCTTTTTAACTTTCAACTTTAGTCCTATTTACTTTTATTCTTTTACAAGTTTTTCATTTTACATCTCGGTCTAAACTTTTCGAGTTTATATTTTTTTTCAGTTTAATGGTCGCATTGTGTTTTACATTTCGGTCTAATTTATACACATTAACACGTCGTAACTCACGTGCATAGTTTAACGTTTTTGCATTTATTTTTCGTTGGTTTTATTTTTTTTGTTTTACGAGCTCATCTGGTGTAGGTGGTTGCTAGCAACTGTGTGACATTGATGCTACTTAGAATGGTTTTACGCCTCCCACCGCAACACGTGAGGCTTGAATACTAGTTATATAGATACTAATTATCAAGTTTTGTATACATTGTGCAGGATCGGGTTTTGTCACTTAACACTTGTAAATCTCTCAAACTCACTTATAATATCACTCAAACAAGATGAAGCAATGCCTTTAACAAGAGTTGATAATAATATAATAAGTAATCAAAGGAACAAGCAGGAGTATTTTCAAGGTACTTGTATATATTACTTCTCAACTCAAGATTACAAGACACTTACAAGCATAGAACATGAGTTACAATGAGAAACTATATATACTAGATCCTACAGCCGGTTATACTTGATACCAGCTGGAAACCTACGACTAAAGCATATACTACAATGCTAAAGTTAAGGTATCTTAGATAAAGTATTATCTAAGATATGGTAGTCATGACATGTCCATGACTTACCTTTTGTCACCAACTAAAGATGACAACTGTACTTAACATAAAAGGTAAACAGTAGATTAAAGTATGGTCAACTACATGGCTTTTGAGAAAACGTCATGCAGTATATCAGAGATTTGCAGCGGACTGTCAGACAGACCATACTTATGTCTACTGGATAATAGAAGTGTCTTCCGAAGGTTAACTGGCTTCGGAAGAACAAGTTCTTCCGAAGCCACTTATACTTCGGAAGATGCTTCTATGCTTCTGAGGCTTTAAGGACTTCTTTATACTTCGGAAGTTGACTTCAGAACTTTGTCTTCAAGTCTTGATTCTTCGGAAGTAACTTCTTTATCTTCGGAAGTTGGAGTTTTCCTTCGGAAGTGTATTTTACACTTAGACTTCGGAAGAGCTCCTTCTTCCTTCGGAAGTCCCACACTTGGCTTCGGAAGTCCTTTGTATGCAGTACTCAAAATCTTCTAAGTGACATGGTTTTGGTTGCAACAGCCTCTCTAGATCCAACAAACTCCCCCTAGGCTGATGCTACCAAAACTTCACTTGTTTCTACTTCTCAAAGTTTTCAGCACCAGGGACAACAGGTATTTGTCTGTCTCTCTGTTCTTCCCGGAAGTGGTGCTGAGAAGCTTGTACAAGTCATTCGTGGATAGGAGATCCAGTCTATCATTTGAATGACATGTACCCTTTGTTGTGACCCCCTGAAGAGAGTTAGTTGACGGGAGTTGTAGTCATACTCCCATCTAACTATGGACTCAAGTTCAGGACCTTCAACCATTTGAAGAAAGGCTTTGCCTTTGGTTGCTGATCCTTTCCTTTCCTCCTCCTCTCTCAGTTTTGACTCCTCTTCGACCTTGCTTCTGGCAGTGAGCTCGGCCATGTGAAGGCTGCCTAGATGATTTTTGATGTGGGCAGCTACATCGGAGTTTGAAGGGTTGGAGAATGGTTTCTCTGCTAACTCAGCAATATCAAATCTGCTTAAGTGTAGCAGAGATGAGGCATTCAGCCTGTTAATCTCATCATTCTCTCTCTCAACAACAAAGTTGTGAGAAGAGTCTTCAAACCTCCACTGGACTATCTTCTTTCTGGGTACAAGAGGTTGTCTTGGTACCCTATCTCCTTTCTTTGTGTCCAGCAGAGTCACCAGCCTTCTCCTCAGCTTCTTTCTTCCTCATTCAATGTATCTGAATTGAGGCCAAGGAGTCTTGTAGCTTGGTCCAAAGTTCCTCTGGGCAGATCAAGAAACTCATCTCTTGTGAGGGAACTTGAGGATCCATCAACATAAGTCAGGTTGATTGAATCCTCCTCACAGGAGATGTCGCTCAGAGTAGTGCAGTTGATGAGCTTAGTTTTGATCGCCTTGAATTCCTCCATAGAGAGATGTTTGGAAGGCTGAGGGGATGGTTTGATTGGTTGTTGGGTAGGTTTAGGAGTTTGGGTTCTGGGTGAGGTTTTAGGTTGGATGATGGGTAGCTTAGGTGGTTGAGGTGAGGGAGTTGGTAGTTGTGATGGTGTAGGTTCAGGGGTGAGGGGTTCAGGTTCAGTTTTGATTGGGAAGGAAAAGGATGTAGGTTCAGGTTGAGGTTGGGTTTGGATATTGGGCTGAGAGGTGGCTTTGAAGGTCATCCCCTGTCCCCTTTTATACATCTCCTTTCTTCTCCCCGCACGAATGTCAGCCTTGATGTCACTGACATGTCGTTGGAGAGTCTTCTCAACATTGGACCCACTTGCCTGCCAGAGAAGCCATGAGCTTTAAGATAGTTCTTCATCCAAGCTTTCTCACCTATCTTCTTGGCAGCAGACAGTCCAGCCTCTTCTTCTTTCTTCTTCTTCTCTACCAGCTTCTCCCTTGCAGCTCTCTTTCTCTCCTTCTCCATTTGATCTTGCTCTTTGTTAAAGAGCCATAAGATCGTGTCACTATTGTGTGGAGACAACTCCTCTTGAGAGAATCCTCTGGAGAGTAGGAAAGTGATCCTTTCTCTCCTGAGCTGCAGATCAGCTTCTCTTTCTTTTCTCAGCCTTTCTTCTTCCAAGGCCAACCTTGCAGCTTCTTCTTTTTGCTGTCTTTGCAGCAAGGTTGCCTTTTCAAGCTCTATCAGCTCCTCTAATGGTAGCAGGAGTACATCTTCCGAAGCAGCCCCTAGACTGACAAGTCTATCAATTACCTCTACTCTTCTTCTATTGTTGATTGCCTCTTGGTTGGCTGCAGCTGCTTTTGTACTTGCAGCTAACAGTTTCCCAGTTGGCAGTCTTCCTTTCCTTTTAAGCTTCTCCAACCTTTCTTCTTCCTGAAGCTCTTCCGAAGTCATCTTCCTTTTGCCTTTAATGTCTTCGGAAGTGCTAGACTTTGGTGGTTCTTGGATAGAAGATCCAGGTTGGGTGGTGGAGGTAGGAGCTGAGGTCAATGCAGATGTAATAGCTAGTGGTTGGCTGAGAAAATCCTCCCTATTAACCTCAGATGCAAGTTCCAGAATTGCATCTGTGACTATTAGATCATCGGAAAGAGAAAATAGTCCTTCCGCAGCAGCAATCTCAGCTTCGGAAGTTTGTGTTGGTTCTTCCGAGGCTTCGAATTGTGCTTCGGAAGCCTGTGAAAACACACCTTCTGTCCCAACTGTTTCAGTTGCTGGGCCATCAGTCCTAGTTTCCCCTTCGAAATCAATCTCAGGTTCCACTTGGGCCTTAGGTTGACCAACTTCCTCAACGGTGGTAGGAGGTGCATTCAACCTCTGAAGCTCTTGAGCTCCAAAGTAAATCACAGACATATCCGGACTGGGTTGTTCAATTAGGGACTCTAAAAGGAACTTGTTGAAGATCCTATTTAGATCCTGAAGCATCCTTTGATCCACTTGAAAAACAACTGGAGGAGGCTCAGGGAAGATGGCAGCTTGTTGTCTTGAGCTCAAAGAAGTAAGAGCTTGACTGATGGTATCCTGTCTTTGGCTTTGTTCCTCAACATTCTCCCCCTTTTTGGTAGCATCATCTTGAGAGGTAGATGAGCTAGAGGAAGAGGTCAAGGAGACTTGAACTGGTACATGCCTAACAGATCTCTCAATCTGTTTCTCAGCTAGTTTGGCCTTGAGACTTTCAATCTCAAGTTGCTGAGTGGCAGACCTATCCTCTAAAGTCTTAACCTTTGATTCAAGGTTTGAGACTTTAGAAAGTAGGTCTCTTATGGTGAGTTGCATTCTTCCCTCATCTTCTTTTGAAGAATCACGGGGAGATGAGGTAACATACCTAGTATGTTCATCCTCACCACCAGATGTGGTTTCTTGGCACCCTGGTTTCCCTTGCACAATGATGTCTCTTTCAGAGGCATCATAGGGCATGGTTGCCGTAGATTCAGTCTGACTGTCGTTACCACTGTCCTGAGGATCCATTGAGGCTCCTTCAGTAGTGGCAGCTGAATCTACATGAGTCCCCTCCACATCAGTGGGACTCACCTCAGTAGGGCTTTGCTGGTGTGGGCTAGAGACAAGAGGTTTCTCTAGGCTCTGTTGATCCTTAATAGGGTGTAGTGGATCAACTTCATCGCCTTTGAGAGACATAGTCTCTTCACCAGCTCCGGTCAATAGGTCAGTAAAAGAAAAGGAATGAAGACCTAAGGACCCGGGACTTTGATCAATGTCAAAAGGCATTGAGCTGTCCCTTGGTGGCTGCTCAGGGGAGTATAGAGACTCACCCTGAGGGCTATCAGCTGGGGTTTTGGGCTCATGGGTCTGAGACTGAGGAGACTCAAGACCCATATTGAGGTCAATAGTGAAGGATTGGTGGACCTCTGGCTGAGTGGGAGCCCCTTGTTCCACTCTAGCCTTTTTGGTTTGAAGAGGAGGGGCTTGTTCAATCAGAGTAGATTGAACAAGGGTTCGTTTGGTACGTCTCTGGTAGGTGACAGTGATTGGAGGAGAAGGTAGATTTGGAATAGTGAGGGTAGTTGCTGGTGTGGGTTCATCACCTGTGGGGTTAACAGGGATGTCACCAGGAGCCATTGGCTCAATCATACCTGGAAGTAGTGCGGTATCCCTTCCAGTGTAGTTGGTAGACACTCTCTTCAAGACTTTGAAGATGGTCGGCCTCATTTGGGGAGCAGACAGAGCAGCTGCACAGACAAGCTTACCCTGATCTAGCTCGCAGTTGATTATGTGCTGTAGAAATCTGGGATACATAAAGAATGTGTCCCTTTGCAGATTTCCCATAAGGTTAGTCAGCACAAACCTTGAGTAGTTGAAGCGCAGGCCTTGTACCAACCCATGAACTAAGCACCCGAGTTCATAGGGAATTTGATCCCATCCCCCGGATTTGTTAGATAGACAGTGAAGAACCACATGTAGCAGGAACTTCCACTTGTAGGAGAAGTTGAATTTGTAGACTGTAGACCTGCTTACATCTCCACCGTATCCCATTTGGAGATAAGAGTTATCTAACTCAGATTTGGGGAATTCCGTCGGTGCGCCTTCATCATGGAGCTCAAGATGCTCCCTGATGATTTGTTCAGTGATGACCAACTCTTGGCCACAAACACTTGACCTGATAGCACGAACCCCGTTTAGGGTTTCAATCCGACCATTTGTCCAAAATTCGGACATTTGATTGGAGTAGATGGTAGGGTTTACGGTCAATGCTGTGTAGTATGAAGATTGGGCTAAGAAAGAGATAATATCAGAGAAGTCAGCATCCCTTGAAGAGTCAAGGAGTGCGACCTGGTTGTGCTGAGGGTTTAGAGCCATTTGAGAAAGATAGATGAGGAAGAGTTCTGAGAGAGGTAAATTGGAGAAGAAGAAAGCTTTTAGGGCAGTGAATTTGGTAAAAAGAGTGTAAGTGATTAACCGGAAGTATTTAAATGGGTGAAATGGCGGTTTAAAGGGTGGTTTGGATAAGATGATGTGAGGGTTCAGTGGATGATGTGACAGGGGCGGTAAGGTTAGACCATTTAAATAATCCGACATCATTAACAAAATCTTTACTTTTTACAGAGTGGGGCCCAAAAGATTTCCGTTACACAGTAAAATCTTTCTTCCGAGTATAAGGTATTTCCGAAGGTAAAGTTCTTCCGAAGGCAAATGTACTTCCGAAGGTAAATTACTTACTTCCGAAAACATATGTTGCTTTCAGGTGGAATGTATTAAGTGCTTCGGAAGTAGATCTGAGATAAACTCAATCGCTTCTTCCGAGACTTAGTACACTTCCGAGAAGAAAATTATCCTATGAGAAATTTGCTTCGGAAGTTATGCTAGATATCTTCCGAAGGCAAGTTTCTCTTCGGAAGAACTTATACTTAGTTAAATAAGAAAGGATCTTTTGTAACAGGGCTTAGATTGTATTGACATAAGACTTTACACATTAAAAGGTTTTCAATTGAGATTAACTAGTCAATGTTTATCATCCCAATAGCTGTAATGAGATATTTAAATCTTTGTTCATCAAATGCTTTGGTGAACAAATCAGCATATTGTTCATTTGAATCAACTTTGATTAGTTTTATAAGATTTTTCTCATGAATATCTCTAATGAAATGATACCTGATATCAATGTGCTTTGTCTTTGAGTGCTTCACTGGATTTTCAGTGATGGATATAGCACTGTTGTTGTCAATGTGGATAGGAGTGCTCATGAAGTTGAATCCATAGTCAATCATCTGGTTTTGAATCCACAACAGCTGAGCACAGCAACTTGCAGCAGCAATGTATTCAGCTTCAGCAGTTGATGTAGAGACACAGGATTGCTTTTTGCATTGCCATGAGATGATCCTTCCACCAAGAAATTGACATCCACCTGATGTTGATTTCTTGTTGATGTTGCAGCCACCATAATCACTATCAGAGTAACCATAGAGATTAAAATCACTATTTCTTGGATACCAGAGACCTAACTTAGGTGCTCCTTTGAGGTATCTGAGGATTCTCTTGACAGCAATTAGGTGAGACACCTTTGGAGCAGCCTGATATCTTGCACAAATGCAGGTTGCAAACATGATATCAGGTCTACTTGCTGTGAGATACATCAGAGAACCAATGATTGCTCTATACTGATGTTGATCAGTATCCTCCCCCTCAGAATCAGGGCATAAATCATGGTTTCTGGGTATGGGCGTCTTTGCTGCTTTACAATCCTTCATATCAAATCTCTCTAAGATATCATTGACATACTTAGATTGATTGATGAAAAACCCTTCCTTCAGTTGCTTTACCTGAATTCCAAGGAAAAAGTCCATTTTTCCCATAGAACTCATTTCGAACTTCTTCTTCATAATGCTCTCAAAGTCTTTGCACATTTGGTCATTTGAGGAACCAAATATGATGTCATCGACATAGACTTGAACTAGCAAAATGTCTTTCCCAGACTTTCTGATGAAGAGAGTCTTGTCAATGGTACCTCTAGTATAACCATTCTTCAGAAGAAATTGAGACAATGTCTCATACCACAGCCTAGGTGCTTGGTGCAGCCCATATAGAGCTTTATCCAACTTGCACACATAGTTTGGGTGC
Source organism: Flaveria ramosissima (assembly GCA_025215565.1). Taxonomy (NCBI): domain Eukaryota; kingdom Viridiplantae; phylum Streptophyta; class Magnoliopsida; order Asterales; family Asteraceae; genus Flaveria; species Flaveria ramosissima. The sequence goes on from CM046035.1 coordinate 16,513,440, forward strand.
TGTGGGTCTTCAAATCCTGGAGGCTGGCATACGTAGACTTCCCTATCTATATCCCCATATAGAAAGGCACACTTGACATCAAGCTGGTAGACAGTGAAATTCTTGGATGCAGCATAAGCAAGGAAGATCCTAACTGCCTCAAGTCTTGCAACAGGTGCAAAGACATCAGTATAATCAATTCCTTCCTCTTGAGTGTATCCTTGAACCACCAGTCTTGCCTTGTTCTTGATAATCAAGCCTCTGTCATCTCTTTTGTTTCTGAAAACCCACTTGGTGCCTATAGGTACTTGACCAGATGGTAGCGGACATAGGTTCCAAACCTTTTGTCTTTTGAATTGAAGCAGCTCCTCTTGCATTGATTCAACCCAGCTACTATCCTTCAAGGCATCTTCCACCTTCTTGGGTTCCATTTGGGATAAGAAGCATGAGTACAAGCAGACATTCCCATTGTGAGTTTGTCCCCTTGTTCTCACACCCTCAGAGACTTCCCCTATGATGTTTTCAGCTGGATGAGTATTGTGAATTCTAAGTCTTGGAATCACCTCCAGTTGCAAAGACAAGTCCAAGTTGGACATATTTTGCTCCGGAGCTTGAATACTTGGTCCAGCTGTTGTTTCAATCTCATTCAATGAGGACTGATTGAATGAAAGAGAAACATCATCATTTCTTGCTGTGAAGCATCATTAACAGTTGCCTGTTCCTTCAAAATGCTGCTTCCATCAGCTTGGTGTTGTGCAGGATCACCTGAGGAGACTTGAAGATCATCAGGTGAATCCCTTGTTGAAGTTCCACTATTTCTTGAAATGGTTATGCTGTCAGATCTTTCAATAGTGGGAACTTGATTTGTTGTTGCTCTTGGAGAACTTGGAGCAGGTCTGGGAAGCTCAAACAGTTGATCTTCATCAGAATTGCTTTGAGCACCTGTTCCAGCTGAAACATTCTCACAAGATGGTTTAGAATAGTTTGGAAACAATTCTAAATCAAAAATATGATCAGGGCCATTCCCCCTAACACAAGGAGTGTGCTCATTAACTACAATGTTGGAGGATTCCTCAAATTGTTGGTTTTTAATATTATAAACCCTGTATGCTTTAGAATAGGAGGAATATCCAACAAAGATAGCATCATCTGACTTTTCAGCAAATTTTGCCAAATTGTCTTTTGTGTTAAGTATGGTACACCTGCTGCCAAAGGACCTTAGAAAGCCAATGAACGGTGGCCTCTTGTTCCATAACTCATAAGGGGTCTTTCCATGTGGCTTTACTACAAGAACTCTGTTCTGCACATAGCATGCAGTGCTGACTGCCTCTGCCCAGAATGTTAGAGGCAGCTTTGAATCAGCTAACATAGTCCGAGCAGCCTCAATAAGTGTCCTATTTCTCCTCTCAGCAACACCATTTTGTTGAGGAGTTCTAGGAGCACTGTATTGTCTGGCAATCCCTTTTGAGTTACAAAATGAGTCAAGAACAAAGTTCTTAAACTCAGTCCCTTGATCACTTCTAATTATTTTAACCTTGTGATCAACTTGATTTTCTATTTTAAGAATAAAAGATTTTAAAGTTTCAGCAGTTTCATCTTTAGTTCTTAAAAAGAATACCCATGTAAATCTAGTAAAATCATCAACTACCACAAGGCAATATGATTTCCTTCCAATGCTCATTATACTTGTGGGACCAAATAGATCCATGTGCAATAAGTGTAATGGAGTAGTGATAGAGTTAACAACTTTGGATTTATGAGAAGACCTGTGTTGTTTCCCTTTCAGGCAAGCAACACAGTTATCTTTGCAGAAAAATTCCTTTTTAGGCAAACCATGTACCAAGTTATTTTTAGCCAATTTATTCATTGTCTTAAAATTGACATGACACATTCGTTTATGCCATAGTGTTGACTCATCACTATCAGCTTTGGAAAGAAAGCATGATACTTCTCCCATTGGGGAAGCATTGTTCATATCAAGCTTGTACATATCCCCTATCCTGGGAGATCTAAGAAGCACCAATTCCTGAGGAATTGTCATCCCAGGTTTGAGGATGATGCACTCATGTTCTGTGAAAAGCATTTGATGCTTTTGATCACAAAACTGAGAAACACTTAACAGGTTGTGTTCAAGCTGTTTGACAAAATTAACTTTGTCAACTTTTAATTTTCCATTGGATATACTTCCTCTGCCAGAAATATATCCTCCGGCCTCACCTCCAAACTGGACAGGACCTCCATCATAATGTTGAAATTGTTGAAGGAGAGATCTGTTCCCTGTCATGTGCCTGGAGCATCCACTATCTACAATCCAAATGTTGTTATTCTTGTCATATGGATGTCCCTGCACATAAGGTGAGATAATTAGTTTTGATTGGAAACCCAAGCCTTATTGGTCTTGGGTTCTTCCAATGAGAGTGACATGATTGAACCAAAGTTTATGCATGGGGGTTCAATAGATGTCTTTGAAGAAGAGGTTTGGGCTACAACATCTTCCTTGATCTTCCATTCCATCCCTTGGTTGATCATAGAAGATGAGCTTGATGAAGCTTTTGTAGCTTGGCATTCTTCCGAAGCTTCTTTCTTTTCGGAAGAGACCTTCACCACCTTTTCTTCCGAAGCAGTCTTCTTCTGGGATGGTTTCAAGGGGACTCTTTTGTGAGTCTTTGCAGCTTTCACTTCTGAAGCCTTTTTCCTCTCGGAAGAAGAGTTTTCTTCCGAGAGAAGCCTTGCTTCGGAAACAAGCTTTCCCTTTTTCACCACTTGAACCATTTGATATGGTCCAAATGTGAAACCTTCCCTGACTCCTTCTCTTTTAACATTATTTGCATAATGTGTGCTAGCAGGATTGTAGTAACAATCTTTAGCCATGTGGTTTTGCAGACCACACATTATGCATGCAATGTTAATTTTCTGGGAATTTGAGGGTTGCTGTTTCTTGTTCTTTTTCTCCTCATTGGCAACCTTTCCCTTTAACTTCTGATCTTTGGTAGGATAGAGTACTGGTACTATACTCCTTTCCTGAATCAGAAGGTCCAACCACCTGGAATCCTGCTGATATGAATACACCCTTTTGCTTTGGGTCTATCTTCAGCTTGGATTCAGCCACCTTCTTGGCAGTTTTCCTGGCTGCTTTAGCCCTGCTTCTTCTGGCTTTGGTGGTCAGGGTTTGATCATCATTGGCCGGGGAGGGCTCAATTACCTGTTCCTTCCCTGTGATGGTCTTGGTCTCCACAGTTGCATCACTCTTTGACTCTTTACAAGGTGGGTCAACAGATGGAACCTCTTGCTCTTCAGTACCACATCTTGGTTGTCTTATAGACTCATAAGAGTGTGGTGGAGCAATTTCATTGGTTCCCAACCCACTTTTGTTTTGATAGCAAAGTTTGGAGTGAGAGGATGATGCAAGTATGGCTTGGAAGTTTTGCTCGGAAATAGCATACTTCCTGGCTTGAGCCTCAGCTGTGACAAGCTGGGCTTGGGCCTCAGTCAATTTGGATATTAAATCCTTGATTTGAGTCTTGTAGTTAGTGTGTTCATGTTTTAAAAGAGATACAGTTTTCTCTAACTCCTCAATCTTCTTTTGGTAGTCAGATTCAGCTCTTTTAAAGTCAGATTTTAGCACATTTAAAGACTCAATATCGGATTTAATTTCCATATTGTAGTCCTGGTACAATTTAACCTTAGCAATACAAGCAGGGGTACAGAGATGTTCATATACCTTGTTTTCATCTGTTCCTGCCATGAGTGCTTGAGCAGGTGTCACATCTTGAACCATAAAGCTCCAGTCAACTTCTTGAGCCATAGCTGCTGTTTAAGTTGACTTCCCGTTGGGCTTTGGTGTAGAAGGATGTGAGGAGGCCTGTGAGGTTCCCGGGTTGGACTTGGGAGCCTTGCATTCCCTTGCAAAATGGCCAAGCTGGTTACAGTTGTAACACTTAGCATTGCTCTTGTCAAACCCAAACTTGCTAGTGATTGGGTTTTGAGGGAATTGCCTTCCAGTTCTCTTAAAGAACTTCTTCGCTCTGTAGGTTAGAAGAGCCATTTGCTGGAAATGTCCACATACTCCATGTCATCTGGACTGAAGCACTCAAGATCATCGAAGCAGAATTGATGATCATTGGAGTGTCCACTCCCTGAGACAAACGCACAGCCCTCCTGAAAGGAGCTTTGCTGAGCTTGATGAGACCTTGGAGTCTCAGGGAATGTGATGTAAGGCCCAGATGAGCAAGATGGCTGCTGGGTGTATGACAGGTACTGCTGAGACTGGGAGATACCTGAGCCTTCAGCAACCATTAAAGCGTTGCTAGCAGGAAGGCTCAAGGGTCTGCTTGCTTGGTGACCCTTCTTACTTTCCATTTCCAAACGCTATCCATCAAGGATCCCATAGAGTTCGGTCATAGTGAGAGTGTTTAAATTCTCTGTTCTCTTAATGGAGACACAGTAGAAAGTCCACTCATTGGGTAGAGCACTCATGAACTTTCTGGTAAGGTCTCTAAGTTCTTGAGTGATTCCCACAGATTGGAGGGAGGAGATAAGATCCATATACCTGAAATATTGCTGGCTAAAAGTTTCTCCAGTAACATAGGTGAAGTTCTCAAACTGCTGCTTCAGTGAGTCCTTCTTTGAATCATTAGAGCTCGAGTACATTTGAGCAAGTGCATCAAAGAGTTCTTTGGCTGACTTACAATGCTCAAACCCCATCATGATGGAGTTTGGGATTGCGGTCATGAGAACAGTCATAGCATTGCTGTCTATGTCAAGCTTCTTCCTGTCTTCATCGGAGTAGTCTTCAACAGCCTTCTCGATCATGGCACCGTTCCACCAGCAACTTTTGGCTTGTACGGGCCATTAACGATGGACTCCCACATCTTGCTATCCTGGTATCTGATGAAGCCTTCCATTCTTCTGCTCCAAGACCTGAAGTTTTCAGGGTCGATGATGGGAGCTTTGGTCATCGTTCCCATTTCAACTTCATATTTGATGAGGGCCATTTTTGAGTGAGGTATAAGGAGGAGTGAAAAACTGGTTGATTAGGATTGTAAGATCCCACAATCAAGAGCCTAAAAAGCTCTGATACCAATTGCAGGATCGGGTTTTGTCACTTAACACTTGTAAATCTCTCAAACTCACTTATAATATCACTCAAACAAGATGAAGCAATGCCTTTAACAAGAGTTGATAATAATATAATAAGTAATCAAAGGAACAAGCAGGAGTATTTTCAAGGTACTTGTATATATTACTTCTCAACTCAAGATTACAAGACACTTACAAGCATAGAACATGAGTTACAATGAGAAACTATATATACTAGATCCTACAGCCGGTTATACTTGATACCAGCTGGAAACCTACGACTAAAGCATATACTACAATGCTAAAGTTAAGGTATCTTAGATAAAGTATTATCTAAGATATGGTAGTCATGACATGTCCATGACTTACCTTTTGTCACCAACTAAAGATGGCAACTGTACTTAACATAAAAGGTAAACAGTAGATTAAAGTATGGTCAACTACATGGCTTTTGAGAAAACACCATGCAGTATATCAGAGATTTGCAGTGGACTGTCAGACAGACCATACTTATGTCTACTGGATAATAGAAGTGTCTTCCGAAGGTTAACTGGCTTCGGAAGAACAAGTTCTTCCGAAGCCACTTATACTTCAGAAGATGCTTCTATGCTTCCGAGGCTTTAAGGACTTCTTTATACTTCGGAAGTTGACTTCAGAACTTTGTCTTCAAGTCTTGATTCTTCGGAAGTAACTTCTTTATCTTCGGAAGTAACTTCTTTATCTTCGGAAGTTGGAGTTTTCCTTCGGAAGTGTATTTTACACTTAGACTTCGGAAGAGCTCCTTCTTCCTTAGGAAGTCCCACACTTGGCTTCGGAAGTCCTTTGTATGCAGTACTCAAAATCTTCTAAGTGACATGGTTTTGGTTGCAACAGTCTCTCTAGATCCAACACATTGTAAGTTGTATTATGTGTTTTATAGGTTGTACCTACTTTTTTTCCTTAATCTTTAACTCTTTTTTTTATTTTAACCTAATACTTTTACATCTTTTACAATTTAGCCTCAATATTTTATTTACTTTCAACTTTGGTCCCATATACTTTTCACATTTTACAAAATTTTCGTTATATGTTTCGGTCTAAATTTTACGAGTTAACACGCCGCAACGTGCATGTGTGGTTCAACGTTTTTTTGCCTTATTTTTTCCAGTTTAACGACCACGTCACTACGCACTGGTCTTGGATCGAATTACTTATTGTTTTAGATATGTTTTATGTTTCGCTTGAGTAAGTGTGTGGTTTAATGTTTTTATGTCTACTTTTCATTTGATTTATTTTTTTTTATTGGTTTTTCTAGTGTTGGTGGTCGCTGGCGGTGGTGTGTCATTAGTGTTACTTAGTACGTTTTTACGCCTCCCGTTGCAACGGGACTTAATACTAGTATAAATATAAAAACGAAATTTCGTTAAATTAGGTTGATAAAATCGTAAATAACTCTTCACGTGAAAAAAACTAGTTTTGTTTATGGTCTTGTGTTTAAAGCTTAAACTTTTAACTTTGTAAGTGCTACTATAAACTAATATTCGATTTGTTATTTAATTATTATATGTATTGAGGCATAATCAATATATATAGTTTTAGATAAATAACAAAAAAGTGCATAATATAGTGTTTTGCATATATGACGAGAGAAGGAAAGAGTGAAGTGGACGATTATATATTCATTTAATATAAAACGTATAATATTTATGTGTTACTAGTAGTTCTTGAATTGGTCTTGTATTAAACATCTCTATATAAATTTAAAATCAAATGAAAAACCACGACATGTGTTATCAACTCGGAACCTATTGGGCGACAATGTTGATTCAAAATGTAATTTTCATATTTATATTTCAAAAAATCCAATACGATGTGTCAAGCGATGACAAACCCAACCAATGGTTACCAATATGACTGGTGGATGAAATTATTTTTCTCATTCTTTCCAACTCTGACACTGTTTCTAATCCATATAGGTGTCACGTTAGTTTTTTTCATACCCTCTTTAACTATTTCTAAACTATAAAACTGATCATCATTTCCCATCCTTGTCACTCTATCTATTTTACCTTTTTAAATGAAATATAAACAAGATATTATGTACAAATTTTGCACCATAATTTGCAAACTTTTTCCGTCCAATTTTAAGTATAAACTAGAAAACCTAACCACTCAATACATTTGAAAATTCCTAAGCTGATCCATCAAAACCTATAAAAACCAACCACAAATTAATACTAAGGACAGGCCTAAACCATTTCACAGTTAAAAAATCAAAACACTAACATCCTAAAAAAATATAAAGACTACATAATCCACTCTAAATTTGTAAAATTACATATTTTTTTTCTCGAAACATGCTATAAGAACATTACATATTAGCATTGAAAACTGTGTTTTAAGAAAATATACAATTTTATAAATTTAAAGAGGATGTACAGTTTTACATAAGATATTACAACCCAAATCAAATCCCACCGCCACCGCCACCGCCACCGCCACCGCCACCGCCACCGCCACCGCCACCGCCACCGCCACCGCCACCAGGTCCTCGCATCTTTTCAACCATATATCTTCCTTTCTCTTCGATATTGCGTCTTTTTTCTTCAAGTTTCTCCCCCATTTTCTTTCGAAACCCTAACATCTTCGCCCTCGTTCCACTTCTCTTCAACTTACGCTCATCCACTTCCGCCACCGTCGCCTCATTACTCTCTTCCACCTCCGGCGAAACATCAACCTCTTGGTTTTCTTCCCCCACCACCACCACCGCCGCCGTCGCCGCCGCTTGCAGTAGCGCATGCTCCTCGCTTTCCAACAACGGGGTTTTCTCATTGCTCACCGTAGGATTCTCATCATCTAATTGATTGAATAATGTTGTATCGTGTGTGGTTTCTATGGTCTCTTTACTTTCTTTACTGCTGACATTTGCGTCTTGTGGTTGAGTTTCGTCGGACGATTGGGGACGATGGACTTCTGGTGTGATCGTCGGGTCGGTGGTGGGTTCCGGGTTGGCCCAATGGAACGGTGCGGATTTTTGCGGGATCCAGTCGTTCTTCTCGGCTAACATGAACGGGACCGTTGCGCTTTCGGAGTTTGGGAGGACCATCGTCTCGCGGATTGCCGCCTGACGAAGTAAAACATGCGTTCGTTTCAGAACTAATAATATGTTATAGAAATGCGAGAACCATTTACAATGATCAATGGTCTAGACTCTTGATAGCATTGCGTAATAATGATGAAATGTTGGGATGATTTAAAGTAGAAGACTATTTTCGATCATTTAGAGCATTTATATCCGATTCTTTATTTTCATTCATAAAATTTAGCTAAAACTAACATTTTTTTCCTAAAATTTGTTTATCTTATCAAAACCTCACACGTCTCATTCTCCATATCATGTCCCTTATTCAATTAAATTAATAATTATGTATTCTTATTTTATTAAATTTTCTCCTTCTTCCGCTCACAACCACTCATACAAATTAGTTATAATAGATATAGGGAATAAATGTGAGTCCATATGGAATGGGAAGTTAGTCCTTAAACTCAGTGTTATAAAAAATCGGTCATAGTCGGCGATTAATTGGAGACTAATCGGAAATCGGCCACCAACCTTGGCGATTTCACATAATCGGAGGGTTGATCGGTAATCGGTCCTAGTCAGAAAAATCGGACCTAGTCGGACCTAATCGATCAAAAATCGGTCAAAATTAGTCCTAAACCAGTCAAAATTGGTCAAATTTCGTTCAAAATCAATCAAAATTGCCAGATTTTGTCAAGATCAGTCAAATTTTGGTTATGATTGATTCGACTAATCCGATTAATCCCGACTACGCAGATATACATATAAATTACATATAAAATTTCAATCCGATTAATCTCGATTAATCCTGACTGATCTCGATTAATCTCTAGGCGGTACCCCACCGCCTGACTAGCATTTTTACAACCATGCCAAAACTTGATCCATGTTTTAAGGAATGGGATGGAATGATAATTTGAGTGATTTTCCTAAATTTTCCTCTAAATTACAGAGATAATATATGGATGGGTATAGGAATGTAAATGCTCTCACAGGTCGAAGTACATTTGTATGTATGTTGTTCATGCAACTCTCTACTTTAATTCGATGTGTTTGACACACCAAAAATAGATAATAAGACAACGGGTACCAATTTAGACCAATTCAAACGGGTTGATTTGAGTTGCGTTCGTAAAAAAATGTGAGAAGTCAGTTTAAACTCTATTTTGTATGCATGCACTTTTTGACCATATCATTTTGTCATACTGTAAAACTAAAAGTGTCTTTTTGTAATAATAAAAGGATTAACTGTTATGAAAGTGTTTAATGAGGGTTAACCAAACCCAACCCATTTGAAAAATAAGGTTAAATGGGTAGAGCAAAAACAGGGTCAAAACGGGTCAAAAGTCCCAAAACTCCATTAAAGCTATTATAGTGTAGTCTGCCTTAATAGTAATGATCAGAGTAGTTGGTTTGAAAAAGCAGACAAAATGTTTGTGGGTTAACTAATATCATGATTTGTAGAAAATAGGGTTTATCTGCACATTCACAAAGTTTCATACTTTGCTGAATATGAAAGGTCAAATGTTTTGACCTGAAAAGTCAATGTATCATTTTTCAGATGTATATATAAGTAATTCAAATCATAAACTTGCACAAGAAGTCAAGAAATTGATCTGACCTTAAATTTATTGATAATGAACAATGCAATGTGTCCACTGGTTATCTTGTGATCACCAACAGCAGATTCCAGACTAAAATCTACATCAGGCATTGATGTGAAACCGAACCAGATTTGATCGGACGGTGGAGGTTTAATGTGTACTCTTAGTGTTCCTCGAAGGGTTGTTACCCTAATTGCCAGTGAAAGTGGTACCTTCACAAACAAGAATATAAATCTATCAGAAACAAGACAACGGGTCAAAATGGGTTCAGGTTAAAAAAGGATTTTTTATTTTGGTATGGGTCGGGTCTGGTTGACCCGAAACCACAGTTTTGTCCAATTATTAGACCTTCTTATAAATAATTAATATGTTAATCATGGTTGATGGTTCCCAAAGCAGTATAATTAAAATAATAATCTAAACCTTTGATTATACGATTAATGAGGATGTTTTCATTAAAGACTAGATTTCGAATAAAACCCTTTGACCGGTTCCACTTTTAGCTAAAAATTTCAATTACCCGTTTGAGATAAAACATAACCCGTATCAACACATTTATAATCAAATGGGTCGAAACTGCCACATGGATATAATCATAATCGATAATCATTTAAGTTAAAAACACTGTTCTACAAACCTGAGAGACTTGTTTGGCGACTGAATTTATTACTGATTTCCACTTTGGTAGAGCAGAAGATGTTTGTTCATTGCCCTTAAAACTTTTAGTCTCCTCTGAGAAAATAAATAAATTAGATAACTTTTAGTACGGGTCGGGTCAACACTTAATTTAACAACTTCTTTTTTAATTTCCTAAAAAGGTAACATGTTGAACATGATTACATCCTCTTATTAATTTATGCTAGGGACAAATGATAGCCTGTTCAACTCGTTTCCTTTTTAGATTAATATTAACCAGTGGCGCTAAAATACAACGGAAACTAACCCATTTTCACCCTAAATGATTATCTACAGTATACTTAATTAAACCAACAAAACTTCAAATGGGAATAACTGAACTTACCCAATTTGCGTTTTTCATCATCCTTATGCTCCATGGATTCATTTGTTTCTTCATTATGCTTCATCTGTTCTCCATAATACTCAAAACCTTCTAAAAGATCAGTGGTGACATCATTAACATATTTGGAATCTGGATTCTGAAGCTCTTGAACTTCAAGCCTTGTTTCAATATCTAACACAGCCCCACCATAATATTCAATATCAAGTTCCATTGCAACCACTTCTTGCAGATCCGACGGTATGACCCTCATACCATGAATATATGGTGGAATATTCCCAGGATTTACACCAGTGCAAATTATTTCGCCTACAAAACTGGGAGTCCTTGCAGTGGACAATACTCTCTACATACAAATATAAAATCAATACAGTTATTGCAGCCTTCTAGGTATCAAACAAACAAGAAAAACATTTGATAACACACATAATGCCAATAACTTACATCAGAATATCAGACTTATACTATTATCAGTTTAGGGTGTTTTGGCAAGAACTGATTTATGATCATGGTGTTCTGATTATACAGGGAAAATATTATTTGATATAAAGCTGGTAAGAAATTGTTGTAAAGAAAATGATATTGAGATAAGTTTAAGATCATGTAAATATCAGTTATTTTGAGCATGTGGTTTTTATCAGATCCGTATCTTTATAAGTTGCAATAGTTACTTTTTATCAGAGGTGGCAATTTCGACCCATATCTGGGTAAGCTCGTCAAATTGGGTTACTTATCATTTTAACAGCTTAAATGAGTTAAACTCAAAAAATTGACTATATGAGTAAATGGGTTGAGTTGGTCAAATGGGTCAAATATCACCCAAAATGTGTACAAAATGCATAAATGATAAAACCACCAATATCATATGTTTCAGAATTAGATTATCCCTTGTAATAATGATATGGCTCTTTTAAGCCATACTTGATATGAAAAATTCAAGTCAAGAGAAAAGAAAGTTGTTTGCAAGTCAGCCACCCCGACCCATTACAAAAACAAACTATTTGACCCGTTACCGTTCTGATGTCCCTACAACAGAAAAGCATGAAATACATAGAACCAAACCTCATATTATAGAAAAGATGCTACAAACCTGAATCTGTGCTTGTATTGAATTTCTCAAATCCACATTGTTTTTGGCATCAAAAAACAACCGTGATATCAACAAATTACAACATAAAGTTCCATCATCACTACTCAGTTTATCATTAGATTCTGTATCAGAACCTTGGGACCCCAAACTTCTGCTTCCAGATGGAATTGATCTTGGTACCATTGCTTGAATAATCTTCTCTTCAACAGCTTTCTTTTCAGTTTGAGAAAACTTTGAAGAACCACCAACATAATTTTCACTAATCTTTTTATCTTCTCTGCCAGCTTTAGAAGTTTTCTTTGCAAGTCTTTTCAGAAAATGGCGAACTTTTGACGATGAACTATCTATTTTAATCGATTTCTCTCCAGTTTCTGGATTGAACCCTATAGATGGTTTTAGAAATGAAGGATATTCTGCGTTTAATGACGCAAAATAAGTCTGAAATTCTGCACGTAATTTGTAAAACCATATAAGTTTCTCTTGGTCCTCACAAGAAGCAAGACGTAGGGCTTTACACCATGATTCTTTTTCACAAGATGTCTCAAAATACATGTAGAATAACTTGCTTCCATGATATATCTCTGATGATTTGTTCTCCACTTTCACAGGGTATTTTTTGGCCCTGTACAAAAGTAAGTTTGTGAGGAAAGTTAGTCCTGTTGTTTGAAAATTCAAACTACAACTGCAATATAACAATTTTGAAGAAATTAATGAACGTCTTTGATTGTAGGGAGATGCTGCAATAAAACTGATTTTTGAAGGTAAATGTAACATTACCTTATACCTAACTTTAATCGTTTTGTTGCACACAATAAGGGATTCTTAGATGAAGGAATGATCACTTTCAAAATGGAAATTCAAACACACCCATAAACTTCCATGTGATTGAGATAGTTGGATGAATTAGTATCTTTTTAGGATCCTACTTCTTTGTATTTCTATAGTTCCATGCCCAAGCAATAGTACATTAGCATGACCTCATATAATTAATGAGCAAAAGGCGTACAAACAGCATAGAAATGGTCCTACGTATGCAACTAGAAAACTTGTTCGTGCGTGTGTGTGGTTGGGGGGGGGGTGTCATGTTTGGGTCAAAATGGATAAATATTTATTACAAAAATAGTATTATTATTTTTCAATAAAGTCAGACTTTTTGAAAAAAAAATGTTTTGGTTTATGCTTAAAAATACACGTTGGCCTCGACCCATTTGATCCTTTCCAACCTTTTGATGTGCTCCACACATTTAAGGTGTTTCCTTCAGCTATTCTTTTATATATTACCCGTTAGAGACCATTCAGAATTGCATGGATAGATATCACCACCTGTCCCTTTAGGAAGTAACAATATTCAGGGTAGCAAATATGGTTACAAAATTCAGTAAAGCCAACATTTTTGAAGAAAAATGTTTAAGTTTATGCTTATACATGTTGTGCTACTTTCGACCTATTCGATCCTTTCAAACCGTTTGACGTGTTCGACACATTTGACATGCTTTGTTTAGTTATATTTATATATATCACCCGTTCGAGATTAAGCATAACCAGCATCACCCATTCAAAAGTGCATGGGTCGAAATCACCACATGTTCCTTCAGAAAGTAACAATCATAATACAGAGTTTCTGGCAAAGCAAACATAACCATTTTCTGGAAGATAGATATGCAGCAGAAACAGCTTCCACATTACAGCCTGATAGATTGATATTTGTGAGGGTCCCATCTGCTTCTGTAATAATAAGTGATTTATCTTTGATGCTTGCATACTTCTTGACAGGTGTGACGTCAAAAACCTCAAATTTACGTTTTTGTTGGCGTAAAGCTTTATCAGTGGATAGTGAAGTCTTTGGGATCTTTTCTTTTTCTAAAACCCAAACCCATCCCTAAAAGGAAAAATATAAAACACATTACATTATTAAGAATCACATAAATGGAGGAAGCATGCCAGATTTCAAGAATGTTAACACATTCATGCATTTCATGAAACTGGAAGCACAAGCGCACATTCAACGCGCAAAGGGTGAGCCTCGGGCCTAAGCGCAAAGTGTTTAAAAAGCAAGGGCACATCCAATAGTTGGACTTACTAAGAGGATCATGTATGATGTATTCATGTGTTAATAATCATATAATCACTTCCAAAATGCAATGCCTAACACTAGGAAGACATTTCCTTAATAGACTGTATACCATTTAAAGTTCTAACAATGAGTGGACAATAGATTCATATTACAAAAGTCTACAAACATTTCAAACTCTATTTTCAAGAATCCAATTAACTACTAATATTGCAATTTGAAAACATTCCAAAAATGATACACATTTCAGCAACATTTTACTGATTATATCCATCTCTACAGCTCTACAGATCCTTAACTGATGCTTGTATGAGTGATCAACCAAATCCTACATTCTTATTTCAATGCATAACCAAATTTCTCAAACAACAGCTAACAAAACATCAAATTTCTCAAATATCAACATGAACAAAGGGGGAAAACAGACCTGTTTATTAGGGAATACAAATTGGTGTTCATCTCTCACAAAATTTGCAACCTTAACATCTTCTTTTTCCCCCAATTTTCGAATCAAGAACAACACACCCACAACTTCAACGACAATAACCACCAATGCCCCAACAACGAACCCCACAAACAATGCAACAGCCACCATAACCCTGATGTAAATACGATCAACAATGGTTTATCCGCATAACCCACTTTCAAGAATGCACGATAACATGCATCGAACACCAAATCGACCCAAAATGCCTCATTATCGATCAAGATTTACGTTTCAAGAGGCATAACGAGCAAGATTGAGGCAAATAAGGTGGGATTTCAGGTGGGTTTGTCATGTTTGATCAGGGAATCCAGAGGTAATTTGATCATGGCGATTGGAAACGTTTCAAATTTTGAAGTAACGGGGTGATCGCACATTCAAATAATGAGGACAATAAGGAAAAGATTGTAATAAAATGCTTACATAAACAAAATACATGTTAAAAAACTATAAATTGGCTAAGATTTCTTTATAGACGACGTTTTTTTTGTGCTTGTAAGGTTTCAATCTTTGTCAAAAATTAATAGTTTTAATTCATCTTTTTTTTTACACTAGATAAAACGACATATAATTAACCATGAGTGAATACAGAGCTTCGAGTGACTTTTTTCTTTGCTCTTCGACAGCCCGTCACTCGAAGCTCCTCTGTCGCGCCTGAACATTTCAAGTATAAACCAACGCTAAAATGCGATTGACATTGGCTTTTGTTAATTATCATAGCAAAACACAAAGCCAATGAGAATTGTCTTCTTTTAAACTTGAATGAGATTTTTTTGTCTCAAGGAGTTAAACTTAGTCTTGGAATAAAAAGATGAATTCCAATGTTGTTGCCTGAGATGATTCCTGCTTCCATAAAATGATTGCTTAGAGAGATAATCTGTAATCTTGTTCCATTACATAAACTATTTATTTGGTCAATATTTCTTAACAACATCACAAGAACACCAACCTTCAAAACTTATTTATGATTTGCTATACCAGATAATTTAAGTCCTTTCGGAACATCATGAGAGTATAGGTTCTCGTCAAATTTATCATAAACATAATCTGACTTGTAAAGACTGTCACTGCTAAGATAATCCTTTCGTCTCTAGGTATTAATGCAAGTAAACGATCATTAATATCTTGTAGGTGCTAGTATGGCTCTCTCCTTAAAAAATGTTTTGTTCTTCGAGTTCTGAATGATTTTTGGGTATACAAAATCGACCAAAGAAGAAATTGGATCGTTTGTATCAGTTATTAGAAGATCTTGAGGTATGTCTATAACTGATTCAAAGTCATTACAATCGCCAATCTTTCCTTCACCCAAGTCTAAAAGCCAATTTGAAAACCGTCTTGTCTGTTCAATCTTGCATGCATCCCCTCCTATAGTTAACCTCAT
This sequence comes from Flaveria ramosissima, assembly GCA_025215565.1. Taxonomy (NCBI): domain Eukaryota; kingdom Viridiplantae; phylum Streptophyta; class Magnoliopsida; order Asterales; family Asteraceae; genus Flaveria; species Flaveria ramosissima. The sequence continues at coordinate 16,529,207 of CM046035.1, forward strand.
GTTTTTTGTTGTCCAAATACCTTTCATTTTGACCAAATATACGATGAACTTAAAAATGCATTAATGATATCGTGTCGTGTTCTATTTGGTATAACCGGTAGAATTTGTCTAAAGTCGCCTCCAAATACAACAACTTTCCCCCCAAATAGCACGTAATTTTTTTGTTCAAATTAGGGTTAAGTATGTCATTCATAGTCCTGTTTAACGCCTCAAATGCGCGTTTATGTATCACCGATGCTTCATCCCAAATTATCAAATTTGACTGTTGTAAAACTTGCGCCACATCACTACCTAGCTTGATATAACAGAGAGAATCTTCAGTCAAATTTAAAGGTATTAAAATTCTTAAATGGGTGGTGCGTCTATTAGTCAAGAGCAAAGATGTGATTCCACTTGAAGCAACTTTTAAAACAATTTTACCCTTACATCTTATTGCTACAGATAAGGTCTTACAAAGAAAAGTCTTTCCGGTTCCACCGTATCCATATACGAAAAATACACCACCTTTAGGTGCTCAACGACTTTCATTATTTCATCAAACGCACCTCGTTGTTCAGTGGTTAATGATAACAAAAGGTTGTGGTATTCGTCCTGTAAAGTAATTGTGTCGTACAAAAGCTCTTCGGTGATGAGACGATTGTTTGAAGACAATAAGGAATCACCATCAAAATAAGGCATAGTTGGAATCTCCTAAGTGTAGAACCATCGATGAACAACATCTTCTGTGTTGCCTTTTTGCATAAACATGCAGTTTAAAATGACATTGCCTCTGTGTCGCCTTTATGCATTATATAGACATTTATACATGGTAGTTTGTTGCTCTAAAATGAGACCACCTTTTATACATTATTATATTTTAAAACATTGTATTAAATAGAAAAATATATATTACATTAGATGAAAAGTGAATGAGTAACTGGTTACTTTAAATTTTCTTATTTCCCATCATGTATTAGATAGGTTTTCAAGATACTTGTATAATAAATGAAGTTATTAAAGTAAATTATTTAAATTATATCTGGATACTTTAGAAGACATCTTTGTTTGTAAAGAATGTCATCAAATAAGTATTTCTAAGAACTTTTTCATACAAAATTAGGCCTCGATAGTGTATCAGACATTAGCTTGGTAACAAATAAAACCTTTTAAAAATGTCCAGATCCTGAATGGCTTGCTTCTTGAATTACTTCAATGTATTCAGAGTCATCATCTAACAAACCAAGTTGATAACATGCATTTCTAAAAGTTTGACATTTCTTTCCGTTAATGGTCTATATATCTTCAAAATATCTAGGACCTCTGACCTTTTTTTAAAAAAATCCTTAATTAACAAACTTCTCCAAGGGAAGGTGAGACTGAATGAATTTGGCCAATAGCAAAACCTTTTTTCCTTGATTGCCAAATTTTTGGTTTAGCCTTCCACACAAATTTTGTAGGAAACTTAACATACATTAGCTTTCGAGCTTCAGCATCCGTAGCATTACATTTCATCCAAGATAAAAACATTGATGAAGCAATAGATTCCTTCAAAAGAACATTTTCAACATCATCATCAGCTCCAAATTTTACTTGTTGTTGGTCTGGAAGATGAAACGGGAGTCTTATAACGACAGGGTATCTATAATGAACATCATATCCAAATATATGTCGTGTTGCTTCACTTGTAGATATATATATATATGCGGTCATAATACTCTTGAATGTGACAACCCTAAAGTCAACATTAAGAAAAACTAACATTTTAAGAATTACTATAAATGGATAGTATATACTTATATATCTTATTAGAAATTGTTGAAGGTGATTTTATGTGATTAACCTTATATGAATTTTTCATGTTTTATTGAATATGCATGGTGGTACGTGAACATGCATGCATAAATGTTTGCGTGTGCATGTATGCAAGACTTGTGAACCTTGTGATTATTGAACCATAAGTATGTGAGTTATCAAATCATAGGATTATGTGATTAGTTACTTGAATGATAGATATTTTTATCTATATGTAATGAATTAAGATGTAAAACTTAATCAAACACTACTAAACAAGTTCAAAACCTAGAAACATTATGTCAAAAATCAAAACCAAACTAATCCTAAAAACTTAAACACTAACTAAAGCACCCGCTTAACACTAGTATCGGTTTATTAAGACACTAATTAACCTAGATTATTAACTAATCATCTAAACTAAACTAAACATAACCACTAAGAGGTTCATTAGTACCATAACTCGACACCTAGCAAGACCAAACACTAATCACTCTTTAAACCACGCCACCTAGCACCTATATGGCCACCTAATGAATCTAAAACCACCAACTCATCAAGCCTAGCCTAGAGTTAATGATGACTTCTCCACATTCCTTGAACCTATCGGCTAATGAAACCTCTACAACCACAAACCACCACAACCGCAAACCACCACAACTGCCACTATCACCTCCCTCGATCTCTCTTGGCTCCCTCCCTTGCTCTCGGTCCTCAAACCACTCAACCAACATCAACAATCTCTTGCTCCAACACCAACCGATCCCCATCATCAAAAGCATCATATCCTTAACATCAAATCTTCTCCAACTAGTTTGTGATCAATCCTCCAAGCTCAAGAACCACCACACCAAGTGGGTCATCAAGGATCTAAGCAAGCAACTCCCTAAGTCTTTCTTCTACCCCAAACAAGGTTTGATTCTCAAAGTCTATAACTAACAATTTTAAGAAGTATATATGTGTTTAATAACACATATAACCAACTCTTTAAGTTAATCACCAAGTTTATTTACAAAACCTCATGAACACTTGATTTATATTAAAAATCAGTAAGAAAGGGTCCAAAAACAGAAAATTTAAGAATTTTATAAAAACCAAGGATTTAAACAAAAATAAAAGATTTAAAGGGTTGAAACATGTGTTATTCATGATAAACTAGATTAAATACTTAGATGACTGTGATTGTGGGAATAAAATTTAAAAATTTATTAGAAAATATTGGAACTAATAATCTGGAAATTATGGGATAATTATACATAATATATTAATTTATATGATTAATTCAAGGAAATAGAAAAAAATTACCAAACAGAAGATTTGGACTCAATAAAAATATGGAAAATTTATATGATGACTTTTATATTTTATTGGAATTGCAGAATAAATTTTGAGAATTAATTCATAATTATGACAAAGTTTCATAATTTAGAATAATTAATGAGAAGAAACTCGAAAGTAATAGCCAAATAGTAGGTTAAATCATGAAAATTTTACATAAATTATTATATATAGAATGGGATGGTTTGTATAAATTGCAGAAGTTTTAGAGATAGGTAACTATTTATTTCAATTATTATGAAACTTGTAAAAATTCTAGTAAATCACCTGTAATGAGATACTGATTGAAATTTTTATGGGATAGATAATTTAGATTTTGGAAAATTACTGATTTTAAAATTTAATAGTTTTTGGATAACAGTAGCTACCGTTTAGGAATTTTGACTTAATTAATGATATAAATGCTGAAAATTTGAAATAAGATTTATTTCTAACAAATAATTATTTTATAAAAGAATATTTGACTTGTTGCTGGAAATAAGGTGAGTAATATACCCCTTTTTTATCATAAATTTTTGGGAGAAAAAGCATACTATTTGTTATTGAAATTGATGCAAAATTTGAAATTTTTGATATGTTACTGTCATATTGACACAACCATTAATTCAGATGAAAAACCGTCAAATAATATAGGTAGCGCTACTTCAGATATGTCAACCTGCATCTCCCGGATGAAAATTTGTGATGTTATATTATTTGATTTTGTGATTTGTATGTGACAGTTATGAATCACTTGATATGTAAGTAGGTTTGGTTATGAGTTTGATTGTGTTGCATCAATTAAAATGAATTACGATATTGAATAAACCTATATTCTTACCAACTTTATTTTGACTATTTTGAGTATGCTTTTTAAGATTGACATCATGTTCTATAACTTAGTTTATGCGTTCACCTATATAATGGATGGTATGAGTACGTAGGGAAGCTGTGTGTTTGGATAACTTTGGATTTGGTGGATCTCAGCATGCACGTGGACGTTCCATTACTAGCTGGGAGATAATATAAAGTGATATGATATCTCTTTTGATTTAGCATTACTAAATGTAAAAGTCTAATATATGGACAAATTTTGTATGAATATTGTAATCCTAAATATATGATTAATGGAAGTTTTATGTTTGTATTATTGTTGGGATTGTCTGTTTTTATAATCAGTGTGTTTTGAACCGAAAAGTCACACCCAAACATTTCACGCTTCCGTCAGGATGTGATATTGAATCTCATCGGTAATTTGTACTTGAGATTCACCCAGTTGGAAACATTATATTGTATAAAGGGATCTTGCGTTAAGAGTTTCAAATCTGGAAACGGAGGAATGCTAATAGATTTTCTTTTCAAATTGTGAGATGAAGAAGCAACATCCGTTACTAAAATGTTTTTGTTCCACTGATCAGAAGAGTGTATTTGTGGTCGAATTGTAGGAAGGGTTCTTATATCAGTCTTAAGAAATCTCTCAGGAAAAAAATAATTGGTAATATTTAAGATGTTGTAAGTAATGGTTAAAGTGAGAATCCTGAACAACGGAGTTCTCTCAAGTTTATTATAATATATAACATGTACATGCTTATTTTGGGTCCTTGAACTTTTAGGTGTACCGATGTTTCTTTGTTGGAGAAGTTGTGTTTATGTTTTTTTTGATAATCTTCACATATTGAGGGAGAATCCTGAACTCCTGCAATTATATAAAGAGATATGTTAAAATGATAACAACAAAATTTTATATTACATTACTATATAGTAGATATAAAATCAAAAGTTGAAGATATGGTATGAAAATAATAATTATATTAGAAGTAAAACTTACAACTATTTTCGTATGATTGTTTCTACATTTCTTAACATCAAGATGCCATTTTCTCAAAAGTCTTTTGTTTTTTGCATCCATGTAAATCATGTTGACGTTTGAGGCTATATGGACAGAAATAATCTTACATAAGTTTATTATTGAAGTATTAATAAAAGAAGTACATAAAATAATATATAAATTTTACCATTTGTAGTGTTTGACATAGAGGTGGGCATAAAAACCGGTTCGAAAACCGGTTCGGGAAAAAAAACCGAAACCGGTTTGGGGCCCAAACCGGTTTGGCCCAAACCGGTTTCAAACCGGCCCAACCCGACGGTTTAGGTTCGGTTTGTAGGTTTCCTCTTTCAAACCGGTTTCTAACCCGGTTCGGTTCCAAACCGGTTTTCAAACCGGTCACAAACCGGTTTTCAAACCGGTTACAAACCGGTTCCCAAACCGATTTTCAAACTGGTTTCAAACCGGTTTCAAACCGGTTCCCAAACCGGTTTTCAAACAATTATTTAAAATTTTATGTCTAATTGTTTCTATGTTTTATATATTATATATTTCACTTTGATTTTAAATTATGTACTTAATTTGAAATTATGTACTTTGTTTTTAAAAACAATTATGTAATGTTCCTAATTTTATATGTTTTAATTTTTACAAATAAAAATACGTAAGTGCATCTTATAGGTTTATTTAATTTATACAATTAATATGTAACATTCATCTTATAAGTTGATTTAATTTTTACAATTAATTGTTTATTTAATTTATAACACTTTAAAAAAAAACTAACCGGTTTGGGCCCAAACCGGTTTTCAAACCGGCCCAAACCGGTTCTCAAACCGGCCCAAAACGGTTCTCAAACCGACCCAAACCGGTTCTCAAACCGACCCAAACCGGTTTTATAGGTTTGGGTTTTTCTAAGTCCAAACCGGTTTAGAACCCGAACCGGTTTGAGCCCAAACCGGTTTTGACCGCCGTTGACCAAACCGGTTCCGGTTTGGAACCCAAACCGGTTTTAAAAAAAAACCCGGTTTGTACACCTCTAGTTTGACAGTGGAAAAGTTGACGAAGTATCTACAATATAAAAAAAATAATAAAATCATTTATATAGTAAGATTATTATAAATTATGTAACATGAATCTTACATGGAGAAAGTTATGTATGAGAAGATAATTGCTTGACTGAAGAAGGATGAAACAATGACGATGTTGAAATTTTATTGGATTTCTTAAAATCTAAGTAATGTTTTTAATAGAACGTCGAAGCTTACCAACATGGTTGAAATTATCTGTTATTTTTATTGCAATTATGCAATAAGATTATACGTTTAACGTTGGTTAACACTATTTAATACATATTTTTATACGTATTTACTTAAGTTAATAGTTTTTTTAAAAATAGGGATTTATATAGTATAAGATAGGTTCATATGATATGGGGAGGGTTCAAATGAGAACTCATTTTTTTGTGATAACTCTAGGAATCAATATGAGCCACTCATTTTTTATCACATGCAAATCACATGTTATTTCTCCACTTTTTTTTAAACGCTCATAACTTTTTTTTCACGACATTATTTTTCAAAAAAATTTTACTATAAAATTTAGTATTTTTTTATCTTTTCAACGCCTACCATATTGATATACTTTTTTTTAAAAAAAATCGTTCATCCGTTGTTTACACATGTGTAAATCTGGGTATACACATGTGTAATACTGGATTTACACATGTGTAAATCCGGTATTACACATATGTAAATAGAATTTCGTAAAAAAAACGAGAATTTTTTTTATTTTTTATACTTTTTTTTAAATTTTTTTTTATGAAAGATGGAAACTAGGGAAACATTTTTGTGTTTTTATTTTTTCTATTTTTATGTTATTTTTTACTTTATAATTTTTTTATTATGTGTTTGTTAATTACCAATTTGCCATTGCAAACTAGTGGTTGAGATTGGTTCTAGAGTTTTCACAAAAAAAGTGAGTTCTTATTTGAACCCTCCCACATATGATATAAACATTATGTATACATATTTAGGTAGAATATTTATGAAAGCAAAAGAAAATATAAATTTTTTATATAGCATATGTATAAACAATAAGCGTGTAATTATGGATGTTTTTTTGTATAATTAAATTATTATCTAATATTGTTGTTAATTAAGTATTAATGTTGTTGAAATAAAAAGGTAACCATAATACTATAACCTTCATTTATTTAAAGTTAGTAAAGCCTAAAATATCGTATTATTATAATCAGCATACATTGAAAATTCTTATGTGATATTTGATTAAAAACATACATAATGGATTAATGGTAACATCTAACCGTAATTAAGAAAGCACACAAATAAATGATAAAAACTAAATATTGAAAATCCATAAACAAACATCCATAAAAGTAAACCCAATTGTTATTAGATATACGCAAAATCAAAATGAAAGTATGTATACATATTTAAGTAGAATATTTATGAAAGTAAAAAAAAAAAACCTGTAACTTTTTTATAAAGCGTATGTATAAACAATAAGCGTGCAATTATGGATGTTTTTTTTTTGTATATATAAAGTATTATCAAATATTGTTGTCAATTAAGTATTAATTTTGTTGAAATAAAAAGGTAACCGTAATACTATAACCTTCATTCATTTAGACTTAGTAGAGCTTTAACAGTATATATTTAAATTTCTTAGTGATCTTTGATTAAAACCATACATAATGGTAATATTTAATGGTAAAGAGGAAAACACACAAATAAATGATAAAAACTAAATATTGAAAATCCATAAAAATAAACCCAGTTGTTATTAGACATACGCGAAACCAAAATGAAAGTATGTATACAAATTTAAGTGTAATATTTATAAAAGTAAAAAAAGAAAAACTATAATTTTTTTTATAAAGCGTATGTATAAACAATAAGCATGCAATTATGGATGTTTTTTTGTACAAATAAATAATTATCTAATATTGTTGTTAATTAAGTAATAATTTTGTTGAAATAAAAAGTAACCGTAATACTATAACCTTCATTCATTTAAAGTTAGTAGAGCTTAAATATCGTATCATTATAATCAGTATATATTTAAAATTCTTATGTGATATTTGATTAAAAACATACATAATGGTAATATTTAATCGTAAAGAGGAAAACACACAAATAAATGATAAAAACTAAATATTGAATATCCACAAACAAACATCCATAAAAGTAAACCCAATTGTTATTATACACTAGGTTAGTATCCCGTGTATCACACGAGTTGAATAAATAAAATATCAAATAATTAGTAACGAAAAATTATTAATTATAAAATCATATTTTGAGATGAGAGATTATATAAGTAATAAAACAATGATATAATTTCCTTAAAACTTTTGTATTTTAGTTTTTTTATTTAAAAATAAAAACATTTTGTTCTAAATCAAATCGTTTTAAGAAAATGTCATTTTATAAAAAAATTCTTATTATAACTCCAAATTTTAATTATTATGGTTCATAAAAATTGTATTTTCTAAAAACACTGCTTTTAAAATATTTTGTATTTTTAAAAATGTTTGATATTTTAGGAAAATTACTTATGTTATACAAAAAAATTGTTTCTTCAGATTTGCAATTATAGAAAGACCCCCTTCTTAATTTATTAAAAAACTATTTTAATCTAAAAAACTAAATAACATAATCGGTAGTAAATATTTAATAGGAGAGAGAAACGAGAAAAATAAGTTTAGGATGTTTAAAATTATGACAAGTGGCAAATCAAAATCTTTTTTTATTATAATACATAAATACGCAAAATCAAAATGAAGAAACACTGAAAAGTTTAAATAAAAGCTCAATCATGATAGCGGAATAATTATTAGATCATTTTTCGATTTTGGGAGTCAAAATGTTATTAGTTTAATGACTTTCATCTTCATCCACATTATAAACTTTCGTTAGTGTGTGCTTCAACTCAATTCTTTCATTCATAGTCTAATAAGGAGATTTAGATTCAAACGAACGTTTCCCCTTTTTATTTTCAACAATGGACAAATGAGTGTTGTTATCGACTATGTAAGAAATAGGTTCCTAAATTAAGAGAGTAAAAATTTCTATTAGATGAAGTTGGAGGTAATTAAATTATGATTAATAATATGTATATAAAGAATCGAAATAGTAGCAGGAGGTGATTAACGTTTTTTGTGAATGTTGATTGTTTTGAGTTAAACTTGTGTCATGATTTTCAATTGCGTGTTGGTAGTTTTAAAATAAGGAAAACTTCACAGAATAGTAAACAAATTTTAACAGCGTTCTAATTAGGTCACTCATATTTTTATTTGTTATAAATCAGATCACTAAAGTTTTAAGAGTGTTCCAATTGAGTCACTAGTACTTTTATTTGTTCCTATTAGGTCATTAAAGTTTTAAGAGTGTTATAATCAGATCACTCATATTTTTTAATTGTTTTAAATAATTTATAATTTTTTTAAAATAATTTAGTTTTTATAAACATTGTTAATTTTTTTAAAACTTCAAATTTTTTAATTTTTTGCAACTTATGAATGACCTAATTAGAACAATCCTGAAACTTTAGTGATCTGATTGAGACAACAATTTTATAAGTGACCTGATTGGAACAAAAAACTTTATGAGTGACCTAATTAGAACAATTCTAAAACTTGATTATTATTTTATAAAGTTACCCCTTTAAAATACAATTTCAAGAACAATTATGTAAATAAATTAATAAAGATGACTATTATATAATGCGGAATTTAGTAAACATAATGAAAATTAAAATTATATACCTCATCTTGAAATAATTTCTTTTCTAACTCTTCAATAATAAAAAAAAGTCTTTAGATAGCTTTGAAACACCATATACTTGATAATTATTTTCAAGATTATATTTCTTAATGTCAATCTTGAAAGCATGTTTCTTGTCCACCAAATCATAAAATTCATCTAGAAGCACCCTTGAATAACCACCCTGAAATAAAAAAAAAAACTCATAACCAACAATTAGCAATATATAAAAGGCGCTAACTATGTATTCATGTTTAATTCATATATACATCCAAATACTTCTCCACAAACGTTACACTTCATGATAAAGAAACGTAAGGGACAGAATCCTAGATGAATCTTGAACAAAAATACCTAAGCTTCAACCTGAGTATGTTAAATTTTATAATTTATGAAACATTATAAATTTTCGTAATACCATTCAACATGTTTTTCCACATAAGTAACCGTAACAAGTATTATCTCCGATTTAGGCTAAATAATTTTCTTTTGTCAATTAGTAGTGTACTAAAAATGATTTATCAAAAACAAACTGCTAAATTTATACCTCTTCCACCTCAATGACCTCGATACTTATTTTGAACTCTTAGAGGCTGTTTGTTTTTGGACTGACCCGGCTGACCGGCTGACTCGGTCAGCGGATCAGTCCGTTTGATTTCGGCTTCGGGCCCAGTTGACCGGGTCTCCATTGCTGACCCAAACCTTGAAAAAAAAGTTGCTGACCGGCTGACTCTCGCCCCCTCGCGACCCGCAGTCCGCCGCCCCCTCGTGACCCGCAGGCACGACCGTCGCCTTTGGTCTCGTGATCCGTAGGCACTGCCTTCGGCACCGCCTTTGTGTACGGTGGATTGCGGTGGTGGTCGGAATATGTACGGTGATAGTGGTGGTTGTGGTGGTGGTGTGGTGGTTCCGACCGGTGGTGTGACTCCGGTGAGTTTTGTTACTTAAATACTGAATCGATTTGGTTCTAGTTAGATACTGAATCAAACAACCAAGTTTTAGTCAGATGCATACCCAGTCAGAACTTCTAACGATGTCAGCTTCTGACTCAGTCAGATCTTACTGAGTTAGTGTAATTAAACATTCTCTTAAAGAGTATAACAAAGAGGATCTTGAACGGCATGAAGCAGATGAAACATTATTTTCACAAAGGCCAAACAATCTGAAAGAGAGAAATAAAATTGTTAGTATTGTGTATGTACGAAACACTATTATGGAAAAAAATTAAGTTTAACTCGCAAACTGATCGTTAAAAGAATTAATTTCATTCATATAACTGTTAATGAAAACCTAATAATTATCTTAAGTAGTATAACTCACAAAATCAAGTATAACTTCCAAACATAAATAATTATCTCATAATTTAAAAACTAACATTTTATTAAATTCATAAAAATAAAATTACATAACAATAAAATTTAATTAAAATAAATATTAAAAAAACAACTTTTTAATTAGTGAAAATCATAACAGTTAAAAAAACAAACCAATTTGAAATCATTTAGATAAAAATAATTTGGGCCAAAATTCATTTCTAAATATAGTTTGCAAAATCATTTCTAAATCACTCTCCCGCACTTACTAAGTTATTAGGTTATAATATCACTAGCTTTAGTAAACCCATGTGTTACACGGGTTGAATAAATAAAATATTAATATAATAAAAATTTTAATAATTATAAAATAATAATCTATTTATGAAAAATAACTAAAAGTAATAAAACAGTGACATCAATTTTTAAAAAAAAATTTTTTTTTCAAAAAAATAAATATTTTGTTCTAAAAAAACCGTATAAAAATGTAATTTTTAAAAATTTCCTTATCATGACTTCCAAATTCAATTATTCTTGGTTTTAAAAAATTGACTTTTTAAAAATACTAATTTTAAAATATTTTGTATTTTTAAAAAAGTTGAGTTTTAGAAAAATGTATTATTTTATAAAAATTTATTTATTTAGAATAACATTAATAAAAAAGATCTCTTTCTTATTTTATTAAATCTAAAAAAATCTTACAAGTAATTAAGTTAATTATTTAATAGGAGAGAGAGACAGAAAAATTTTGATGAGGATGATTGTGGTGTTGCCACATGTCATCTTAAGATACTCTTTTATTAGAGTAGAAAAATGTATTACACGACCGAACAATAAAAATCATAAAATTAACAAAAATATAGTTTGTTAAAACATTGTGGTGTTTTGAATAGGCAATTTCATGGTGTTCAAAAACACCATAAAAACACTAATACGGAAACAAGTATTTGTAATGGTCAAATCCGTAGCAAATCCGTATGAAATAGGGTGTTTGCTACGGATTTGCTACAGATTTGGTTTGTAGCTTATATTTTGGTAACTAATTTGCTTTGCTATGAATTTTTGCTACGGACTCACATTTGCTATGGTTTTAGCTACAAAAATAGTCGTCGTTAATTTAGCTATGTACGCGGGCAAAATCGAGTCAGGCCCGTCTTTGAGCATGGGCCGGGTGGGCCTAAGCTGAAGACCAAAGTTGTAAGGTGGCCTGCAAGTTTTTTTGTAAAAAATACAGATAACGTATATTAAAAAAAAAATCTATATTTTGTTTTAGTTTGGTCCAAACTGTTTTTTAAATTGAAGTTATAACCAATTTAAATAGCTCTCGGAATCTCTAAATATTAAACCCAAACATATAGAAAACTGACCCACTCAATTTTAAAAGGGTAAAATGGCCCAAATTTTATATTCACATTTAATATATGTGATTAGTGAGTTATATTATATGACGAGTAGGGTTCAAACTTTTATCTCGTCAAGGGCACAAATCGTGTTTTATCGTGTTTAACAGGTTACAGATCGACACAATTAGCACAAGTATCAAACATGAAAACGACTCCTTTAATACTTAGATTTGGTGGTTTAAGTGTGACAGTTATATGTTTTAAGTATCAAGAAGAAGAAATGACAAATCCAAAACTTCTAATTTTAATTATTTTTTGAAAAAAAATGCATAGTGCATTTTTTTACTAAACAGGTCTTATCGTGTCTAAACATGTACCCATTTTGCCAGCGGCTGAATCCGGTATACCAGTTGAACCGCTATACCAGTACCGTCCCAAGTTAGTTTTTTGTTTGGATTTTTACTTTTTATGGATTTATCTCCATGTTTACTCCGTTTTTACCTAGCGACTTTCAATTTTCCATCTCCATCTATCAAATTCAAAACCTATTGTATTTTATCTTTTTAAGTTGTTTTAATTTATTAATTTTTATCAAACTTTCTTCTGTCATTACGTAAATGCTTTTGATTAAAAAATTACTTCGTAAAAAACCAAATTAGCATATAGAAACTTCACCGAAGAATATTAGGGTGTTCAAAAATAAATGCTTTTCGGATATTTTATAAAAACTTCGGATATCCGAAATATTTTTTAATAAAAAATATTAATATTTTTATAAAAATTATTAAATAATACATATTTTGTTAGAATTCGGATATCCGAATCCTAAATTTCGGATACGGATTCGATAGTGAAATCCACTATCCACTACCGAAGATAATCCAATCGAGTTATACAAATTGCCGCTATCGACCCTCGGTTATTGGACCACCCTTCAATTATAAATCAACATCTCAAATTTTTATAAGGATCGTATATCACTATACGCGTTCTATAGGTGAGTTGTATAGTCCTATATGAAGCGCATAACTCTTCCGACAGCCCCTTGATTTTTCATCGTAGTCAGTTTCGAAATTTGTTATACGTGTCGCATATCCCTATATGTGCCGTATAGGTTTATATGGGACATATAACTCTCTGACAGTTCCCCTGAATTTTCTCGTTTTTAGTTTATTCGATCCTATAAGTCGCGTATAGTGCTATACGAAACGTAATATTATAATGAAGCTGTATTTATCTTAGGAAGCTTTAGCATTCAATGTTTCTTGATAATTTATCTTACGAAACGTAATTTTGTTTCTTGATAAATCGCGTATAGTGCTGTACGATCGTATATCAGTTTTGTTTTAATGTTTAAATGCATTTAATATAAAGCTTATTGAGAAGTCCGTAAGGCTAACCTACTCTGCAATGAGCAATCCTTTCACAAATCACAACCGGTGTGCAAGCTGGATTTTTATTATTAAACAAATGTAAAAAAATGATCTTTTTAATGCCTATTTCTTAATATATATTTTTTAAACAAATATAAAAATTAAACCAATAACATTTAGGTTTAAAATGTTACGAAGTTATAAAATAAAATAAAACGTATCAAATCACAATGACATTTAGAACTAAAATTCATATTAAACTTTATGCAATTAATTTAGTATAAATTAAATTCTATTATAAAAATTATATTACCTGATTAATCTGTAACATCATCACTAACAATATGTTGTTTTTCAAACCAAAAAAACGGAAAAAATGTATCAAATGGATGGATATGACAAAATTATTTCAAAGGGAATCCCATTAATCCCATTGTATTTACATTTGCAACATTTTAATGTTTGCTCGAAATGGCTCGGCATAGAAATGAGCCGAGCCGCTCGACTCGGCTTGAAGCATGGGTGGGGATGAGGGTTTGGTTGTTGTTTTATTTATTTATTTTTATATATGTTAATGTATAAGTGATGTTGGATTTGTTAATATAATTTGATAGTTTCTTGATTTTTTTAAGGTTTTTGTTTTATGGTCATGTTTGGGATTGCTATTTTAGTTGAAATTACTTTTGATAAAAAATAATTTATTAATTAATTTTTTTCGAAAGGAGTTTTTGAAAAAAATGTTTAGATTAGTTTATAAATTAAAAAGTTAATAAATTGTTTTGTAAAATATATTTGGTTTAGCTTAGTATGTTAATGACAAAAATACATAATTTTAAAAGTCAATATGTTGTTTTCTAAAAAGTGTTTGGGATGGTTTATTTATACTATTATATATTGTTTTCCTCTCTTGCAAATTGAAAAAAAATTATGAAATATATAAAATAAGTCACGAATTATTATGTGCCATGTTTTTGTCGATGTGTGACATGGCCTTTCTATTATGAAAGTCACGAATTATTATTATCCATTGAATAGCTATTCCACATAACCTTTTGTATTCTATATCCACATCCATCAAATTTTCTTCATAACTATCATATGAATAAAAGTCGTTAGTATCCATCACTATCATCAAATTTTCTTCATCACTATCATATGAATAAAAGATGTAAACAATTATATAAAAAGTAGAAATAACACATAATTATATCAAACAACACAATTTTAAAAAAAAAATAGAATAACACATATTATCAAATGATTACACATAATGTTAAACGACAAATCATTCTTCCATAAGTAACTAAAGGAGCTCCATCTTTGCTTCATGAGTCGTTGGATACATAAACACTTCACGATTTGGTTTTTCATTAAAGTACGCAATGCACATGAATCATCTTTGAAACTTTTTTTGAAACCGGGAAAAGTGATGATAATGTCGATGGAAAAAGCAATTGTTGGGGAGGCATTATTTGGTGGAAAAGTTTGGGTGCTTTTTGTTGATAAGCAGGTTTTCTTCAAAATACGAAATTTTGCTCTTGATTGAATGTTTGTTGGCAACATCCTTAGACTTTTTCCTTTTACTCGAACTACTTTCAACGTAAGTAGAAAACAAAGGGTCATCATCACCTAAATAGACACCAATTAGGTTGGTATTGTTTTAAAGTTATAACAGATTCAAAGCTTGATCTCCTACGGCAACCGAATACCGAAACAAAAGAGCATAATGCGTCTCGAAGATGTCTAAATTTGCACCCATAGCAAAGTCTTTATTTTCCTACAACATATACATATTAATTAATGGATCTCACGATGTAACCATAACTAAGATTGATTAAAAGTAAAAGTAAAACTTACCTTTATTTTCTCCTCCCACCACTCAAGCGATGCATCGATTAAGCTGCTCGTCCCACCGATCCTATTTTCAAACTTCACTAATCAGTTATAAAGCTTCTATTCTTTTTTCATGTTGTCCCACTAACCGGTTACTTTTTAACCTTATCTCAAAAATTATTTTTAAAATTCCTTTTAAGTTTCCCAAACAATATTTTAACTTGTTAATAAGTCAAAACTAAAGGAAAAAAATAAACAATCCAAACACCTACTATATTTATGTATTGATTGAAATGGTTAAGTTTTAATAGGTTGTCCCATTATTTACTTTTGTTTGACTTTTAATCATAATTATCTTGAGTCATAGATACATGATTCACATGTTTCCACATATGTTAAGAGTCCTTTGCCCGATATGATTGAATTTAAATACTACTAGAAACTACTATGAAACTCAAAAGAACACCATTTAATCAAAAAAAAAATTCATAAAAACATGAATTTTATTTAAAGGATGTTAAAAGATGATTTTTAGATTATTAACACAGAAAGTTAAAGGTTTTAACTTTTAAGTTTTATACCTTCACGTGAGCGGATGGTATCAGCTTTTCCATTTTGTCGATATTATTATGAAGGTAATCTAATCCACGTGTTCAATGTATTGCCATCTTTGGGAAATTGTTCCATATTTGAAATGCATAAGTTGGTGATGATGAAGATCTCCCCTTCCCTGTCCACCATTGGTTCTTCATCTATATCTTTGAATGTATAATAATATCTGGATTGAATTTCATTGAGAATAACAAAATATGAGCTTACATATATCGGTTTATAAAACTTCGAATTGGTCAAATATATAAACTCTCAAATTAACTAGTTGGTTTGGTTTATTTCAAACAAACATAATTTAAGTAAACCTTGTCATTAACATCTATTATAATTCAAGTTTCCCAACTATATACCTAAACTGATCCCTCTTTGAACTACTTAAACAAAGCCAAAACTAGAATTAGTTAAATATATAAACTGGAAATCAACTTCATTAACCTAAACTTACGCACAAAGTGTAGGGTCAGACTACTTAAAAACGAAAAGAAACAAGATTTAGATGTGGAATGTAAGAACAAAAAGAAATTACCTTCTAGATGATGAGAAGAAGAAGCAGCAACTACTTAAAAACGATGGTTTTGCAAGGGTTTCTTGATGGTTTTATACAGAAAAGATGATAATAATATAAATAAAAAAAGATAATGACATTAAGATGGTGGTTGATGTTTTCTTTTAAGTTCGAATAGTCAATCTTGTTTAATGGTGCAGAGATACTGCAGCACGTAAAGGAGTTCTGAAAGGTGCAGCTACAAGCTTCATGACAAGTTTTTAGCTCTGAGATGGATAGTGTTTATGTCTATCCGGTCGGTTCGGGTCATCCTTTTCTTTTTGGGTCCAAGACTTGTACCGTAAACATGTTGAAATAGTAATGGAGTTGCGGTTGCAAACAAATCGAATGAACACGGATGTGGTTTTGTTTGTGTTCGTTTGTTAAGAAAATAACTTGTTTATAACTGTTCACGAACACTTACCGAACGTGATTTTTTATTCGTGTTCGTACATTGACGAAATGAATATGTTCATGAACTGTTCATGAGTATAAACAAACATGAAAGAATACAAATGAACACATACAAATATTCATGAACATCTATGAACACAAACAAAATTTCCTGAGAGAAGCAAATACAAACTATCATATATTGATTTTATAATTAAAATGATACACATTATATAATATCCATCAAATATAAATAATTACCTAACATAATTATCACAAAAATAACCTTTAAATGAATAATCACAAACAAACGTTAACGAACACATTATCGAATGTTCACGAACATAAATGAACGAGCGCACCCTTTTTTCATTTTCATTATTTAACTAAACGGACAGAGTTTTCTTGTTCGTGTTCATTCATTTATTAAACGAACGAACGTCCCGCCAAATTGTTCGCTGAACGTTCGATTCGTTTACAACTCTAAATGAAGTATCACCTATATATAAATATTCAGTTCAGTTTCGATCTTTCCTCAGGTTGGGTTTTTTTAGAATTAATTTATTGATGAATAAATATTTTAGTTTTTATATACATTTAATTAATAATTTTTTTACTAATAAGGTATTGGTGGATAAAATATTTATCAAAATGGATGATTGGAAAAAATATTTATCAAAATAAATTAACTCTTTTTTTTGAATTTAAATAATACTAATTATCAAGTTTTCTAGACATCATGCTATTATACATTTTGTTTTATGTAAATTTTGTGTGTATCTTTGTTGTACACTAAACTTTAACATGTTAGTGGTGATGTTTTGTTGTCATATTGTTAACCCTAATACTCTAACTTATAAAAATCATCTTTTTAGTTTTCTTAACTTTACATAAATGCCACTAAAGATATAACTTTTCTAATAAATATATACATTATTGTTGTTGTTGTTGTTGTTGCTGTTGTTGCTGTTGTTGTTGCTGCTGCTGCTGTCGTCGTCGTCGCCGCCGTCGTCGCCATCGTCGCCGCCGTCGCCGCTGCCGCCGCCGCCGTCGCCGTCGCCGCTGCCGCCGCCGCCGTCGCCGTCGCCGTCGTCATTATTGTTATTGTTATTATTATTATTGTGACAACCCTAGATTTAGAAATTTTATACACTAAGTTCATTCAAATATTCTAAGCCACACCTAGGTTAATATATATATTTTTATACATACATATACGTATGCATGCTTTCATTTTGCTTACACAAGTATGTTGTTCACTTATATATATATGTATAGTATGCATGGTCGCATGCATACCCTTCTACGTGTGCATGTACCATCTTTTGCTAAGAAACATGTGCACATCACATGAATATAAGTGTTGATCATTTGCATGCTTGCATGCATAAACAAGAAGTTACGTACGCATGTATCCATATTCATAACCTTTTGATACCAAACATTACATGAACAAGAAACTCAAAACACCAAACAAACACTAAGTAAACTAAAATGTAATCCAACCAAACACCACAAACATAAGTTAACATCAAAAGAAATTTGACATCAAAACAAACCTAAACAAATTCCCTACACCTAAACCTTAAACCAAAGAACCATTAAAGATCAAGAACCACTCGGTTAACACCCTTAAGAACCCGGCTTTCATCCTTAAGCACCCGATTTACACTATAAACATCCCTTAATGATCATTGACTCACCCCTCTCTTTGAGTGACACCTAGACTCACCATGCCACCAAGTTCAACCCCAACCCGCCACCTAGCCCCCCTAATGACCGACTCACTAGACCTATAACTCCACCTCACACCCTAAGGACTAGATTTCATAATTACATCTCCACTATTTGGAGGTCTCGGCCGAATGGGAAACCCAAACCATCGAACCACAACCGAGAACCCATCTTCATTCGGTAGCCTCTCAACCTCTATTCCTACTCCCCCACTTCACGGACACCACACACCATCGATCACCACCATCCCTACTATCTCAAACTCTCGGCTAACACCACCACCCTCCACCTTATCTCTCGGTTACCACCTTCAAACATCACCACCATAAGCCACAAGTCATCATCACAATCCTCTCGGTCACCACCTCTCCAAGCAAATACCATCATCAACTTCACTCGGTCACACACTTTCTGACACACGGTAGCAACATCCAAGCCTCGTGGAAGCATCATCTCCCGAAAGACTATCAAGAACACCAAAACCAAGCAAGCTTAGACCATCCTCACCTTCTTCTCACACTCTCCTTCTGTCAAAATCAAGGTTCTAACTCCTAAAACCTTGCTTGATTAAGATTATGGAAACTAAACATGTGTTAAATAAAGCACATGTGATTAACCCTTTTGGTTAAAACAAAGTTCTTATAAAAACATACACAAAATCAAACCTATTTTTCAGAACAAAAAAAAAAGGTTTTAAGAATCTGGAAAAATAAAACAAATCTTAAAAATCAAAGTTTTAGCAAGAAATTATCAACAAAAGGGTTAAAAATCTAATTATAGTTTGTTAAATTAATTCTGCATATTAAATAACTGTGATTGTGGGAACAAATAGTAAAAATATATTTAGAATATTAGGAAATAGAACTCTGCAAAATTTGGTACCATTCCTATAAGCTAGTTAATTTATATGCAATATTTAAGAATATAAAAAGAAAAATTATATCAGAAGAACCGACCCTAGTAAATGTATGGAAAAATTATATACTGACTATTAGAAATTATAGAATCCACTGGAAAAATCTCGTGACCTAACTCAAAATATTATCTGAAATATTAATTTTTAACTATTCTGTCAACTAAAAATCGGGAAAAATACTTAAATTATGAAATAAATTATGGGAAATTTATAGAAAATATAAGAATAGAAATAGAACAGTCTGTGTAAAAGTTAGAATTTTTGAGAATGTTCTAATATTTTTAGAAAATAAGAGTAAAATAGGAAAAATTATAAAAAATGACTCTGCTATAATTTAAAATATGAGAAACTTTTGAGAAACCATACGAATTATAATTATTAATCTGACAAAATTTGACTAATTTTAAAGGCCCGAAGGTATTTCTAAAGAATTATTTGAATAATGTAAAAATAATAAGAATTAGCCTGAAAATAATTTAAATATGAAATTTTAGTATATTTTATCTAACACTAAGATACATCTACTGTGAAAATTTCAGAATTTATACAAAAACCTAACTTATGAAATAAATTCTTCAATCTGAGGTACTAAAAATGTTAAAGAAAAATACATTTTCTAAACTATAAATATTTTTCTTGTTTATAGGTTACCATTTGGAGTAAAGGTGAGTTTCATGGCCCATTTTGTTTTATAAAGTTTTGGGGAAAAAGCATACTAATTGATGCATTATTTTCTGAAATTTGTGTTACAACCATTAATTCGGATGTGGAACCGTTAGATAATATTGGTAGCGCTACTTAGGAAAATATTTCCTGCACCAATGGGATGAGTATTGTGATGCTATATTATCTGATTTATGAAATGTGTTATGACAGATATGAATGATCTGATTGCTATGTAAGGTTTGGTTGTATATAATGCATCAATATTACATATTTGATAAACCTGTGAAGCTCACCAACTTTATGTTGACTGTTTTGGGTATGCTTTTTCAGGAATTCACCATGACTAACAGCTTAATGTTCTCCTTTGATATTTATAATGGCTGGGGAGAGGTTGTGGGGAAAGTTTGTGTTAACCTGACAGTGAACTTATATGATCTCAGTGTTTCGGTGGATGCACACTTCCATCGTCTCTGAAGATGTTGCTGTTAGGATGTTAATGTAATAGGGTTATGTTAGTTCAAATTTTGACTATCATGAATTGATGTAATCCTAACTTTTATATTAGTAATCTTGTTATGTTACGTGTTATTATATATTTATTGTGCCTTATCATGAAATATGATATGTTTATGTGATACTTGTTAAAAATTGTATATCAATGAGTTCTGAGCAAACAGGTCACACCCTAAGCATTTCACGCTTCCGCCGGGATGTGACAATTATTATTCTTATTATTATTATTATTATTATTATTATTATTATTATTATTATTATTATTATTATTATTATTATTATTATTATTATTATTATTATTATTATTATTATTATTATTATTATTATTATTATATTTACTAAATACATATTAGTAAATTGTAAATATTATTAATTATCAATCTAATGTCGCATTAAGTGTTGTATCATAAGCAATAAAGGTTGTATATGTTTTTTTTCTTTATTTTTTATTTTGACCCAATACTTTTACATTTTTTAAGTTAACCCCTAAAGTTTTTTTACTTTCAATCTTGCTTCTCTGTACTTTTCATCTCTTATAAATTTTTTACATTTCGGTCTAAATTTTTAGAGTTAACACGAAATAACATGCGTGGGTGATTCAACGTTATTACGCCTATTTTTTCCCGTTTAACAACCCTGTCGCAACATGCGGGTCCTTGATAGACTTAGCTATTTAATATTTTATGTTTTACGTGTGTGATTTAATGTTTTTAAGTTTACTTTAAGTTCGTTTTTTATTTTTTATTTTTTTAGTATGAGTTTTTTTGGTGTTGATGGTCGTTAACACTGGACATTGGTGTTACTTAACATGATTTTATGCCCCGCGCTGCAATTGGAGGGGGGGCTTAGTACTAGTTTTAACTAATCTACAATATTTCTTTTCTTTTCATTTATTAAATCATCAATTCTATTGTCCTTTTATAAAAAAACCATTATAAATGTTGCTCAACCTCCCAAACTTAGTTTAACGATACATTCGTTTTTTTTGAAGTATTTGTTTGCTTAAAAAGTTACTACAAATATCATAAATTCCTTCATTTTGCAAACGACCTAGTTAAGCCCGCTCGTTTATCTTAACCAGCTGAGATGGTGGGCTCGAGCTCGGCTTGTTTGCAAACAACTTGAGTCATGTTGAAACACTTGTTTAATCCTCTACGATGGTGACGCGTAAGAGTAACCCCCCACATGGTTAGACATAAAACCCTTTTATTTTGATTCTAAAATTGTATTCTAATGCACTTGATTGTTGATTATAGTGTTCATGGATATTGAAGCATGCCACTAAATTTGAAGAGGCAAGTCCTAATTTTGGATTTTTAGGTAATCAACGTTAATCGACCTTTCACAACGGTTTTTGAAGTTGTGATGGTAGGTAATACGTTTGGCATGTAATAGATGTTAGGCGTTGACTATGGTTTTATATGTACAACAATGTGTTTTGGACTTTCGATTGTATTTTACCATGTGTAACATCAATTGTTAACATCTCTAGTAGTAAATGCCTGTGCACTTTGGCGTTAGCTATCAACTTTAATTCTTCATATGTGTCAACGTTGATTGAAAATTGGTAGATTTTGCAATGACTCATCTCATAATATATACATATGCTCTTGGATTTGTCCTTGTCATTAGTTTTGTATGTTTATTATAAAAATCGTTGTGCCTCATTATCTAGAGTTTGTGTTTATTTTAAATTTTAACTGATATTATATATAAAGTATTTAAAAGAGCTGTTAAGGTGACAATTTTTGACAAAAACTATGTTCACCACATGAAACATGAGAAAAAATGATGTTGAGTTGAATGACACTTCAATCCGTTTACAAGAAATGACTCTGGTTTATGATATTCTTTATGGTGTATTTTATTTGCTAGTGACTATCTTTATACTATGAGTAACTGCAATATGAATACACTAGCTTTAGTAAACCCGTGTATTACACGGGTTGAATAAATAAAATATTAAATATAAATTTTACTTAATTATAAAACAATATTTAAGATAAGATATGATCTAAATTACGTAGTAGTAAAAACTATAAGTAATAGAATAACGATATCAATTTTTTAATTTAAAAAAAAAAATCAAACATTTTGTTTAAAAAAATTGTCATTTTTATAAATATCTTTATTATAACTCGCATTTTTAATTATTTTTCATTTATAAAAAATACTTTTTTAAAAACACTAAATTTAAAATATTTCATATTTTTAAATAAGTTTGATGTTTTAGAAAAAAAATTATTTTATAAAATTTGTTTCTTTAGAAATAACATTAATAAAATAAGATATTTCTTAATTTATTAGAAAATCATTTTTAATCTAAAAAAGACTTAAATACTATTATTTATAATTAAGGTAATTATTTAATAGGATAGAGAAGCGGGAAAATTTTTGTGAGAGTGAATGTGGTGGTGCCATGTGTACTCAATAGTTACCCTTTTATTAGAGTAGAAGGATGCCAACATGAAACATACATATGCCATCATATGAAACATCTTGTTTTGTTGTTTTGAAATTTGTCTCGGACATGCATGTCGTAATTTATGTTTATTCATATATTTATTGTGAGAACTAAAAGAAAAAACCTAAATCGTTTATTTATTCTTATCAATAACTCATATTTTTTAAATTTTAAATTTCAAACGTATAAATTACTATGTTTTTCATATGTTTTAATTTCATTAGCCATAAAACTAAACATGTTTAGATAATATAACGGATACACGGCTTACACAAGAAATTGTTATATATACAAGATGGTAATTTCTAGTGAAAACGTATTTATTAAATTTGTCCAGTCTATGCAAATCACTATCGAAAACTGCCTACAATGATCATAAAACTCTAACCTACATTTATAAAATGAACCCCCCCTAAAATCTAGGTAATAAGTGATTTCCGACCCTAGATACCACCCATGCTTTTATTAATTTTGTTGGGATATTATAATTATCATAAAGACTTTTGTAATATACGTAATAGTTTTCTTTCATTCAATTTTTCAATAATTATATTTTAATATTTTAATTTACGTCATAATACACCGAGCCGATACTCACTACAATCAATTCCCAAACAATCAAGAAACAGTTGTACCGCCACAACGCGCGAGTATTTCAACTAGTTTTTTTAATATTTATATTTATACTACTATATAATACAACTTTTTGAATAGAGATGTAATTGCCAAGCATTTAAAATGGGTAGAATTGAGAATTGATTAAGATTTTATAATAATTTAGGTGCAATATTGTAAATTTATCCATTAAATTTTATATATCTTTACATTTTTGCCTTGTCTCTTTCATGTATTTAATAAATATTATCAATACATTATTTAATAATATGATATTATTTTAATTTACTTTATTAAATTTTATTTTATTTATTATATTAAAAATTGATATTTAAATTTATATTCACTAATTATATTCTTATAACTAAATACTATATAAATTAAGCATTATTTTATTTAAATATTTAAATATATAACTTATATATATCTTTATATTTATAAAAAGTATAATACTAATATTTTCTAGGGGCATATTGTGAGTTTAATAATTTTAATATTTATCTATATATTTTATAATAAAAGTAAAAGGATGATAGAATGATAGTTTTACATATAGATTAAGAGATCCATATGAAAAGCAATGCTTAAACTTTAAAAAATTAATCATTTTATTTCATTTATGCCCTTACAATAAAGTATAACATATGATGTAACACCCGGAAATTTTCTTTGAAACCGACGAAAGAAGAAAAAAGAAATAAAGTCCAAAGTCGGGGGACCAAACTTGCCAAAACGGGAAGAAGTTTGGATGAGTGGGGGAAATAAGAGGGTAGGGCTGCCCACACCCTCCCCATACTAATGAAAATTCTGCCAAAGGGAGAAAAAGAGAGAAGAGAAGGAGAAAATGAAGAAAAAGCTTGGTTCGGGTGGATTTGAGCGTGAAAAATCGAAGTGTAGCGTGTTGATTCAAAGCTCTTCTCGTTGTGATCATTTGTGTGAGTTCTAGGACCCCTCTTTTACATGTTTTCAAATGATTTTGAGGCTGGAACATATAGAAAACCCGTTTTTGAAATGTGTGTGTTTGACCAGTGTGTATGTGTTTGTGTATGATGCGAGTGGGGTTGGTTTTCGGGCTTGTGTGTGCTTGTATGATGTTGTGGTAGGTGTTTCTAAGGTTTAGGATGGTTGATTTGGGCTTAAATCGAGTTTGGGAGAGCTTGAAGGCCGAAAAGGGCAATTTGCGTTCGGCTGAAACTGCATTCTGCATCAGCTAGGAGCTAGGCGACATATTAGAGTGCGATTGGAGGCCATAAGGCCGATTGGCGTGCGATTGAGGTCCATTCGCACGATCGCCATGCGACTGAGGTCCATACGCATGATAGTCATGCGGCTGAAGTTCATGTTCCTGTAAGGCATGCGACTGAAGGTTATGCGACTGAGGTTCAATCGCACGAAGGTTATGCAACTGAGGTCCATGCGCCTGGAGGCCATGCGACTGAGGTCCATGCGCCTGGAGGCCATGCGACTAGGTCCATTCGTACGAAGGGTATGCGACTGAAGCCCATGCGCCTGAAGTCATGCGACTGAAGGCCATACGCATGAAGGTCATGCGACTGAGAGTCCATACGCATAGGAGTCCATTCGCCCATAGGTCCATCCGCATAGGTCCATTCGCATAGGGTCCATTCGTCTGATGTCCATTCATCTAAGTGTTCATTCGCATGGAAGGCCATGCGACTGAAGGGTGTCCATATGCACAAATAGAGCTCGTGCACCCGAAAGAGCCTAGTTTAACATTCTGACTTTTGGGGAGTTGTGTAAAGGTAGGTTGTAACATGAGAGGTTCCCGGAGGTTCCTATAAGTTGACTTTCGAGGTCATAGTTAGTGTTTGGGGCATGTTGTCGATTTGGGTTTATTGCTCATGTATGTTGTTATGTACGTTTATCTTATGCCCTGTATGATGATGTTGATTGTGTATGTTGATGTTCCTTATTACTATGTGCGATTATTTTCCTTTGGCTTTATGTGGAATGTTAATGAATGACATGAAAGTATAATGTAACGTAAAGTGGAAGATAATAAAAGGGGAACATGATAAATGAATGCACGCATTAATAAACGATGGAATGTAACAAAAGTCTTGCAAGCATTGGATATCGGGACACGCCAATTAAGGTGTTAGCCCAACTGTGTGTGGGTTCGCTACCCCAGGAGGATGCACATCAGGGTCTTTCTTTGTGATTGACCATTTGTATAGAACCATTGTTGCATACCTTAGGTACTGTGGCCAGAGGTGCTGTGCACCGTTATAGAAGGTCTATGATAGGCCTAGGTCCAGTACCATGAAACAGAAGGTATTGCACATGGCAATGGTACACCTAAACCTTACCTTAGGTACTGTGGCTAGAGGTGCTGTGCACCGTTATAGAAG
Source organism: Flaveria ramosissima (assembly GCA_025215565.1). Taxonomy (NCBI): domain Eukaryota; kingdom Viridiplantae; phylum Streptophyta; class Magnoliopsida; order Asterales; family Asteraceae; genus Flaveria; species Flaveria ramosissima. The sequence goes on from CM046035.1 coordinate 16,555,597, forward strand.
GTCTATGATAGGCCTAGGTCCAGTACCAGGAAACTGAAGGGTAAAGTTTATGGTTTTGATAGATAGAAAAGATGTAATGATGAAAGAATGTGAAGGGTTAATGATGCACGATGAATGAACAGAAGTTAATAAATAAATGACGAAGATAATAAATATTACCTATGTGTACGTATGATGTGTGATCGCATGAATGTAAAGAACGGTTTAATGAAAGAAAAGTATGTTTTATTATAAAACTAGAACTCACTCAGCAATGCTGACTTTTATGTGTTTCCAGTTGGCAGGTAATGGTTGCTGAGGATGGCACAGGGCGGCTACTCAGCTCTTTTGGATGACATCCATTTATATAAGGCTTTTGTGATGTAATGCAACTTGGATTTTGTGATTGGATAACGATGTATTATTTGGCAAAAGCTATTATATTGAAATGGAAGAAAGTTTTAAATGTTTCCGCGGCGATGTTTTTATGAAATACAAATGTAATTATATGCTTTATTGCGATGAGGATCCAACTGTAAGCGTCCCGGGAACGGGGCCTTACATATGATGCTTATAATACAAATAGTAAAGCATATACACATGGCCAAACAAACCACCATTTACTTTCAATACCGTTCATTTATTGTGATTGAACACTAGTCACTCTTTCCCTTTCTCTTGCAAGTTGTTAACAACTCAATAACAATCGAGATGGTAATTTGTGGTGACAATTTTTCCATTAACTTTCTCTGGCATATGCAAATCACCACCGAAAGTTACATCTAATAATCATAAAACTCTAACATACATTCATAAAACGAAACCCCCTAAAATCTACGTAATAAGTGATTTCCGACCACGAATACCACTCATGCTTTCATTAATCTTGTTATGATAACAAAGTTGTCTTAAATACTTTTGTAATATACGTATTTATTTTCTTACATTCAATTTTTTCAATAATTATATTTTGATTTTTTAATTTTACGTCATAACGCACTGAGCCGATACCGACTAAAATCGAATTTCCAAAGAATTGCGCAACAGCCGTACCGCCGCAATGCGCGGGCATTTCCACCAGTTGTATTTATATACGTAATAAGCTCAGTGTTCGATTTTATTCAAGCTTGAACTTTTGATGGGACAAGAGTGATAGATTTCAATTTTTTTATAACTGTTTGATTGCTCCCAATTAGGGCTGGTAATTCCCTATTTGTTTATAACACGATTAAACATGTTTAATAAATTTTTTTTTACATTTTTACATTTTTTTAAAATAATTAAAATCAGAATGCTAGACTCTATTATTTCACATTCTTGGTTCATAAAAACATATAAAAAAATTATAGGCATAATATATAAGTAGTTAAACAAATCTTTTGCATGTTTGATACGTGAGTTATGCACGTCATCTCTTACCTATTAAAAACGATAAGACCTGTTTTGCCAGCCGTACTCCCAATATGTGAAGTATACGTGTACTAGATGAGATAAAAACATACATGCATACAAAGACATACAAATGAAGAAAATACTTTAAACGCAAGGATTCAAGTTGATGCCTATGATCCTAAAGACGATGAGTAAGATTGTGATGAAATAGTCGGTAGTAAAATATCTCAACCAACAATGATCACTACTTAAGTGGTTAAAGTGAGGTACCTCAAGACTTCATTAAAATAGGAAAGATTTTGGGTTCAAGTCCAGCATGTGAGAAAAAAATAAGGGTTCTGAGGTTTTTCACCTATAGTGGTTTTCCTCCTAAGGGTTGTATCTAGTTTAGCACTGACGAGGATAGACTAATGTACAAGCTTCCCTACGGGTACGTGCTAGCCTAGTACCCTAAGTTTTCATACGTTAGTGATGGAGACGATCGGGTGGTCTAGTAGCATGTTAGTGATCCAATTAGTTGTTTTAAGGGGAAAAAAGTAAAATAACTCATCTTAAAACGTGTATTTGACCATTTAATGCAATTACTGTAAAAAGGTATTTGGTTGAATATAATAATAACAATTATATAATTATTTTGCATTAATTGGTAATAAAAAAACATCTCATATTAATATTACTCATCATCGAGTATTCAAACATGCATTTAACACACATATAACTGAAGCGTATCCCATGATTTATTTTTGGGCATTTCTTTTAGTTTGTCTTCGAACATAGAAATACGAGATCCCCATCGGCTTTCCAAGGTTGTGCATTTGTGCAAACTCATGGATTTTGAAGCAAGCTACAGAAGGAAGTGCTTGAATCGCATTGAGTGGTGATTGTTGCTTGTATAAAAGCATGATGAAACGATGGACCCCGACCTTAGGGTTAGGCACATCGTATTTTATAAGCTCCACACCTATACACACAAGTACTTGTAAGAGAGGAGAAATGTATAATAATCTTTAAACACAAATACCATATCAATGAAAACAACTTGTTTACCTTGGGCAGATGACGTCCCACCAGGTATGTTGGTCACTACCCTAAAACACAGAATAAAACATGTCATTCATTTGCACCCACAAAAAATTTTTGAAAAACTAGAGAGAGAAAGACGAACCATGAGACAACTTCGTTTGATGATGGCTCATTTGGGCTCGGAGCATCGGGATCAATCATGACCAACGTGTATAGTTCGTCATGCTCACCACCTATGTGAACCCTTGGTGTAATTTGTGCCACGGGCAATATAAGTTCACTAGAGTTAATCAACCTATGGTTACCATAATACGCGGTCATAGTGACCGTTGGTATAAACGGCTCAATAAAATCTCCAATGACTCCTCTCAAAATATCAAGATATGTTGTTGGATTCGTCTTTAGCATTGTGTTTGTACGTATATTATAAAAATATGAGTCTTGTTATTCAAAGTTTGTGTCTATTTTGAAACTTTCGAGTCTCATTATATATAGAGAGTATGCAAAATAGTTGTGAGGGTGATGATTCTTGATATGTATTCTGTTCATCACATGAAACATGAGTAACACCTCAACCCTTTCTTTATAGCGGAATTTAGTTGCTAGACTAACTTTACGCTATCAAAAAATGCAACAGAAAAACACTCCAAAGCATGAAACATACATGCATCCAAAATCATGTGAACCATCATGTTTTTTTACTTTTAAAATGTTTTCACGATGTTTATGTCGTAATTTATGTTTACTCATGTATTCGAAATTAATACATGTATCATGCATCTGTACACATGTATGTATATACTTACGCATGGTGAGTTACGTTGCTAAAAAAATAAATAGTTGCTAGAACATAATGAAAAAAACTTAAACAGTTTATTATTTTTTATTAATAGTTGTTCATATTTGCTAAATTTTGCACTTCTTACATATGTTTTGAAGTTTAATCATTTACATACATAGTTATATGTTACATATATAAACAAAATTTCGTTAAACATATACATATATATAGGAGAATGTTTTTGAAAAAACCACAAGTATACAAACTGAGAAAACCAAAAAGAGTCATAACCCGCACTTTGTGGCGAGGTACGATCTCTACTCGCTCATGCATGCATACCTACAAATATATTATGGAACGCTTTTTGTTGAAAGCCTCAATGTTGACGATATTATTAAACTCACACTTTTTGGATTTTATGCTCATTTTTGCAAGTTATACACCTAAAAGAAATAACTATTAGTTATGTTGTCTAAAAACTAATCTATTAATTTTAGTTTTGGATATGACACAATAAATTAGTTTGTTACAAAATTGATTTGTATAGTTTACCTCAAAATCACAAATCTTACTGTAATTAAATCTTTAAACATAAAATAAACAACCCCGAAGTGGTTATTTCAAAAATAAATTAATAGTATTTTATTTCTAAAACATTATTTTTTTATTTTTAAAGATTCTTTGGTAAATTAGTATTTGAGTTTTGAATTACTTTATAATAAATTTAACATCTTTTTCAAATTATATATTTAAGTATTGTATTTTCTTTATGTATATAATTTATATTTTCAAATCTAGTCTATATAATATATACATACATATATAGAGATATATACAGACAGAGATAGAGAGACAGACAGAGAGAAAGAGACAGAGAGAGAGAGAGAGATAGACAGAGAGAGAGACACAGAGAGAGAGACAGAGACAGAGAGATAGAGAGACAGATACATAGAGAGATAGAGAGAGATAGATATAGAGAGAGATAGAGAGATATAGATAGAGATATATAGATATAGATAGATAGAGAGATATATATATATTATATATATATATTATATATATATATATATATATATATATATATATATATATATATATATATATATATATATATATATATATATATATATATAGGGTAAGGTTCAAATGAGAACCCTGTGTTATTGCGAGAACTTGCAAGAACCCGTCAAAATCAATATAAATCATAATTTTGTTTATTGCAATAACATTATTGCACATATACAAGATTATGATATTTTATGTATATGTGTGAATTCATAAGTATAAATAAGTTTACATCAGTGTAAGTTTTACTTGCAACTTTAAATATATGTGTTTTTTTTTGCAAAACTTACACCAATGTAAACTCTTTTACACTTATGAATTTACACATATACATAAAAGATCATAATCTTCTATATGTGTAATAATGTTTTTTAAACATAAAAAATAATGATATTCATTGATATTGAATGGTTTTCGCAAGTTCTCGCAATAAAAGAGGGTTCTCGCTTGAACCTTTTCCTATATATATATATATATATAGAGATAGAAGATAGAGAGATAGAGAGATAGAGAGAGAGAGAGAGAGAGAGAGAGATAGATAGAGATATAGATAGATAGATAGACGTAGATATAGATACAGACAGATAGAGAAAGAGATATAGAGAGATATAGATATATAGAGAGAGATATATAGAGATATATAGATATATATATATATATATCTAGATATAGATATATATATATATATATATATATATATATATATATATATATATATATATATATATATATATATATATATATATTCATATACTAAATATATGAGAAATAATAAGTGATTAAAATTAAAACGCCAAGGTGGGGTATAGTAAGTTATCAAAGTTCACGTAATGCAAAGATTCTAAACAAAAAATGAAATTTTAAAGTGCAATACATTAAAGATACTTTATCAACTTATTTATTTTAACTTTTATATGATAAACAATGATATTATTTCATAAAAATTAACTTTATAATAGAAAAAAGATCAAAAAATTTTTATGGTATTAGACACCTTAGGTTGAATGTACTATAAAATTATCATATATTCTCATTCTTCTATATTAGTGGTAACTATACCATACTAGACTAATACCATTTGCTATCTTCAATAAATGTACACCAATTGTTAAAATAACTAACCAAATTTAATCTAACTTTTTATTTGTTTACATCACTCAATCATTTCTCTAACCTACTTTATATCAATCAACAATCTTATTAACTATTTTTACAATAAATAAATTTATGAAAGATTTATTTTACACAATATCATTGTTCTTTAAATCTTTTAATAATATTTTAAAACAAAAACATATGTTACCCTAAAATATTTAAAAAGACTAAATTGACATAAGTTTAAAAACCAAAAAAAACATAAACAATATATATTGAAATTTAAATTTAAATTAATTTAGAACATGTATTTTTTTGATACTTTACTAATGTACGTATTTAATCTTTTAATTTAAATAATATGTTATTAAATAAAAAAATTTAATATTATAATAATTATCAACTCTTTTATACATAATGTTATTGTACCTTATGCATAGGGGGTTTTCAAAAAAAAAATTGATCTTTCACTTTTAACACAAAGTTTTTTATTTTTTACAATTTAACTTCTCAAATTTTATTTTCTTTACTTTTAACCCAAAACTCTTCATCTTTTACAATTTAATCTCACAACTTTTATATTTTTAATTTTGTTCTCCTGTACTTTTCATATTTCGCGAATCTTCATTTTACGTTTCGTTCTAAATTTTGTAAGTTAACACGACATAAGATTCATGTGTGATTTAACATTTTTACGTTTCGTTTTACATTTCTTTCTAAACTTGGTAAGTTATCACAACACAATGTGTGTGCGTGGTTCAATATTTTTACGTTTATATTTTTCCTTTTGAAGGGTTCGTCACAACGCACGGATCTTAGATCGACTTAGTTATATTTTTCTATGTTTTACGTTTTGGTCTAAGTTCTTCGTATTAACACAACAACTTTAGTGTTGGTGGTCGTTAGAGGTGGGGGTGACATTTGTATTCTTTGGCTCAGTTTTACGCCTCCGTCGTAACGCGAGGAGCTTATTTCTAGTTTAATCATAAATACCAAAATTTCAAAATCTAGATGTCGCTACTAAGATTCTTAAAATTAATTGAAATATCTATTTAATTTGCTTTAAAACGATGCTTTATAAGATAGTATAGATAGTGAGTTGGTATGTGCATGCAACAGGTGTCACTAAGGCTCTTCTCCGACTTGAATTATACACTTATTATAGTTGGATATTATTATTATTAATAATAATAATAATAATAATAATAATAATAATAATAATAATAATAATAATAATAATAATATTATTATTATTATTATTATTATTATTATTATTATTATTATTATTATTATTATTATTATTAGTATTATTGTTATTATTATTATTATTATTACTATTATTATTATTGTTGTTATTGTTATTATTATTATTATTACTATTATTACTATTATTATTGTTATTATTATAACTATAAAAATGTTTAGTAATTATTTACTTAAGTATTTAAATAAGACAATACTTATTTATAAATTTAAATGTTAATTTAAAGTACTATAAATAATATAATATTTAATATAGTAAATTAAATAATCTCACATCATCAAAGAACGTATTAATAACATACATTAAATAATGTATAAATTAGAAGAAGTTAAATAGAGGGTAAAATAGAAATTATTACATTAAGCACTTGTACTTTATGCTCAAAAGGTCGTATTAAGTGTCTTAAAATTTTAGTAAAATTACAATTTTGTCCGAAGAAATGTTTTATATAGTAATATAAGTATAGGTTAAATTTCAAATATTAATCCCATGTGTTCGACACCCTTTTTAATTCATAATCCTGACCGTAACTCATTTGTCTTGTTTGTCCGAAATACATTTAGATTTATCATGTTATTTGGTGTAAATAAGTTAGGTTACGTAAGTCGGTTGTCGATGAGTGATTGCAATATTTGGATTTATTCTAAATTAGCCGGTCTAGTAGTAGTGAAGTAACTTGATTATATAATAAAAGTCTTGAAAAGGAAATGAAGGATTGCAAGTACACAAAATAAATGCTTTTTCTTGAAAGTTCTCCAAGTATACTAAAAGATTTTAAGGTACTTGGGTGAGTTACATATGTTTCATCTGTTACTCTTTATATTACTTGGATAGATTATGAAAAAAATTATAGACATTTTCATGTGTGGATTTTCTGGAGTTTTACGTGAGTATTTTAGGGTTGATCTAGAACCACTTCATAGCCTCTTGGTTGGTATTAAACTTGTTCATTTATACTCATGTATGTTTGTTCAATTATGTTTGTTCAGTTATACTCATTTATGAACGAAAATGAACATGGCTCTGTACGTGTTCGTCTAGTTTGTTTATAGGCCTTTAATTAACTAGAATATTTACATACAACGAATCTAATGTTAATTTGATCATAATTCTAATTTTGGGAAAAAAGTAATTAATTTAGACTTTTGGTGAACACATGATGATCTATTTTCCATGTTATGTTTGAAAATTCCCTTCCCCTATCTATTTAAAAGGAAGTAAATGAACAGTAGAAAAATGTTTTCAAGCAGCTGCTAATGTGTGGTTACCACCTCTTTAAATTCATCTTTCAGTCTTACTTTTTTCTTCAAAGAGAGAGAGAGAAATGGGGCTCACTTTCTTCTTCAAAGAGAGAGAAAGTAATGGGGTTGTCGTCAGTACGTGTCTACACCACCGCGGTGGCCTTTCGTCTTGTCGCCGTTGTTTGTTGTGTCCTCTAGATTCCGATGCATTCGTGAAGGGGGTTTTGGGGTTTCTGGCTGGTGGAGGTGGTGACCTCTCAAGCTTGCACGAAAATTGACACTGGCGCTTGGTGCATGTGGTGTACCCGGTGACTCGTGGCTGACTATCGTCGTGTGTAGACGTTGTGGTTCTCAGCTGATCGATTTCCACAGCCTTCGCCGGTTGACCACCCTTTTTGCATCGCCGGCATGGATCTGGTCACCCCCCACCGTCATCGCCGTCGGGTGCATGCGCGGGTTTTCCATCCCTACTCTTTTTTCCGTGCCCTCGATGGCCGCCAGCCATGGTGCTCGTTGTGTTTCCTATTTCTCTTTTGCACAGTAGTCTATGTTGCCTCAGTGCCTCAGTGGCGATGATCTATTCGTGACGTTATGATTTTTGATATGATAATGCAATGTTGGGTACTGATCTATTATTTATTTTTTTGGCCTTTGTTTCTTATGCACCTTTCATGTTGTTACTTTGATTTTGTTGATGAGTTCGTGTTTGTCTAAAACTTAGATCTGCAATCCATTTCCATTAAGATTGGATGTTGCTTTTGGTTTGTTGATGATGATGACTCTAGGGTCATCTGAGACGTGGCTGTGATGGTTTCATGAATTTGGTGTTGCCTAATGACTCTAAAGTTGACGATGATATATGGTTGCACTATCTTTGATTTGGGTGTGATCAAAATTTGTTGGATGTGATGATTTTAATAAAAACATGTTGTTGTCTTGGCATGGCAGCCATGTTTGATGGACTGCAGCCATTGACGGTGACCAAGGCTGAGCCAAAACGTCATTGTTATATTTGAAAAAGAGTGTAAAGGAATAGATAAATTTATGTTGTTTTGATACTTGGAAAAATCTATGATCTATGGCGGATTTGCAACCGCAAAAACTTAATGAATATGAATCAAGGTTTTAATTATTCGGGGTTTGGAAATACTTTTGACCTCGGTTACTTTGTGGCTGTGATGATACACTAAAATTGTTGTTGGTTGTCTCGGCTTGACAGCCATTAAAGCCACAATCAACATTCGGTTCTAAGCCAACTTGTAGTGTACGTAAATGGTGTCGGTCATCGGCTACCATTTTTGGTATCCAGTAGCACCCAACAAAAATTCTGGTTTTTCGACGTCACGAATAAAAACACTAGTTATATATACTATTAAACTTCTATATGGCTATTTTTATTCAACTTTTTTACTTCTAATTAAATACCGATAAATTCCAACTGAAACACGATCCTGATTCCTATCCATTGGGTTTGTAGTTCGAGACCCTGCCCTTTAATTAATTTTTTCTTTTTTTTATACGCCTTCTTATTTTTTTTCTTTCTTTTAGGTTGGATTTTTTAAATATTTTAATTTCAATGATTAATTGATATATTTAGATCTTTTTTAATTAACCGTTCATGTTTATTACATTTTCTTTCTTTGGAATTCTTTAAGTTTGTTAGATTTTATTAATTAAATAGATATTAATAATTAATTTAGATGTGATATTGTATAAAAGTTACGAGTATACCATTTTGATGCAATTATATTTATCTATATGTCGATGTAAATTTCAATCCAAATAGAGTTGGGTTTCATATTATAATATTTATAGTTAACTTTAGAATATTTATCTTTTTAGAGACTTTTAAAATATGATTTTTATAAATATTCCGAATATAATGTTTTGAAACACTTATGTTTATCTACATTTCGGTGTAAGTTTCATTCAAACATAGTTGTGTGTGATAATTTACAAGTCACCAAAACACAAAAACACAAATCATCAAAACTACTACAAGATTTCATTTTTTATACAGTTATTTTGTTTTCCTCTTGCAAACTTTAAAATATGATATAATATAAAATTCTTTATTTTCATTAAGACGTGCTTATTTTTATCAACATTTTGATGTGTATTTTTCATGGGGTGAATATAATGTACAAATCGTTGAAATGTAGCATTACAAATTTTAACACCCCGCTGCAATGCACGAATTGTGTTACAAAAGAACCCCGCGGCAACGCGCGGGGTTTAAACTCTGGTTATTGTTTAGATAAAAATCTAGTTGTTCATTGATTCATTATAGTTTATGTCACACCCCGACTAAAGAGGTCGTTCGTGACGACTGAATATCAACAAACATAGCGGAAACCATGTATGTAGTAATAATGAGCCATTGGTTTGCACAAATAAATTTCTATTACAAGTTGACAAGTGTAGCTATATCATAGGTAAAGGCCATAGGGTTATTTATGTCTATTCCTCAAAGTTGTTTTCTTGTATAGCTTGTCTAGGTCCTTGTATAGTTCTTCTAGAGTGAGTTCTCTAAAAAAACTAATAATGTTCTCAAAGTTGTAAATCCAATGCTTAGAAAGTCTAATCAAGTCTCCCCCTTATAATCAGACAACACTAGAAACACATACTCCAAAACATGTCAACATAAAAGTTGGTGAGCTCAAGCTTTCATGTAATAAGATCCATAATCATGCATAGATATACATAAGTAAATTATCATTTGTGCATGACATAATGTATCACAATCATGCTTGACCCGTACATTCCCGCCCAAGTACTAAAATATCCCTAACCCTTTACCACTAGAGTGTTGGGTTTAATTGTGCCCTGATATGCACAGTAGATGTAACGCCCCGGAATATCAGAGCGAGCAACTTAGTAATAATGAGTTAAGTTGGGGGTTACATATATAATAATAAAAAAGATTATGGGTCAAATTACCTTATGGGCTAAGGGTTTTATGGGTTTAAGGGCCTATAACCACCCATTAAACACCTATAATCAGCCACATTCTTTCCTACTTGCAACCCAAGCCACCAACATTCTAGAGAGAGAGAGTAGAGAGAGAAAGTAGAGAAAAATAAAAGATTTAAAGTTTCATTGACTCAAGGATTGAAGATTTGAGTATCGGTGCATAAAACATCAAAGAAAGAGCAAGAAATCCAGATAACAATCACCATCCAAACACCTCTTTAGAATAGATTTGGATTCTAGGGTTTTAGGTTTTGAAAATTTACAAAGAATTATATAAAGGTCATATTTTTATGTATGAAATCATGTAAAAATCTTAGATATAGTTTCATAGATGAAAAACTAAGGGTTTGGATGTATAAAGTTGAAATTTCGGGTTAAAAACGAGCTGGTTCGTCATTTTTATACGTCCAGCGAAACTGTCAGTTCTTCATGCGAAACTGTGAGTTCTTCCTATGAAACTATGACAATCTCCTTGCAGCGAAACTATAGTTTCGCTGGTAATTTCGCAAGTGCGTAGGTAGACCGGTAGATTTAGAGAATCTAGGAAATTCCAAGGAAAGTTAGGCGAAACTGCCATGTGAAACTGGTAGCGAAATGCCAAGCGAAACTGGCAGTGAAACTGCGTGCGAAACTGCTGCCGAAAATGTGTAGAAAATGACTTGTTTGTGCGTTACTTATATGCAGACCGTGTGCTATGATCCTAGCTTAGAAAACTTAGACGTTAAGTTGCTTACTAACCAGATGACTTCTAAATCCCCTTGTTTGTTTTGGGGGCGATATGCATACTAAATATACGTTTTTTATGGCAAAGATTTCAAGAGGTTTTAACAAGAAAATATTTTCTATAACAAATTATGCTATATAAAGTCTTCAAATAAAAATTTCTTCGTGCTGACCCGGTAGCCCGGCCCAAGCCAGGGGCGTTGCCCCTTGGACCCTACTTGGGGCTACTGCCCCTAGAACCCCACTATCAGGGGCTACCGCCCCCGAACCCACGCTTTCTTGCGGAGGGTCGGTTATACTGTTTGTATTCTTTTGTTGATAAGAATGTGAATATATGGACTATGAGTTGATTATTAGCGTGTATAAGTATATGTATAACTAAAGATGAAAGTGAAACCTAAATAAATGTTATTGAGCTCATAACAATGTACCATTCTAAAGTAAAGTCTTGCAAGTAAAGGATAAAGGAAAATTGCATTTGTTGTGCTCTCATGGATAAAGTAAAGTCTTGTGTTCATCACAAGAATGGCTAAAGTAAAGTCTTGTGCTCATCACAAGCGAAGGTCTGGCCCTTGGGCAGATCCTGGGACATAGTAACTGGGAATTGATGAATAAAAAAGAGTAATAGATAATAAACAAGCAAAAGTCTTAATGATAAAGTATTGATAAAGTGACAGTCTGTGTATAGTAAATATTTGTTCTTGTGATGACTACTTTGGAATGATAAAGTTAACATGTCTCACTAAAAGATTATAAGATAAAGTAAAACTAGAACTCACTTAGTGAAGTTGACTTTTGTATGCATATTAGTTTGACAAGTGAGTTGTTGGGCTTAGAAGGATAGGAGCATGGATCCAAAGCTTATTGGCAACTGAAGACTGGCATCTCAAATCTTAGAAGATTATTAAACACTCTTTTAAGACTTGTTTGATGTATTTAAGACAATGTTAATGTTTTCATTGAATTATGTCATGACGAGTTTGTCTTAAAGTAATTTCCGCTGCAATGTTTACTTGAATAAATGATTTACATCTTTGATATACTATGAATGACCAACTGTGAGGCTTCCTGGAAACAAGGCCTTACATATAACGTGTTTTACACTTTGGATTTGTAATTTAGGATGCGTAACTGCAATTGTTAACATCTTTAATAGTTAGTGCACGTGCACTTTGGTGTTAGCTAGCATTATAAAATCTCCTTATGTTTGTCATTATTGGTCGACACAATGTAGAGTTTCCAAATTTGTTGCATTGATCATGTCATTAAGTTCTCTGACAATTGGTGGTGTCGGCTCCATATCGACAATAACAACAAGTGGTGACTAGGACTCGTTCTAGTTCACACTTGTGTATAGACGATCTTGACTACTTTTGTCAAAGTATGGTTTTGGGGCAATTGTCTATCAGAAGTATATGCAGGCTGGTATGATATATGAATGATAATACGTAAAACTAAACAAAATAAACCATAAGTCACATCATGATATGCACATCACGACATTTAACCTTATTCATATTAGCTGTGACAACCATCAGGTTAGACAAGCTAATATCTTATAAATTGATATATATATATATATATATATATATATACATACTTTATTAAGAGATCATAAGGATAAGTTTTATTTGACTAATTCTTTATTATTAATTATGCAAATATATGTGCATGCATGCATCCATGCATAACTATTCACGTATGCATGTATATGAACTTGTTAACTTTGTAATTTAGATTATGTGACTAGTTGCTTGATTGATTGATGTCTTCATGTAAAGAACTAAGAATTAAAACTTCATCAAAACTCATTCAACCAAAGTTAATCTTTGGAAAATTGATAACAAAAACTAAAATCTAACAAATCATAGAACACTTGAACATCAAACTAATGAACAAATCTAACTCAAGAACCTGAATCATCCATAAACCAAAACCAACCTATTGTTCTCGGCTCATTAAGGATTAACAAAACAAGATTAGCAAATCCTAAATGAAATTAACACTAAACTAATGACCAAGTCCAAGAATTGGACACCTAGCACTACCTAGACACCAAACCACACCCCAAACCCGCCACCTATTCTCCACCGGTCGACTAAGCAACCCTAAGGACACCACCTCACCACCCTAGTACTAGATGCAATGATGCCTAGCTCCACTACATAGAATCTCGGCCGAAGGAGTGCACAACTCCAACCATTCTCACACTTTGCTTTCTCTCATTTGTTAACACACCCACGAGCACCACCACCGTGAACCACCATAACCACAAGACACTACAACCATCACCCGGTCTCTAAGATTGCCAACACTCTCCTTCTCTCGGTTTTTAAGTCACCAACTCCAACCATTTCATCATCATCTTCTTAACCATCACCAAATTGGATTCAACTTCAAGAACTTAAGATCAAGGACCAAGAAGACCACCTCAATCAAACCATCAATTCCTTAGTTACTTTCTCAAAAAAGGTTAGATTCTAAAAGTATATCCTTAACAATCCTTAAAAAATTTATATGTGTTTGAATAAACACATATAATCCAACTCTTAGAAAACAAATCATCAAGAATAATCATATAACCACATCACCTCTGATTTTCTTTTTAAAATCAGCAAGAATAAGAGATGCTAAAAATAAGAAAACTCTTTATAAACAAAGGTTTTAACATAAAGGTTACAAATAAAAGATAAAAACCCTAATATTCTTGATGAATTGAATTAAATACTTAAATGACTGTTATTGTGGGAATAAAATTAGGAACTTGTTAGAAAATATTAGAAATAACATTCTGTGAATTTTGGTGTAATTATAATAAGTAAATTAATTTATATAATTTATTTAAGCTAATAAAAGAAAATTATCATCTGGAAACTCCGGACCTGGTAAAGACCTGGAAAAATTATATGATGGATATTATATTTTATAGGAATTTCTGGATAAATTTAATGATTTAATTCATTCATACGACTGAGTTTTATAATTTAGAACCTTCTGTAATTAGAAAATAAGAAGAAATAGAAAAAAGGCGAGATAAATTATGAAAAATTTACATAAAATATGGTACCTTGAATAAAACAGTTTGTATAAAATTTGGGATTTTTAGAGATGTTTAACTATTTATGCTAATTTATATAAAACTGGTAAAAATCATAGAAAATTTACTATTATGAGTTAATAACCTAAAAATTTATGGGATAATATAGATTTCAGAATATAGATCCTGATAAATTTTGGTAAATTTTTAGAATCCGTAGATATTTCTGCTGATTTATTTGAATATTGAAAAAATTCTAGAAAAATAATTATAATTAATTATTAGTTGAAATTTTTATATATTAATCTGGATTGTTGGATATTTCTGCTATCAAATTTTGGTAATATAAGATTAATTTTAATTATTGTGTTGAAATAATTATTTATAAGTGCTGAAAATTTTAAAGAAATACTATTTATTTCTAACATATAAATATTTTATAGGATTTTTGCTGGAATAAAGGTGAGATTCATAGCCCTTTTTACATTTATGATTTTTGGGAAAAAGCATACTGTTTATGATTGATGTTATTATAAGTAAGATTTTGAGATATACTGTCATTACGTTACAACCATTAATTCGGATGTGGAACCGTCTGGTAATATAGGTAGCGCTACTTAGGACTGCACCAATAGAATGAGTGTTGTGATGCTATATTATCTGATTTTGTGATTTATATTTATGACAGTTATAAATCACCTGGCTTATAAGTAGGTTTGATTGTAATCTTATATATACTGCATCTATATATATATATATATATATATATATATATATATATATATATATATATATATATATATATATATATATATATATATATATATATATATATATATATATAGGGGAGGGATCAAATGAGAACTCTCTTTTTTTGTAAGAACTTTAGGAACCATTGTGAACCACTAGTTTTCAATGGCAAAATTGTAATTAACAACAACATAATCAAAAAAATCATAAAATAAATAATAGTAAAAAATAAAAAAAGTAAAAACACAGAAGTGTTTCTCTCGTGTCCCTCTACCATTAAAAAAATAAAAAAATATATAAAAAATAAAAAAAAATCTCGTTTTTTTTACGAACGTCATTTTACACATATGTAATTCTTGGAATTACACATGTGTAAAACAGAATTTACACATATGTAATGACTAATTTACACATGTGTAAATAACGGGTGGACGAATTTTTTTAAAAAAATATATCAATATGGTAGGCGTTGGAAAGATAAAAAATAATGAAATTAATGGTGAAATTTTTATGAAAAAATAATGTCATGAAATAAAATTACGAACGTTTTAAAAAAAAGGTGGAAGTGGCATGTGACTTGCATGTGACTAAAATGTGTGGTTGATATTGGTTCCTAAAGTTCTCACTAAAAAGGGTGGTTCTCAAGATAACCCTACCCTATATATATATATATATATATATATATATATATATATATATATATATATATATATATATATATATATATATATATATATATATATATATATATATTGTTTAGAAATTAAACCTATGTTCTCACCAACATTATGTTGATTGTTTTGAGTATGTTTTTTCTGGTATTCAAAATGTCTAACAATATTATGTTTTCATTTGATGTGTACAATGGTTGGGGTGAGGCAATGGGAAGAGTTTGTGTTATATTAACTGTAAACATTTATGATCTTAGTCTGACGGTGGACGCTCATTTCCACCACTACTGAAGATGTAGCAGTTAAAAACAATTTTTGTAATAGGGTTATGTCAAATTTTGAACTTTAGTTATGATGTAACCAAACCTATGAAGTGTTATGATGTATTACTTTTATATGTGTGTTCTATTTTACTTTGTAATCAATGCGTTCTGAGCTGAATAGTCACACCCAAAGCATTTCACGCTTCCGCCGGGATGTGTCATTAGCCTTATCATATCATAACTTATAAGGAAATATTTAATATGAATTTAAACTTAACACAAGGTTTATAAATCTTATTAAATTAATAAAAACACACCAGTTCAACAAGTTAAATAGATCGATTGCTAGTTTTAATCTTGGAGGATAATGATTTTCTTATAGAAATATTTGTAAACTCGGTACACTGAGCTCATGCTTGATAATTGTAGCTCATTATGTTGTTGACTCGGCTTAAATCAATGCAAGGGTGGCTTGTATATACTATCAATGGTATTTTTTTTTAAATCTAACTATTTTACAATCTATCAAATGTATTAATTGCCCAATGCACTGACTAATTGCGATTATATTAGATTTATACTCCTAACAACTCTACACATGACGTAAGAAGTTAAAACCATACATGTTTTGTTCAGTCAAAACTGTCATTCATGTAACAATTTGGCTTCCATAATAGGGCTAATTCTCTTATGAATTTGTTTATACTTCTAGTTAATTTTCCTTGTGCTAGAATATCATAATCATGTTACATTCTATTCTTTTTTGTTAAAAAACTAGCATCTAGTCTTCATAAACCTTTTTAGGTTAGAAAGCTAGCATCTAGTCTCTACACCATATTCCATATTCATGACAACAAAGAATAATAAAGAGGGGAGAGAACATTAGCGAATCACGAATGCGTATCATAAGTGTATTAACGAAACCTAATGCTCTTGCAAATGCATAGAAAAAACCTAGAGAAATACTACCAAATTAGATCAAACCTTACCATCTCTAGTTAAAACCTAACCTCTTCATTGCAGATCAATAAGTAAACACTATTAATTGATGCTAACAAGGTATATCTAGATGTTCAACACCCTTTTCAATTCATAATCCAAACTGTAACTCGTTAGTATGAAACACTTCTAGATATAGTGTGCGATTTGATGAAAATATGTTAGGTTATGCAAGCTAGTTGTCAAGGGGTGATTTGTTCAACGACCATGCAACACTTATATTTGTTCTAAATAAGGCCTATTTATATTACTTGGATGGATTTAAATGTCCATATATTTTCATTTGTGGATTTTTCTAGAGATTTCAGCGAGCCTACTAGCATGATCCAGACACTTTGGTATACTTTTAGGGCTAATCATGAACCACTTGACAGCCTCATGGTCGATGTTTAAAGTATTAAACTGGTTCATATGTATTCATGTATGTTAGTTAATTTATGTTTGTTTGTTTTTGTATATATTTGTTCACTTATGTTCGTTTGTGTTTGTGAACCGTTCGTTTAAATTAAAAACGAACGAGCACAAACATTTTTATTTTCTTAATTAACGAACATGACACCAAAATTATTGTTCACTTATGTTCATGTTTGTGTTTGTTTTATGTTAACGTAAAATGAACGAACATAAACTTGACTTTGTATGTGTTCATTTGGTTTGTTTATATTCCTATAATTAACTTGATTATACATGTATATACAACGAATCTAATGTTCATTTCATTAAAACTCTAATGTTGGGAATAAAATATTCTGTGTAGACTTTTGTTGAACACTTAGATGATCTCTTTTCCATATTATATGTGGAAATTATACATAAGATAAAAAAAATTACTGTTATTTGATTCATTATAGTTTGTATCTAACTTATATACATGTAGTTGATTCATTGCGTCTCACGTTTAATATATGTAACTTATTTCTTAATTGGATGTTCTGTTTGTCATACATATGACCGTTATATTACACATTCTTTTTATACATATCCATTTTTAGTCGACTAGTGGAATATAACATTTCTTACCTATATGATATGGTTTTGTCTATTTCGATTCAAATTTGATGCTTGAACAATTAGTTAGATCATATCACTAATGATGTGATATTTTTGTGCCGCTATGACTGGTTTGCGCTGTTGAGCATTTTATCATCGTTTGATGAGTTTGATACAAGGTGCATCATGTATATGTCAATATTCATAAAAATATTTTCATATGTGTTTTCTTATTAATAAAAATATTTTACTATGGTGCCAACAACATATTGTGATGCACTTGGGTGTGTAGTCTTATGGAAACTATATAAATAGTTTTTATGAAGGTTTGAAGGTTCGGCCCTCACATAAAACATTGTTCTCAATGCCAATCATATATATGTTACCAGTGTTTAAGCACAAGGTACAAACACCTTAAGACGGACCGCTTGAACGGGACCTATTCTCTTAATAGGCGGAAAAGCTATGCTTTTATCAACTTTGGCACTCGGCACACTTGGAGATTTTTGTTTTTATTTTGTTATTCCTCTTATAACTGAAAAATAACATACCATTACGATCTGCTTATTTTTTATTTATGTTTCATTATAAATTGCATCTAAGATGAAGTTATGTGTGATAATGTATAAAGTTTTGAGGCAAACATGTACAAACCCCCAAACCTGTTTCGAATATTCTTTTTCTTTTTATAGTTTTTCATTTTTGTGTTTGCCTCGTACAATCTCTAAAATGTTATGTTTTTTATAAAATCATTTGGATTTTCCATTTTGACTTGTTTATTTTATTGATATTTCGACATTAAATTTTTCGGTGAGTGAATACTAATGTATAAGTTGTCGAAATAAAACCTTACAGATTTCAATACGGGCCATATGATTCGGACATAATGCACCATGTTGATCATTTATTTTCTATCATACAACCCGTATAATGTAAATGAATGATTCATGTTTAGATATTAATGTTTAGATAAAAATTAGGTTGTTTTTCGATTCATTATAGTTTGTATCTAACCTATATACATTTAGATGACTCGTTGCATCTCACATGCAATGTATTTAACTTACTTTTTAATTATATTTTATTTATCATGCATATGATAGTTATATTAGTTCTTCCGAGATTGTATGACGTGTGCTAATTACATATATTCATTGTCAGTCAGTCACAAGAACATAACATTTTTTCCAACTTGATATGATTTTGTCTGTTTCAATTCGACTATGATGCACGAACAATTTATTACATCATGATGCTAATGATGTGACACTTTTCGCTCAAATGTAACTTGTTTGCGCCGTCTTCTTTTCCTTGTATGCTAGAGCATTTGACTGTTATGTTATTAGTTTGATATAAGATGTACCATGTATGACACGTGTTTTTAACCATTCATGTTCTATCGTACAACCCGTATAATATAGAGGAAAGGTTAATATGTGCATATTATTGTTAGGATAAAAGATAGCTTCTTTTTTGATTCATTATAGTTTTAATCTAACCTTGTTGCATCTCACATGCAATGTATTTAACATACTTCTTGATTGGATGGTTTTTTGTCATACATATGACAATTATATTAGTCCTTCCAAGATTTTATGACTCGTGCTTTTTACATATATTCATTGTCAGTCAGTCGCGAGACAATAACATTTTTTCCAACATGATGTGATTTGTCTATTTCGATTCAACTTTGATGCACGAACAATTAGTTACATCACGACACTAATGTCGTGACACTTTTCGCATAAATGTAACTTGTCTCGCCGTCTTCCTTTCCTTGTATGCAAGAGCATTTAACCGTTGTGTTATTAGTTTGATACAAGATGTACCATGTATGACGCGTTTTTTTGACCATTTATGTTCTATCGTACAAACTGTATAATATAGACGAACGGTTCATGTGTGGATATTATTTTTTAAATAAAAATTAGGTTGTTTTTTGATTCATTATAATTCGTATCTAACCTATATACATTTACATGACTCTTTGCGTCTCACGTGCAATGTATTTAACTTTTTTTAATCAGATGCTTTTTGTCATGCATATGAAATTTATATGAGTTTTTGTGATATTGTATGACGCGTGCTTATTACATATATTTATTGTCAATCAGCCACGAGAACATAATATTTTTTTCCAACTTGATATGTGTGTTCCGATCCGACTTTGTTGCACGAACAATTAATTACATCACGACACTAATGACGTGACACTTCTCGTGCAAATGTTTCCTTTCCTTGTATGCTAGAGCATTTGATCATTGTGTTATTAGTTTAATATAAGATGTACCATGTATGACGCGTGTTTTTGACCAATTACGTTCTATCATCCAACCCGTATATGTAGACGAATTATTAATGTGTGGATATTATTATTCAAATAAAAATTAGGTTGTTTTTCGATTCATTATCGTTTGTATATACATTTAGATGACTCGTTGCGTATCACATGCAATGTATTTAACATACTTCTTGGTTGGATATTTTTTGTCATGCATATGACAATTATATTAGTTCTTCCTAGATTGTGTGACGCGTGCTTATTACATATATGATTGTTAGTCAATCATGAGAACATAACGTTTTATCCAACTTGATATGATTTAGTCTGTTTTGATTTGACTTTGATGCACGAATAATTAATTACAGCACGGTCCTAATGACGTGACACTTTTTGCGCAAATGTAACTTGTCTGAGTTGTCTTCTTTTCCTTGTATGCTAAAGCATTTAACCATTATGTTATTAGTATGATATAAGATGTACCATGTATATGTCAATCATAATAAGATATTCTAATATAACTGTCTTGGGTTCTAATATAATGCCATTTGGTGTATAGTCTTATGGCAGTTATATATATAGTATTGTGGACGTTTGATTCCCTTGATACAAAAAACAGGAAAAATGTCACAGATTAGTAACCAAGTTTTAAAATTGTTCTAATTTAGTCACTCATGCATATTTTTCTGAAATTGAACCGCTAGACGATCAAATCGAGTTATCATTAAATTTCCTTATGTCAAGAAAGTAATGGTGGAGAATACGTAGGGGTCAGAATTTTCAATATTTACAATTATATCAAAAAATTAAAAAAAAACCTGTTAATTATGAAAAAAATACCTAAAATTTACGTCAACGTTCCATATCAGCATCAAAAGATTGAAAAAAATATTTTATAATTGAAACAAAAAGTATAACATGCTAAAAAACATGTTAAGACTTTTAATTTGTATAAAATATAAAATCTAAGTGACCTAATTGAAACACTTTTAAAACTTAAGTTACGTAATTGAAACACTTTTGAAAGTTGGTTATTAGCTACTTGATCATACTTTTATACTATATAATTTATATGTATATTATTATAATGGAACTATTGTGTGTATACATAATAAGCTACTGTTCTGAGCCTAGTCAGACTTGATGTGTGGGATAACTCAATTTAGGACCAAGCTCTTTATTAAATTTTAACAAGTTGATTATAAGTAGCTCACACGTAGTTCGACTCGTTTATGCCTCTATTGAAATGTTATCAATCGTATCTTCATTTGGGAAATTTCAATTCAAATCAAAATCTTTCAAAATTCAATTCCTTTTACAAATCTAAAATTTTAACAAAAATTTCAAAAACTATTTAATAACTTGGAAAAAAAAACCGCGAAAAAAACACCACCCTCTTCATAAGGCACCACACTACGTATTAAGTCATTTCTTACAAAATCCAAACAAGTTATACATGTATGGTTTGGCCCTCAAACGACATGTTTAACCATTTTCGCCCTACTCTACAACCCGTATGGGATGTCGGTAGTGTCTAAATACCATGTTAATAGTGTGTGTACAACACCCATCTACATTCACTCTTTTCGTTAACGTGTCACAAAAAGAACACGGTGTCACAAAAAACCAATCGGTGGATGAAAATAATCTCCATTTTTAGCCTCAACCCCCTCATTCAATTCACAGGGTTAATGAAATCAATACCTTTCACCACCATCCAACCTAAATTTAGCAAAAATGAGGATCGAAGAGGTGAACAAACGTAAAAAATTATTTTGTTGAATACAAATAACAATTATAAAACTACTAGTGTATGAACCCGCGCTTTGCCGCGGGGTGTTAAAATTTATAACACTTGATTTCGATTACTTGTACATTAGTATTCAATCTGTATATATGAATAAAAATTATATTAACAAATTTGATTTGGAAAAAAAATCATGCCGAAACGTTAATATAATTTAGTACATCATAACAATAAATTTAGATTATAAACCATCATAATTTTTATGATTATAATAGAAAAACGATATAAGATTCAGAACTTTAAAGTAATTTTGAGAGCTTGTATATTTTTTTCTTGATGACTTATATATTATTACACATTATTGATTATTACTAAAACTGTTTTTTATTTTGTAAATAACTATTATAATTACTTTTAATACTATTATTATTATTATTATTATTATTATTATTATTATTATTATTATTATTATTATTTAATTATTATTATTATTATTATTATTATTATTGTTATTATTATTATTGTTATTATTATTATTATTATTATTATTATTATTATTATTATTATTATTATTATTATTATTATTATTATTATTATTATTATCGTTATTATTGTTAAATTCAATGAATTCATATGGATTAAAAATATTAAATTAAAATCCACCATTATATTACCATACTAACCCTATTAGGTGTCTTAAAGTAAGATAAAATTATTATTTTTACATTCTAAAACGCTTTATGAATAGTATAGATAATATATATATTTATTATTGCTTTATATATGTTATGTATAATAAATTGGCTCACGTAATGCACGGATGCTACTAAGTCTATTTATCAGTCAGCCCTAAATACTGATAATAATAATAATAATAATAATAATAATAATAATAATAATAATAATAATAATAATAATAATAATAATAATAATAATAATAATAATAATAATAATAATAATAATAATAATAATAATAATAATAATAATTATTAGTATTAGTATTAGTATTATTATTATTAATATTATTATTGTTGTTGTTGTTGTTATTATTATTATTTATTATTATTATAACTATGTAAATATCTGACAAATAGTATTTAGTTAATAATATAATATTTAATTTAAATAGTAAAAATATAAATGAAAAATATTAATATAATATTAATTTAAATTATTATAAATAAAGTAATAATTAATATAATGAATTTAATCATATGAATTAACTCATGTATTAATTAGAATAAGTTTATTAAATGAGTACAATTTAGTAACACTTGCATAATACACTTGTATCGTATGCTAACATAGTTGTTTTAGGCGTCTTACAAAAATAGTAAATTACCAATCTACCCATGGAGTTTGTATTATATAGTAGTAGAGAAGAGATATTGCATTAATAGTATTATCATCGAATATTAAACATACATTTAACACACATATAACTTAATCATGTCCCAATGAATTATTTTCAAGCAATCCTATTATAGTGAATTTTTATGTTTGTCTTCGAACATAAAAATACGTGATCCCCGTAGGCTTTCCAAGGTTGTGCGTTTGTGCAAAGTCAAGGCTTTTGAAGCAAACTAAAGAAGGAAGTGTTTGCATCGCACTAAGCGGTGATTGTTGCTTGTATAAAAGCATGATGAAGGGTTAGGCATTTGGTATTTTATGATATCCACACCTACACACACAATTACTTGTAAGATAGGAGAAATATTTAATATTTTCAAACACAAATACGATTTCTATGAAAAAAAAATTGTTTACCTTGGGCAGATGACGTCCCACCGGGTATGTTGGTCACTACCCTAAAACATAGAAGTTAAACATGTCTTACATTTTCAACCACAAAAAAGATTTGAAAAACTAGAGATAAGGAGACGAACCACAAGACAACTTCTTGTGATGATGGCTCATTCGGGCTGGGGTCGTCGGGGTCAATCATAATCAATGTGTGTAGATCGTCATGCTCACCACCAATGTGAACCCTTGGTGTAATTTGTGCCATGGTCAATGTAAGTTCACTAGAGTTGATCAACTTATGGTTACCATAATACGCGGTCATAGTGATCGTAGGTATAAACGGCTCCATAAAATCTCCAATGACTCCTCTCATAATATCAAGATACGTTGTTGGATTCGTCTTTAGCATTGTGTTTGTATGTGTACTGTACAAATATATGAGCCTTGTTATGTATAGTTTGTGTTCATTTTAAAAACTCCCAAGTGTCATTATATATAGAGTATGAAAAAGAGTTGGAGAGGTGATGATTCTTGACAAGTATTGTGTTCATCACATGTAACATGATCAAAAATTGATATTGAGTCGAGTAACACTTCAACCCTTTCTTTATTGCGGAATTTAGTGTTAATGAGTACCTTTACGCCATCAAGAAATGCAATGGAAAAGCATGCCAAGGCATGAAACATACATGCATACATATGCAGTCATACGAACCATCATGTTTTTCACTTTTGAAATGTGTCCTAGATGTTTATTTTGTAATTTATGTTTACACATTTACTCGAAACTAATGCATATATTATACACCTATACACACATGTATTTATGTATGTACTTATGTATGGCGTGTTACGTTGCCGAAAAATAAATAACTCCGAGAACAAAATAAAAAAAATCTAAACAGTTTATTATTATTTTTATTAATGCTTGTTCATATTTTTTTTATTTTGCACTTTTTACATTGAAAGACTATGTTTTTCATGTGTTTTGAAAGTTTAATCCCTTACATACATATTCTTATGTTATACATAACGTTTGTTAACACACGTTTATTGCGATAACTCGTTAACACTAATGTAACGAACACTTACACCATAATTATACAATGTATTTAACTTTTACATCACGTTACATCATTGATATCCCCCCACACAAAATTTCTCTCCTTTTTTTAAAAAAAATTACTTTTTATAAACATTCATAACTTTTTTGTATGATGTTATTTTTTATATAAATGACATCATTAAATAGATCGTTTTGATATCTTTTAATTTGAGTGTAGTCTTTCTATATAATTATCACAAAAAATTTAAACGTTCATTGTATACCATTAGTTTTACCACTAACTACAACTTACAGAGACGACATGTATTGTTGTGCACTACTAATTGGGTTAATGGGTCATAGCAATAAACAATGGTTAAAATTTGTTCTCTATCATATATATATATATATATATATATATATATATATATATATATATATATATATATATATATATATATATATATATATATATATATATATATATATATATATATATATATATATATATATATATATATATATATATATATATATATAGGGGAGGGATCAAATGAGAACTCCCTTTTTTTGTGAGAACTCTAGGAACCAATGTGAACCACTAGTTTTCAATGGCAAAATTGTAATTAACAACAACATAATCAAAAAAATCATAAAATAAAAAATAATAAAAAAATAAAAAAAGTAAAAACACAGAAGTGTTTCTCTTGTTTCCCTCTACCATTAAAAAAATTATAAAAATAAAAAAAATCTTGTTTTTTTTACGAACGTCATTTTACACATATGTAATTCTTGGAATTACACATGTGTAAAACAGAATTTACACATATGTAATGACTAATTTACACATGTGTAAATAACGGGTGGACGAATTTTTTTAAAAAAATATATCAATATGGTAGGCGTTGGAAAGATAAAAAAATAATGAAATTAATGGTGAAATTTTTATGAAAAAATAATGTCATGAAAAAAAGTTATGAACGTTTTAAAAAAAAGGTGGAAGTGACATGTGACTTGCATGTGACTTAAATGTGTGGTTGATATTGTTTCCTAGAGTTCTCACTAAAAAGGGTGGTTCTCAAGATAACCCTACCCTATATATATATATATATATATATATATATATATATATATATATATATATATATATATATATATATATATATATATATATATATATATATATATATATATATATATATATATATATATATATATATATATATATATATATATATATATATATATAAACACAGTTATCCTAAGTGTTTATTTTGGGAAGAGAATAAAAATGAGTCAAAGTGACATACGCAATATGCATTTTATTGTACAAACTATGGAATATTTTAATATTGTAATATTATTTACAAACATAATAGTTAAAACTTTTAAGACATTTATGGTTTCAAAGTAAGGAGTAATAAACCTTAAAAAGGTAGACAAAGAAATATTTTTATTAAATAATCCTAAAATATTCTACATTTATAAGCTAAAGATTTGAAAATATTACATTGAGATGCCATTATATTAAAAACATGATACTAATTATATGAATAATGTACTCAAATACACTCTCACAAGCTAAAAGACGGGGAACGTTTGCATCCCGTTCATGTGTTGAGATTCTATAATCAGATTCATGATTTTATGTCTGAAGTCTCGTGTACTGGTGTACAACAATGGCGCATAAGGGTAAGCCTCACACATGATTAGACATAAAACCCTTTTGTATTAAGACAAGATTTGTATTTTGAAGCCATTTATTGATGATGTGGTGTTGATGGATATCGTAGCACGTCTCTAAATTTGAATAGGCAAGCGCTAACTTTGGTTTTTTACGTAATCAATGTTAGTCGATCTTTAGTGGTGGTTTTAGAAATTGTCGTAAAACCCGGCCCCTCATGCCACCAATATTGTCAGCTTTGCCCACAAGTAGCTCACGGATTTGTTTTTGTTTGGTTGAAAATTTTCTAGGGAGGTCACTTATCCGTGGATTACTGCCACCTGAGCATGTTTAATTGTTGAGTTCTCCTCTCATCCACAACCAATATGCCCAAAACACGTTGGTGATATTAGAATCCAGACATTACTTATGAATCCAGCATCTTTTCTGTTCACGGCCGATGTGGATTTACGTAAAGTGTCACAATAAAATGGTTGGCATACAGTAGATATTAAGGCGTTGACTAAGGTTTTAGGTGTACGACGACGTGTTTTAGACTTTGGATTTGTAATTCCAGGTGTGTAACTACAACCATTAACATCTCCAATAGCTAATGCACATGCACTTTGGTGTTAGCTAGCATTTTCAAATCTTCATGTGTTTGTCATTGTCGGTCGACACAAGGTAGAGTTTCCAAATTTGTTGCCTTGATAACATTAAGTTTTCCGGCAGTTGGTGGTGTCGGCTCCTCGTCGGCAACGACAACGAGTGGTGACTAGGACTCATTCGAGTTCACAATTATCTATAGACGATCTTGACTTTTGTCCAAGTATGGTTTTGTGGAAATTGTCTATTAGAAGAATATGGTATAAATTTTGAATGATAAAACATAAAACTAAACTAAACAAAACAAAGCCTGAAATCAGATCAAGGTATGCATATCACGACATTTAGCCTTATCATATCATACCTTATATGCAAATGTTTACTATAAATTTTTAACTTAACACAAGGTTTATAAATCTTATTGAATTAATAAAAACACACTAGTTCAACAAGTTTAAAAAATCAACTGCTAGTTTTAATCTTGTAGGATAATGATTTCTTTTTTTGAGAATTATATGTAAACTCGGTACCACTGAGCTCATGCTTGATAATGATAGCTTATTATGCTGTTGACTCGGCTTAAATCAATACATGGTTGGCTTGTGTATACTATTAATGGTGTCATTTTTATATTTAACTGTTTTACAATCTATCACAGGTATTAATTGTACAATGTGATGACTAATGGAATTCATCAAATACTAGTTTATACATGTTATATCAAATTAAGCAGGTCAAAGGTCCTATAGAAATCTCTAAAACTTTTTACAACTATATTAGATTTATAGTATAACAACACAACACATGACGTAATAAGTTAAAAGCAACATGTGTTGTTCAGTCAAAACGGTCGTTTATATAACAATTTGGCTTCCATAATAGGGCTAAATCTCTTAAGAATTCTAGTTTTCCTCATGCTAGAATACCATAATCATGTTACATTTTCTATTCTCTATTGTTAGAAAACTAGCATAAAGTCTTCGTAAACCTTTTTAGGTTAGAAAGCTAGCATCTAGTCTCCATAGCATATTCCATATTCATGACAACAAAGAATAATAAAGAGGCGAGAGAACATTAGCGAATCACGAATGCATATCATAAGTGATTATTAACAAAACCTAAGTGATTATTAACGAAACCTAAGGCTCTTACAAATGCATAGGAAAAACCTACAGAAATACTACCAATTTAGATCAAACCTTACCATCTCTAGTTAAAACCTATCCTCTTCATTGCAGATCAATAAGTAAACACAGCTAACAAGGTCTATCTAGATGTTCAACACCCTTTTCAATTCATAATCTAGACTATAACTCATTAGTATGTAATACATTTAGATAGAGAATGTGATTTGATGAAAATAGGTTAGGTTACGTAAGCTAGTTGTCAAGGGGTGATTTGTTCAACGATCATGCAACACTTAGATTTGTTCTAAATAAGGCCTACTAGTAATGAAGTGGCTTGATTATGCAGCGAAAGTCTTGAAAAGAAAATAAAAGATTGCGAGTACACAAGAAAATGCTTTCCCTTAAAAAAAATTTCAAGTATACCATACTTAGGTGAGTTACAAATGTTTCATTCATTACCTATTTATATTACTTGGATGGATTTAAAAGTCCATATATTTTCATTCGTGGATTTTTCTAGAGATTTCAGTGAGTCTACAAGCATGATTCAGACACTTTGGTAGATTTTTAGGGCTAATCATGAATCACTTGACAGCCTCATGGTCAATGTTTAAGGTATTAAACTAGTTTTTTTTATATTCATGTATGTTTGTTCATTTATGTTTTTTGTGTTGGTATATATTTGTCCATTTATGTTTGTTTGTGTTTGTGAACTGTTTGTTTGTGTTTGTGAACTGTTCGTTTAATTTTTAAATGAACGAGCATAAAAATTTTCATTTTCTTAATTAACAAACATGAACACCAAAATTTTGTTCATTTATGTTCTTGTTTGTGTTTGTTTTCGGTTAAAGTAAAATAAACGAATATAAACTTGACTTTGTATGTGTTCGTTTGGTTTGTTTATAGACCTATAATTAACTAGATTATACACATATATCAACGAATCTAATGTTCATTTCATTAAAACTCTAATTTTGGGAATAAAATATTCTATGTAGAATGTTGTTTAACACTAGATGATCTGTTTTCCGTGTTATATGTGGAAATTATACATTAGATAAGAAAATCTTATTGTTCTTTGATTCATTATAGTTTGTATCTAACTTTTATATATTCGTTACGTCTCACGTTTAATATATATAACTTATTTCTTAATTGGATGTTTTGTTTGTCGATAGTTATATAACACATTCTTTTTACACATATCCTCTTTTAGTCTGCTAGTGGAATATAGCATTTATTTCCAATATGATATGTGTTGTCTGTTTCAATTCAAATTTGACGCTTAAACAATTAGTTACATCATATCACTAATGATGTGACATTTTTACGCCGCTATGACTGGTTTGCGCTGCTGAGCAGTTTTATAATCGTTTTATGAGTTTGATACAAGGTGTATCATGTATATGTCAATATTAATAAAAATATTTTAATATGTGTTTTCTTGTTAGATGATTATATACTTGAGTGTATAGTCTTATGGCAACCATATAAATAGTATTTATGAAGGATCCAAGGTTCGGCCATCACATAAAACATTGTTCTCAATGTCAATCACATGTTACTAAGTGTTTAACAAACACTTTTAGAAGGCTTTTATCATCTTTGACACTTAGCACACTTATAGATTTTTGTTTTCATTTTGTTCTTTCTCTTAAAAAATAACATACCATTGTGACTCGTTTATTTTTATCTATGTTCTTTATAAATTTCATTTAAGATGAAGTTGTGTGTGATAATGTACAAACTTGTGAAGCAAACATGTACAAAGTGCCAAACCTGCTTCAAATATTCGTTTTCTTTTTATGGTTTTTCTTTTTTGTGTTTACATCTTACAATCTTTAAATTGCTATGTTTTTATAAAATCATTTGGATTTGCCATTTTGACTTCCTTATTTTATCGACGTTTCGACATTAAATTTTTCACTGGGTGGATACTAATGTATAAGTTGTCAAAACAAAACCTTACATATTTCAATATGGACCATATGATTTGGACATCATACAACTTGTTTGACCATTTACTTTCTATCGTACAACTCGTATAATGTAGACGATTGATTCATGTGTGAATATTATTATTCAGATAAAAAATTAGGTGTTTTTTTGATTTATTATAGTTTGTATCTAACCTATATATATTTAGATGACTCTTTACGTCTCACATGCAATGTATTTAACTTACTTCTTAATTGAAAGTTTTTGCCATGTGTATGACAGTTATATTAGTTCTTCCGAGATTGTATGGCGTGTGCTTATTACATACATTCATTGTGAGTCAATCATGAGATAATATTTTTTCCAACTTGATATGATTTTGTCTATTTCGATTCGACTTTGATGCACGAACAATTATTTACATCACGACACTAATAACGTGACACTTTTCGCGCAAATGTATGCGCCGTCTTATTTTCCTTGTATGCTAGATCATTTGACCGTTGTATAATAAGTTTAATATAAGACGTACCATGTATGACACGTGTTTTTGACCATTTACGTTCTATTGTACAACCCGTATATGTAGACGAAAAATTCATTTGTGGATACTATTGTTCAGATAAAAATTAGGTTGTTTTTTATTCATTATAGTTTGTATCTAACCTATATACATGTAGATGACTTGTTGCGTCTCACATGCAATGTATTTAACATACTTCTTACTTGGATTTTTTTTTGTCATGCATATGACAATTATATTGATTCTTCTGAGATTGTATGGCGCGTGCTTATTACATATATTCATTACCAGGCAGTCATTAAAACGTAAAATTTTATCCAACTTTATATGATTTTGTTTGTTTCAATTTGACTTTGATGCACGAATAATTAATTATATCACGACACTAGTGACACGACACTTTTCGTGCTAATGTAACTTGTATGCGCCATCTTCTTTTCCTTGTATGCTAGAGCATTTGACAGTTATGTTATTAGCTTGATACAAGAAGTACCATGTATATGTCAATGTTAATAAGATATTCTAATATAATGCCCTTGGGTGTATTCTTATGGCAATTATATATATAGTATAGTAGAGGTTTGATGCACTTCATTCAAAACATTATTTGTATGATAAATAACATGTGACAAGTGTGTAAGCATACTCTACAAGCTCCTCAAATAACTTTTATTTGTTTGTTAAATATTTAATTATTTTACATATATATAACTATATTTTTAATATTTATAATTATAATTATATATACATATATATAGTTACTTTATCGTACCTTTATACTATATAATTATATGGATATTATTGTAATGTAATATTCTATGTATATACATAATAAGCTCGGCTTTTGAGCCGGCGTGTTGTGTGAAACCCAGGATCAGATAACTCCATTTAGGACCGAGCATTTTTAGATTTTAACAAGTGGATTATAAGTAGCTTAGAAGTAGTTCGAATCGTTTATGCCTTTAATGAAGTGTTATCAATCGTACTTCATTTCGGAAATTTCCATTCCAAATCATAATCTTTCAAATCCAATTCTTTTACAAAATCTAATAATTTAACAAAAATTTCAAAATCTATTTAATAACTTTGAAAAAAAAATCCGCTCACAACCCCCTTCATAGAGCACCACACTATGAATCATATCAAGCGTGTCATATGATGCCATACGGCCGTATGATGTCAAATCATGTCTACACATCACAACTTGTCGTACCACACAAATCATATCATACGATGGAAAACTGTCAAACAAACCATATTAAGTCATTTCTTACAATATCCAAACACATTATACATGTATGATTTGGCCCTCATATGACATATTTAACCATTTTCACCCTACTCTATAACCCGTACGAGATGTCATTAGTGTCTAAATAGCATGTCAGCAGTGTGTGTACAACACCCATCTAAATATCACAATTGTGCATTCACTCTTTTGATTAACGTGTCACAAAAAAAGAACACGGTATAACAAAAACCAAACGGTGGATGAAAATAAACTCCATTTTTAGCCTCAACCCCCTCACTCAATTCACGAGGTTATGAAATTAATACCTTGCACCACTATCCAACCTAAATTTAGCAAAAATGGAGGATCGAAGAGGTGAACAAACGTACAAAATTATTTTGTTGAATATAATAATAATAATTATTATATAACTATATTGCATTAATTGGTAATAAGAACATCTCATATTAATATTATTATCACCAAATAATTTAAACATACATTTAACACAAATATAAATGAAGCCTGTCCCATG
The DNA here is from genome assembly GCA_025215565.1 of Flaveria ramosissima. Taxonomy (NCBI): domain Eukaryota; kingdom Viridiplantae; phylum Streptophyta; class Magnoliopsida; order Asterales; family Asteraceae; genus Flaveria; species Flaveria ramosissima. Next base: position 16,588,282 of record CM046035.1, read on the forward strand.
AATCAATTTCAAGCATTCCTTTTAACTTGTCTCCGTACATAAAAATACATGATCCCCGTTGGCTTTCCAAGGTTGTGCGTTTGTGCAAAGTCACGGCTTTTGAAGCAAACTAAAGAAGGAAGTGCTTGAATCGCACCAAGTGGTGATTGTTGCTTGTATAAAAGCATGATGAAACGATGGACCCCGGCTTTTGGGTTAGGCATTTGGTATTTTATGACTTCCACACCTGTACACACAATTACTTGTAAGATAGGAGAAATATTTAAAATTATTTAAACACAACAACGATTTCTATGAAAACAATATGTTTACCTTGGGCAGAAGACGTCCCACCGGGTATGTTGGTCACTACCCTAAAACAAAGAATAAAACATGTCTTTCATTTGCACCAACAAAAAAAATTGAAAAACTAGAGATAGGGAGACGAACCATAAGACAACTTCTTGTGATGATGGCTTATTGGGGCTAGGATCATCAGGGTCAAACATAACTAGTGTGTATAGATCGTCATGCTCACCACCGATGTTAACCCTTGGTGTAATTTGTGCCAGGGGCAATGTAAGTTCACTAGAGTTGATCAACCTATGGTTACCATAATACGCGGTCATAGTGACCGTAGGTACAAACGGCTCCATCAAATCTCCAATGACTCCTCTCATAATATCAAGATATGTGGTTGGATTCCTCTTTGGCATTGTATTTGTATGTGTACTATAGAAATATATGAGTCTTGTTATGTAGAGTTTGTGTCTATTTTGAAAATTCCGAGTGTCACTATATATAGAGTATGCAAACGAGTTGTGGAAGGTGACAAATCTTAACAACTATTGTGTTCATCACATGAAACATAAGCAAAAAATGATGTTGAGTCGAGTAACACTTCAACCCTCTCTCTACCGCGGAATTAGTGCTAGTGAGTACCTTTACGCTATCAAGAAATGCAACGGAAAAGCATGCCAAGGCATGAAACATACATGCATACATATGCAATCATGTGAACCATCATGTTTTTTACTTTTGAAATGTGTCCTAGATGTTTATGTCATAATTTATGTTTACACATTTCGTAATTTATATTTATTTATGTTTACACATTTATCATTCACCTATATATACACACCCATGTATTTATGTATGTACTTACGTATCGCATGTTACGTTGCTGAAAAATAAATAATTCTGAGAACAAGAATAAAAAAATCTAAACAAGTTATTATTATATTTATTAATGGTTATTCATATTTTTTTTTAATTTTGCACTTCTTACATAGAAAGACTATGTTGTTTATATGTTTTGAAAGTTTAATCTCTTACATACATATTCTTATATGTTATATATATAAACAAAATTTATTTATATGGGAGTGGGATCAAATGATAACCATGTTTATAATTAAAAACCGTGGGAACCAGAACAACCAAATCACATGATTTATAATTGATTTAGCTTTTCAATTGTTTAAATTATATTTGAGTAAACTTCAACTTTATTTTTTAAAGTCATTATATATTTTCTAATTTAAACTCGAAGGAACGACAATGATAACGAAACGACTTGTATATATGTAACTTGTGTGAGTTACATATACGTAACTATTATTTGTACACTTGGTAACACGTACTTACATATACATAACACCTACATGTACGTAACTTTTAGTTGTACATTTTGTAACACGTACTTACGTATACTTAACCACTGGTTTTCATGGATTTTATTTATAACATAGTTTTCAGGGGTTCCCTCCCCTATATATGCTTATATGTTATATATATAACAAAATTTTTATAAACAAATTTTGTTTATATCTCTATCTCTATCCTACTACTCTAATAAAAGGGTAACTAAGTTTGCCACATGTCACTTTTTAGAAACATCTAATGTCACATGTCATCTTGACATTTAATAATAAATATTTTTCCCGCCCAAAAGAATTAAATCTAATATTTTTGTATTAAATATTTTAAATACACATTTTGTTTCCAAAATTAACGGGATATAAATTAAAAATCTTGCATTTTAAACTAAATAATATATATTTCTTAATTTACTTCTACCAAACTCTATTGATTAATTTTTAAAATTATTTTCTTATCAAATCTTTACTTTTTGAAAGACAAAATTAAGTCATAATTCTAAAATAAATGTTTACTTTAAGATTGTATAGTACCACTTAAAGGCACACTAATTATAATGTTTTATATGTTTTTTTTATAAAAAGTACTATTAGTAAAAACAAAAATTGATTTAAGAAATTAAAATAAAATACTACTAAAAAAGGTATTTAAATTAAACATCAATATTTTCAATTGTCTTTTATTTCATTACCGTCTCTTTTTCTTTTTTCTTTTTTTATTTATTACCATCAACAAAATCATTATTTTCCAAAATTTAAGATGTTTTAACTAATTTTTGAAACGTGTTGTTATTTTGTTAGAAATATTTTATTTTATTTTATTTTATAAGTGGTTTCTTTAATTTATTAGATAACGTTTTTTTCTGTTTTCTTTTTATCCAGTTTTATTATAATTATTTTTATTAAGGTATAACTCTTTAATCAAGTCTATTAAGAGATAGAGTAGTCATTTTTTAATGTGGAATTTAGAAGGTTCTTTTGATTGATTTTTGCATGGTCCATGCTTAGTTGTATTATCATGTGAGTGTAAGTTTAATAGTAAACTCAACTAAATATTGCATGATTATATGTTATAATTAATACGAAAAGGCATTACAGACCCTTCTTTCTGTAAGGTTCTTTCTTTAGTAAATTTCCATACAATTTAACTTATACCATCATATTTTACGTTTTTTGTCATTTACAATTGCTCGAGACGAGATTAGTCAATATTTTATTTTTTTTAATTGTCACGTTAGGTATTTTAATTAAAA